>OX421973.1:31896665-32216665 GCA_949128135.1 Parasteatoda lunata | reverse complement strand
TTTATTATAAAAATCATAACACTTACCTGATTTATACGTCCGGAGAATTCCAAAATGATATGTTCTTTGTTTGAAAACTTTATTCTCAAATAATATACACATAGTTTATCCCTTCATTACTTTTAGGTAACATACCACACATCAAAATTTTATAATTGTAAGATCTCGATATGAATTTTAATATGTAGCTTAAAAACAGAATTCTAGTTGAAATTCTTTCAAAACTGAAAAACACTTACCAAGAAAACGATAAAAAATTTATTTATAATCAGCACAAAAGATACTTTTTCAAGTAATTCGGATTATTCTTTATTGTTGTTTTCTGAATTATGTAGATACAGAAATATATACTATTCTATATGAAGAATATTCTATAACTCTTACAGTTCTGTATGGAATTCATTGGAACACATTTATTCATTGGCATGACGAAAGCAATGTTGACTTCATTTTAACTTGTAATGAATTGAAGACAGAAAAATTATTTTACCGCAATACACACATCTGTAACAGCAAGTGATCATGAAATCATTTTATGTTTGGTGTAATAGAAAGGTAAAAATTATTGAGAAGTTGTTCTTCAAATGCTTGGCATGTTCTGCTTCAATGTTTGGCATGTTCTGGTTAGTTTTTTCCAAGTTCTTCTACCTTTTCCTTAGGGAAATTTTGCTTCTAAGAAAATGGCGTCCGTCATTGCCAAAAGTTATGAGGGAACTAATGGTTACAGGCTCTCGCTAGAGGGCGTATCGACCGTTGCGATCGCGATGTGTAAACTGTTTAATAAAAATAAAAGCAAATTTCATTCAAATTACACGTTTTCAGTAATTATTTATATTTAGTATGCAATTTTGGGTTAGCACAATTAAGGCGACAAGGGGGTTTCAAATTTTTATTTTTTTATTTTTAACCAATTTACTTGAAATTTTTACAGATTATATATATTGATAAAATAAGTGCGGAAATTAAAATTCAGAGTGATATCTTAAAAATTTAATTAGTTATTAAATTTTAAAATTTAATTAATTAACATTTTTAATAACGGTCCATGCGTCTCATATTTGAAGTAATTGACAAAATCTTATCTCTAAAATAGTTAACAGAGCCACAATAACATTTTGTTGGACTCACATTTTTTATATTTTGTCTCAAATTAGAAAAAATTTAAAAAAATCAAAGTTCGATAAATTTTTGGCAAAAAAATCGTCGTTTCGCAATGTAAAAACCAGAAATAAAGAATGTTATGCTAAATAATTAAACATTTTGCTTCCTACAAACTGTTTTAAACATTATTACGTAGTTTATAAAAAGTTTTCATTAAATTTGGTGAAAAATTGAGGCGCATGGAACATTTTGAACATTACGTTCACTCTTAAAAATTTCATTCTGAGAAAAAGAGGATTTTTAATATAGTAATCAAAACTTTACTTCTAAATACCAAAATCAAGTAAAATAATGTAAATATTAACACTATATATTGTTATTTTGCATGCTAAAGAATTAAAAAATATATAATAAAGATAAATGACATAGAGAAAGACAGATAATATGAATAATAAACACAGAAACATTTATATATTATGTGATATGAACAAGATTTTTTGATATATGAAGTAATATGCCACCCATATCTATGAAATATGCAAAAAAAATTCTGAACATTATAAGTTAAAAACCGCCAGAACAATAAGTGGCTCCCTCTTTAGCTTGTTTTTTTTTGTCGTCAGAAGATTTCTTATATTTTTTGGAATTTCTCTTCTGACGATACTCGCTTGATTGCCGAAACCTCTTTTGAGAAGCCCTGCGTTTGTCTTTTTTCACAGCAATAGCTAACGAGGCACTGTTAGCATCGAAAAAAGATTCCGGTGAAGCTAACTCAAGCGACTTTGCGCAACCAAGATTGAACTCGCTTACAGCAGACGTTACAGCAATGTCCAACCTTTTTTTGGAGATAAATGTCTCCTTTGAACATTTAGCCCAAATACAGCTATGGAGACATTCATTGGCATTTTGAGTTTTGTTTTTAGTGCAGCGCGAAAGAAGCTCTGTGGATGCCAACCGCTGATAGATCGGCATTATCTTCTCGACTACCTGCTGGCTCAAACATGTTCTCATCGTGGAATGTTTTTTCGGAATGGTATTAGCAGCCAAAGCCTTATTGTAAAAACACCAAGATTCTGCACCAGGTGGACATTTTTGGTGTAGAGGTTTTTTATCTATCGACATACAATGAAATAATGTAGCATAAATAGCAGTTTTCATGTTGTCGACGTTTGGCGCATTGTCTCGAATAGCATTTCGATAGTAAGTTTGCAACATAGTTATGGTGCTGTCCTTCAAGCTACCAATCTTGCGCCCACCAAGAGTAACACCTTTAGCACGCCACTCTTTAACCTTGTTGCGAAGCCCTGTTCCCACTCTTTTGGCAACGTGGTTCAAGCACTCTTCTTTTTCTATTACGGTATCAGGTCCATACACGTGAGAGTCATTCAGAGCATCAAAAGTTTTAGTATCTCCATCCGAAAGAATAGTTGTGTACCTGAGGAGGCAGGTACCTGAGGAGGCATTTTGGGTTAGCACAGTTAAATATAGTTTTTAAAGGTTTCGTTGCTGACAGTTGTCATTTGAAAACTATTAGATTGTCT
Organism: Parasteatoda lunata; assembly: GCA_949128135.1. Taxonomy (NCBI): domain Eukaryota; kingdom Metazoa; phylum Arthropoda; class Arachnida; order Araneae; family Theridiidae; genus Parasteatoda; species Parasteatoda lunata. The sequence continues at coordinate 32,214,023 of OX421973.1, read as the reverse complement.
GTTATTACGAAGTTTACGAATTCACATTCATTTTATTTCTTTCATTTAAAAAATAGATTTTTGTTTTAAATTTTATCATTATTATATTTCTTATTTAATTTATTTCATTTTTATTGCTTTTTTTATTATTTAAAATAAATATGTGAATTTTCGATTTAGCAAATTTGCGGCCACTGTCAACTTTTGCATTTCTTTTTGTTTGAAAGAGAATATTTGCAGAAATATGCCGCCTAAACGAATCGCTCTTAGTCGATCAACATCTCAAGCACGCAAAAAGAGAACTACCCGTGTTTCAGAAACATCGGAGCAACGGGGAAAAAGACTTGAAACTAATCGAGAACACAAATGCTTTAGCCCGTTCCTTAGAAACGTCTGATCAACAGGAAAAAAGACTATTAACAAATCAACTACGCACTACTCAAGCCCGTTCGTTGGAAATATCAGAGCAACGGGAAAGAAGACTGTTAACGAATCAACTACGCGCTACTCAAGCCCGTTCGTCGGAAACATCAGAACAACGGGAAAGAAGACTATTAACAAATCAACTACGCGCTACTCAAGCCCGTTCGTCGGAAACATCAGAGCAACGGGAAGCAAGAATGAAATCCGATCGAGAACGCACTACTCAAGCCCGTTCGTCGGAAACATCAGAGCAACGGGATGCAGGAAGGAAAATCAATCAAGAACACACTTCGCTGCCAATACTCTGATTTGAATCTCAGTACATTTCACTATGAACCGACAACCAACTATAGTCTTCACCTAAGCGTCATCATCGGAAAAATGGATCAATTATGTATGTTTTGTTGTGCTCTAAAATTTAAGAATGAAACAGCTGGAATTTGCTCTTCTAGAGGCAAAGTGAAACAACCCGATTTAACGTCGTCCGCCGAGCTATTATCAACGTTGTTATCGGGTCAAGCCAACACCTCCTAGAAGAAGGAAGGCCTCAGCACGGATAAATTTAGTTGTCCGATATGACGAAGTTAACTGCGCAGTTGTTGAAAAATAAGAAAGATGTCTCTACGTTCGGGGTACTAAGCTGCGCAGTGGTTGAAAATACGAAATATGTCATTACGTTTGGACTACTAAAGAGTATTTTTGGTAACCCGTGCTGAGGCCTACTCTTTCTAGGAGGTGTTGGTCAAGCAAGAGAATAGAAACTTTTCTTGGCGAAAAAATGCCGGTACATTCCCGTTTCTAAATGACTTCATTCGGTGCTACAAGTATCGGTGCGCATATGAGCAGCCAGAGTTATTTATTACATTCACGTGCAATCCTGCTTGAGCTAAAATTAAAGATCTTTTGTATACTGGGCAAACATCATCAGATCTTCATGATGCATTACCGCACGTGAGTTAAAACAAGTATTAAGCTCTATACTTGGTTTTATTGCGAAGCTTCATGTTTTTGGAGAGACACGGTGTTTGATGTATTTTATGTAATGGCAAAAAAAAAAAAGAAAAGAAAGAGAATTGCCACATGATTTGGCTTATTGAAAAAATCACACCATGACAAATTGGCCAGCTCATATCAACAGAAATACCTGATGTTGCCATTGATTCAAACTTTTTTCAGATCATCAGCAAAAATATGTTTCATGGTCCGCGTGCATCACCATACATGTCTGTTTGAAAATTCACTAACGATATCCTAGAGAATTAACCGTTGAGACTATCACTGGTTTATTTCACCATTAAATAAAATTCTCATTTCTAATCATAATCGCAAATCTCATTTACACACTTAAATACAAAATTAAAATTCAAACTGAAAGCGTTGCAACGCACGCAGGGTACAGCTAGTATTTAAATAAAAGAAAGCTAAGTTGAAAACAAAATTAAGACAGAAGTGGTAATAATTCGTTTAAAAGAAGAGCAAAAAATTGTCAAACTATTATTAACTCCAATTGTGCCCAATTAATTTTAGTAAAATAACGAGTTGGAGTAAGAAAACGAGCTAAACGAGCTAAGGATTATGGTTTAGAGTCCTTTTGCCGTCAGCCTAATCATAGGAAGTTTTCGTGGTTTTACTCTCCTTTTAACGCAAATATGGGTTAGTTACCTCAAGAGGTTCGCCACTAAGGCAAATTTTTCCCAATACTTGAACCAGTAGTTCCCTTGTCTTCTGGATCGGGTTCAAAATTACAAAGCTACGGAGTTGAACACTAGTAGTCGAAACCCAAAAATTGGGTCGGCTGTTCAACGACGGCTATAAAATAAAATAAAATAAAATCATGCACGGTGGATACATTTCTCTCCAGTCTTTTGTATATATATATATATATATAATATAGCGGAAAGAAAATCGACCTTCTCGCAGCGCTATTACACGAAAGTCAGTGAGCTGCTGATAATGGCTTCTTCGTCTTCTTAAAGGCATTTTTGACTAACAGCAAATCACTATGTTAAAATTTAAAGAAAAATAACTCTTGCGAACTTTCATACAGGCATTTAAAGCAATCTTGATTTACATTTTCTCATTAGTGTTACTGGTGCCAAACTTATACGCAATCGTTAAATTTGAATAGTCATATTTTTAGTTGTATAAACAAGCCTACAAAATTTAGTTCATCAAGCACAACTCCTTCTTGGTGTTGGAATTTTTTACCATCAGTACATAATTTTGAAATCAGCTATTTTTGAAAGGTAGTTAAGTATTATTATTATTTTTGAAAGGTACTTAAATAGTCAGCCTTTGAAATTTTGATAAATACTTTTGTTTTTTAGTAACTTACGTTAACACAGTAATTTATTATGTAACTCATAATAAACAAGTGTATCAGTTTAAAAAATTTTTTAGAAAACAATATGCCTAAATTTTTTTTAATTAATGTTATAATAAGTCTGTGTTAAGAGAATGAAACATTTTGGGATCCCCTTTTAACTATATATTTTTTATTTTAAATGCAACAGTCTTGTTTTTTATTTTTTTTTTTTTATCTTAAAGCATATAATAAAGAAACAATTGTAGCAATCGCAGGGAATCAAGCAAACGAACTCAAATTTTCAAAAAATGTCTTTCACAACATTCTTCCACGAAGCTTTTTAAATATGGTACAGAGCATACTAAAAATTAAATGAAATGAAGTGAATTAAAAAATGGCTTACTAGTATAGTGTTATAGAGTTCTAAAGTGCATTTGCAAGTGAGGTAAAGAATGAGGTTTGTGAAGAAATAGGCCGCCGAAACAACAAGAAGACAGAGAGCTGTGTAAGAGGTTCGGAATTCGTTGACTGGAATGCTTCTTTTTCCTTCTTCTTGTAAATAGGGTGTGTTCTTATAAATTCTGAAAACAAACCTAGGTATCTCATAATCTTTCTCGTAGGTGGCGTGTCCAACTATCAGCACTAAAATAGCACTTAATATCTAATAAGGAATAGAAAAAGGTAAAGTTTCAGTATTTCTTACACTAGGAATTCGGTTTGATTTTGCACAATAAATGTAGTTTAATCTTAGTAAAAATTAGTTTACTAATGGATTTTTATTGTAATAAAAACGAAACTAGGTATGTAAAAGACATTTGTAAAAAGATTTTAACAGATCGTAAAATCCCTTCGAGAGTACTATGATTATTTAGGGTAGTTTTTAAAGTAATTGGGTACTTGCAATTCGAGAAAAAGTGATCTGATTAGGCCTAACCATGTGATTTAATTCGAATTAAATTGGATACCTGTAAGTGACGTCACGTATGTGTGTCGAACCAAATTGGCTTCGGAATGCTACGATTTATCGACAATGACGTCCTTTGCAAGTATTCAATTGTTTTCCAAATTTGATTTATTTCAGTATTCTCATTAAGCATATTAACTGCAATTAATTAATTATATTTTTTCCCTTTCTGTTTTTAAGTATATTTCTATGAAATCTGAGAACATGTCTAAGTATTTCATAGTCTTTCTCGTAAACACTACATTCCTCTACAAGTACTAACTTAAAACTAAATATTTAAATAAAAAATTATTTAAAAGGATGTACATTTGAATTATTTTCTTGAAATTTAGAGTTCTGCAAAATCAAACTATGACAATTCGGTTACTTTTAATGATGTTTTCATTTATACAAAAAATAATAGTACAATAAAAGAAACCTTGTTGAAGCTGAATGCAATTGCTTTTCAATTTAGTGTAATTCCATATATCTCTTAAGCTTTGTTTAAATTTATTACAAAAGATACGTTTTGTATATCACTAAGTAAATTTTCTGTCATTCATTAATTACTTCAAATTTACTAGCACTTCGAGTCCTAAATCTGTAATAATTCATTAAACTATTGGATATCAGAATGAAATGAATTATTTTAGAAATTTACTATGATAGAACATTTTTTTAAACTGAGAAGTTTGCTAAAATTTTTATAACGACTTTATTAAGATTAAACAGATTAAGATTAAACAGATTTATTACAGATTAAAATAAAAAGGATTTTCTAATGTCCTCATTCTTTCCATAAGATTTTTTCAAAAATAAATTAATATTGTTTATAAAATGGGTTACGTATGATTAGAAAATTAGGAAAAACCATCGGAAATAACCCAACTGTTTAAAATGAATGATGGTAAAATATGAGAATCATGTATTGTATCACAAATGCTATTTATGCAAAGTATGGCAGTACTATTTGGCAGATACAAATTATAGGATACTATTTGGCAGATACATATTATTTTCCAGTACTGCTATTATTACGCTTTTAATTCAAGAGTTTAAAACTTACTTTTGTTGAGAATTGTTTTTTTTTTTAATAATTATTATAATGTAATTCGGTGCTACATTTTAAGATAAAGTTATTTAGAAAGATGGTCCAATCTTAGTAACCGTTTTACAATTATTATTTCTGTGCAAATGACATTAATATACTGTTATAAATTACAGTTAAAGAGATCTGTTAAATGATTTAGAACTTAACGATCAGCTTCATGCACAATGAGATGCAAGCAAAAATAGCATTGAATATTTTCGCCCATATGGTAAGCGAAAATATTAAATTACGGTTATGAACTTGAAGCGACGTGACGTCAAACACATATTCTGCATAGATTCTTTTTATTATTATTTATTTTTGTTTTTACTTCAGCATTAATTATTAAATTTTAGAATTGCATTTTAATGTTGTTGTTTTTTTTTATCTTTGCATATTTGCATCGTAAATATTTGATGCCACGTTTAAACTAAACGAGTCATGCATAAATTGTAAATAAATGTATATGGTAATTATTTAATGTGTTTATTCTTCAAACCATTCATTTCGCTTCAAACTAATGAAATTTGTTTGAACAATATAATGTTATAACAATATAAATGTTATTTTAGAAAAGGATTAGTTAGAAAAATTACTTCTGTACCAATAGATCTAAATATTTATAATGCTAATAGATAATAATATTTGGACGTGGAAAGTGGAGGCACATGCGCATAAGCAAACAGAATTCTTTTTAGTACATATATGTTAGGTGAATAATTTTAATTTTAGTATAAAAAACTGTTTTGTGCCAAGAAACACCAATTATTGTGAAGCAATCATCGGGTTTGGTGTGCGGCAGCGAACAGGGGGCTTAGCACCCTCGTACAAAATAAAATAAAATAGGAATATGTTTATAGCACCAAGTAATTACTTTAGCATAATACTTATGTGATATTATCATACTAATTGAAAATTTGAAATAATCATATTTCATTCTTCACTTATTTGTTATTCTGCTTCGTATTCAATGATTTGGCAATGTGCGAAATATTTAAGCATTTCTTATTTTCCTGATTGATTTTCGGCACTGTATACAATGTCAAATTTCCACTTTGTCTATAAGAAATATAAATTAAATAAAAAAAAACTTACCAATTGAGCTAGTAATAGTTCAGGTGCTGGTTTTGTTTTTTCGTTCTTAATAATAACTGGCATACTAAAATATCTTATACTCTAACTTTAAATTGGATGAAACACTCAACCATTTGTTTTATCGTAGCTTTTGTTTTCCACTATAACACTTATCTTCATCAAGAGCTCTAATAAACAATAGATGTGAAATGAAATCATATTTTCTTATCATACTTCAAGTTTCTTAACCGTTTTCATGTTATAGATTATCAACGCAACATTGTGTTTGCATTCCAGATCAAAACTTTTTTTTTTTTTATTGAATTACAAACATGTTTATTTGTAGTGCTTGTATTGACAAAACCATATTCTTAGTTAAACCAGAGGTAGATTACGAACTGGAACGATCAACATTTCACTGTTACGACTGATATACAAGTTAAAGTGTTTCATTATAATTTCGTTTATATTGTAAGTTTTTTTTTTATAAGTATTATAGTTTAATTGATAGTATAATAATGTTTTTATTATGTTTATTTGTAAATAATGTTAATAATTTATAAATAATGTTTTATTATATTTATTTGTATTTTACGAAATAAAATTTAAATTATATATTTTCATATTTGAATGAAATAAAATTTAAATTATATTTCTTCATATTTTATGAAATAAAATTTAAATTATATTTCTTCATATTTTACGAAAAGAAATTGAAATTCTATTTCTTTATATTTTATGCAGTAAAATTTAAATTATATTTCTTCTTATTTTATGAAATAAAGTTTAGATTTTATTTCGTCCTTTTTTTATGAAATAAAATTTATATCTCTTCATATTTTATGAAATAAAATTTAATCTCTTCATATCATATGATAATTAATAAAATTTAAGTATATTTCTTCATTTTTTGTGTAATAAAATTCAAATTATATTTCTTCATATTCTATGAAATAAAATTTAGGTTAGAATGTATAATAATAAGGTGCTTCTTGGATTTAGCATTTTTACTTGGAGCTTTTGCTGACTGTGAAATTGTCTATTTCCCTACTATTTTTTCCTCGCGATTTCTTATTATTTGAAAAGCTCATCCCCCTGTTTTTGCTAGAAAATAAAATATTGCACTCTATTGTAAACTTTTACCAAAATTTATATAATATTTTCTCATCTCTTATGAAATACAATTTTCTTTTTTCAAATTTTATTAAAAATATTTACATTACTTTCCCTTAAAATCAAAAATTCATTTGTAAATTACCTTAGTGCGGCGCGATATTTATTAAATATTTGGAAAACAATAATTTTATAACATTTCAACTGTCAATTTTTAAGTTTTTATTTTTTTAACGGGCCGGCCAAGTGGCCGAGTGGTTATCGCGCCTAACTACGAAGCCATTGGCTGCGGGTTCGAATCCCGCTCTGGGCATGGGTGTTTCTCTCTCTCTCTCTCTTTGTGCTGTCCTCTGCCGTGTGTGTGTGTAATATCTGAATGTGGCCCACCCTATAAATGGGTTTGTGGCAGTGTGGCGTGGGCAATGCTGCTCGCCTCCGTGACTTTGGTTCACAGGTGCCCACTGGGTAACGCGAAATGAGCAACAATGCTGCCATCTTCATAAGCAAAGATTCAAATTCAGTGCCTGCCATTGGGGAATTTTTTTTAACGGTACATTTAGCTGACTAAGCTTAACCTTTGTCAATTTGTATCAAAGCTGTTTTTGCTCCGAAGTTAAGCATCACTGGATGCGGTCAGTGAGTGGGTGGGTGACCACTTTGATCAGCCAGCAAAAGAAACGAAATTATGCTGTATTGGCCCTCGGTTAACTGTTCTACCGTAAAGTGCTTGACTTCGCGAGCAGGTCATCGGACTACCAAAGCGGGGAAAAACGCAGAAGATCAAAATTGGGATGGCATGCCTTTGGATTCTCAATGATGTTTTAGTAGTATTAGTTCATTTACGTCGCACTAGAGCTGCACAATGGGCTATTGGCGACGGTCTGGGAAACATCCCTGAGGATGATCCGAAGACATGCCATCACAATTTTGATCCTCTGCAGAGGGGATGGCACCACTGCTTCGGTAGCCCAACGACCTGCACGCGAAGTCGAGCACTTTACGGTAGCACAGTTTAACGAGGACCAATACCGCACACCCTCGGTCCCTACGCAGACTGATCCAAGTGGTGACCCACCCTCACACTGACCGCAGTCAGTGATGCTTGACTTCGGTGATCTGCTGGGAACCATGTCTTGATCTGCTGGGAACCGATCAGTCCACTGCGGGACAATGATGTTTTCCAGATCGTCGTCAATAGTCCATTGTACATTGCCAATACTACAACAATATTACTACTGTTTTTGCCATCCCTGTCAATTTATTCTATTAATGAAGGTGTGTCATGGGACACCGAAATGCGTATAAATTATAATTAATATTTTGTGATTTATGTTTGTGATTTTAAGCGTAAATTATTGTCAAATTCAATGCATTATTCTGAACGGCATTTTACTTAAATTTCTCGAAAAAAAAAAAAAAAGTAAAAACTGAAAATAAAACCTAAATTTTTTCTGGTTGTAAGCATGATCTTATTTCAAAGGTTCATTCTTTTAAAAAATACATTTACTTACATTAACACATCTTACATTAATACATCTACATTAACGTTACACAGAAAGTATCTTTTTAAGTATGCGTAAAAATGGTATCACACACAATTTTCATCCTAACTAACCGAAAATAAAGCATTCCCACTACAGGTTGTTATTGGCTAGTGGGGTCATAGAGGTTAAGGCTCCACAATTTTGCTGGCCAACAGCGTGATTGTGGAAACGGGGTCAGCATTGTGAACAAGCCGTCTTTACTTCCCAAATAAGCTGACATCCATCTGTCTGAATTTAGGTGGGCTTCAAGCAACACCTCCTAGAAAAGAGTAGGCCTCAGCACGGGTTACCATAAATATTCTTTAGTAGTCCAAACGTAATGACATATTTCGTATTTTTAACCACTGCGCAGCTTAGTACCCCGAACGTAATGACATCTTTCTTATTTTTCATCAACTGCGCAGTTAACTTCGTCACATCGGACTACTAAATTGATCCGTGCTGAGGCCTTCCTTCTTCTAGGAGGTGTTGCTTCAAGCCACTACTGTGGATCGAGCCTCAATTCTTCACTATGACAGTTCAGTGCTTTAGTCGCAGTGCACGAACCACAGTGCACGTTCGTGCCATCAAGACACGAACCGAAAGGTATCAACTTAAAAAAAATTAAAAAAGAAAAAACAAGAAGAATTGCATTAAAAACACTTAAATTGTGTGAAAGTAGTAAATTTGTTTTGTTTTCAAAAATTGCACACAGATATTCTTATATGAATTTTTTCTTCTTATTTCAATTTCCAAAGGACAAGAAATAATAATAACACATGTTCTCTGCAGGATAGATTTGATTTCAATGAAGAAACCATTAATGCATTTCTGCAGCAAATTTCTCATGACTTTTCAACTGGTGAGTAAGTAATATTCAGGGTGTTTCACAATGTCCAACCTTAATATTTTTAGAATCCTTTGTAGAAATAAAGATAAAAAGTATATTAAAAAAAACATAAAATAATTTTAAAAATTAAAAAAAAAAACATTTTTAAGGGTGTGCTCGAAAAAGTAATAAATGAAATACTGTATGTAACTTATAAAAATAAAGTTTATGTAGTCTCGGTTAATTTTCCAGGTATTTTGTCCATTTTATATAAAGTTCTTTAAAAATGTGTCGCAATAATTTCGAATAAAACTTTTTAAGAAAGTATATAAAACGTGGTGGTTTTATTTGATGTTATTACTGTGATTACAAAACTACCCACTTTTATTCTGCTTTCTTTAAAAATTTTATGACAAAACTTCTTGCAATACATTTTAAGATAAACTTAATATAAAATAAACATAATACCTGGAAAATTAGTTGAGACTAGATAAACTCGATTTTTATAAGTTAAAGGCAATATTTCATTTGTTACTTTACCGTGCTAACCCATGTTGTGCTTTAAAATTTTTTTTAATTATTTTATTTCAAACGTTTTGTTTTTGGATTTATTAAGTCTTTCAAAATAAAATTGCACCGTATTTTTTTTCCACAGAAAGACATTTTAAAATCACATCTTTTAAAAAATAATCTCGGGGTTTTAGATAATTTTTTAAATGCTAATTCGGCGTCGTATCACCCTACCACATACCATTCACGTTAATGACTAAACTTGTAAAGAATAATTAAAAATGATAGAATATATATACTAAAATCTTGAAAAGAATGCTCACAATTTTATTTATAACAATGGCCAATGTTTAACTAATGCGAAAAAATAATTTTTCAAACATTTCTCCCGAACGGAATAAATAAATTTTTTAGTAGAATTCTCTGATTGGGGACAAAAATTGCTCTTCGAAGTCAGTATTCAAACAGTCAGAACCCTAGTACCAACGGCTCATTGAAAATAGCGTTCCGCGACAAGGACAGACAAAATACTGAATAAACACAAAAAATAAGTTCAAAAAGCAAGAACTCTATCAAAATTTAAAGGATCATAACCTATAGAAGCTGAACAGAAAACACCAAATCGTTTTTTAATGTTGTAGAAACAAAAAACTAAGTTGAAAAGCAATTATTAGAAGCACATACAAGTTTCATCAGGCACTGAAAAGCCATTATTAGAAACACATACAAGCTTCATATTAGTTTCTGCGTTTTTCATTCTGCATTTCTCATAAGTGATTCGCCAAATTCAGATAGCGTTCGTACAACACCTCCTAGAAAGAGTAGGCCTCAGCACGGGTTACCATAAATATCCTTTTGTAGTCCAAACGTAATGACATATTTCGTATTTTCAACCACTGCGCAGCTTAGTACCCCGAACGTAATGACATCTTTCTTATTTTTCATCAACTGCGCAGTTAACTTCGTCATATCGGACTACTAAATTTATCCGCGTTGAGGCCTTCCTTCTTCTAGGAGGTGTTGGTTCGTATCGTTCTTCTTTAAATGTTAATTAGAGACCCCTTGCGAACATTTACTTTTTCTTCCTTCACTTAAGGGCGGCTATTACAGAACACTTTGTTTTATGTCTTCAAAACTTTACTTCTGAAAATTTAAAGTGGTATTTAGAATATCACTACAAATTTCCCCCGACAAATGCACGACCAGGCTGCTTTTTGTAATAGCTATGTATTTCTTTCTTCTTGTAACAAATATGCAGGAGAAAAAACATTGAATCTAGCTAAATAAAACTTTCAATCGAACTCAATGGATACAATAAAATAAGGTGCCATTTTTATGTTGAAAATATGTTGTAATACAATTTTTAATGATTTTACAGTGTGTAGCAAATATATGTGTTCCGCCAAAAATAGTTCATTTTTATGGTACACTACATAAATTGCATAAAATTGACAATTTTAAAGTAGTAAAGCAACTAAATTAAGTTCTATTTTCTAATATAAATCAAAAAGTGAAAAAAATTGATTTCGTTTTACTCAGTAAACTATTTTTTAAAAGCTGTACCACCTATTTCTTTTTTTTAAAAAATCGTTTGAATCTTCAATTTTTTTATTTTTCTATGAAAATCATATTTTAATTGTAATTTGGCGTCACAGAAAATGAAAACAATAATAAAGAAAATAAGAATTTAATTTATTGGATTTCATAAGAAAATTCCCAATGCCACGTGGAAAAGAATTATCTGAGCTGAAAAACTGAGCTTGAAAACTTGTTCGCTACTGTGAAAAATCGAGTTTTTAAAGTTATCCAGAAAAATGTTGGATTAACATTCTTTTAACTTTGTAAAAAAGTTCATTTTATTTGGTGATCTTATAATTTTGTAACAGATATTTGAGGAGGGAAATTTTTTATATTGTTGACAAAATATCTGTATATGAATATATCTCTTAAAAATAATATGAATACATTTTATTTTTCATTCATTTTTATTAACTTGATTTAACTTTGAATATTTTGCATTATTTTTGATAAAAGTCACAAAAATAATAGTGGCTTCAAAATTTCGTTACATACAGTAAAATAAACATGAAATATTTATTATTATTATTTGACATAATTAAAGATTACCAGGTCAGGCCTTTTTTGCAAAACACGTTTCAACCAGCATACGTGACTACATATTTCATGAATTTAAAATAAAATATATAAAACGATTGAAAATTTAAAAGCATAAACTTTTTTCATGGTGTATAGTAATCACTACCTTTAATGTGTGTATTAATGGAAGTCTTGATAATAAAAAAAGACAAAAATGTTATAAAAGCTTGTGAATTAAATGTTTAGAAAATGAAAAACATGGTATCGTGAACTGACGACTCTCGTTTGAAAAAGAAAGAATAGAATTAAAAACATATAAACAAGCTTTATTGACCTACACAAAGAAAACAATTCTGGTAAAATTTCCGTACAGTATGATAATGACATTTCTGAAAAAAAAAAAACCAAAAAAAACAACTTAATTCTGGTTAATAAAACTAAAACATACGGTAGTTAAACCATTCATGTGTTAATTTTTCCGTTCATATGTAAATGCTCTACTGAAAATTCTGATTTTCAAAGTGATAGTTCTTATTACCACGCATGTATTAAAAAATATAATAATGAAACATAAATTTAACCGAATAAATGGTTTTTATATCGCGCTCTAAGGTATCATGATAAAATTACCAAACTTTATCATACATTATAACACCCTATTTTATTGTCAATTTTAACAAAAATCATTACCATAGCACTTCAGCAAAAATTACCGAGCTTTTTGGTGTTCACTAGAGCCAGGAATAAGGTATACTTTACAATATTTTGGTAGTTTTTACCACAATTTTCTTTTCTTAATGTATGAATCTTGAAGGTTAAATTAAATGAACCAAATAGACTCTTATCACTTCTTAGTTTCCACCAGTAATCAAATACATTTTGAAGTCTTTCAGGGTTATCTTAACATTTTTTTTTTCATCACTTAAATACTAATTCGAACCTCTCAATGATATATTTTTTTGGCAAAGATGTGACAAGGTGCTAGAAATATATGTTAACTTTGGTGATAAAAGAAAACCTTGTTTATTTAAGCATATGAAATGTTCGAAAGGCAAAAAAGAACCATGGTTATTTTATGCGTAATTATCATTAATATGTGTATTTAGGGTTAATAGTAATATTTTTAAATTTTAGATATGTTGTTTGGTCATCGTGTGCTTAATTCTACACGCAGGTAGTTATGATAGAACGTATTTTGGAGTTGCTCCCACGACGATGTGTTTATTACTGATCTCTGCCTCTCATCTATTCTTAAATTCAATCATTCTTCCCGTAGCTTACAAATCTGAAAGAATATATGAAACTCCACTGGTGAGCTAAAATTATTAATCTTATTGTATTAATAAATTTATTCGTTCATTGGAATCAGAATTCTCATTAACCTTTTGCTTACGGCTGGTATAACAGGTGGATCAAAATGGCGGCTTCATCATACTAAGCGCCGTAAACAAAAGGTTAAACATATTTTTTATACATTTTTAATTATTTTTATAACTTAATAAAAGATTTTTTTTATTTTTTTATTTCCTATGAGCTGCACAATCAGTCTTCCCGATGAGCAGACCTAGTGCGTTCTCCAGAAGTGATATTCACTCTTCCAGAACCACCAATGGGTGAGATACCGTTGGCCATGTTAATTTGGACATCTGGTTTCTGCCACACTAGATGGCAGCACCGAGACTCTATTTGGATGCTAAAGTGCACTAGGAATTCAATTTTGCCGGAAATGCCAAGAGCCAATAAGGCACTCCAGGGATCTTTTACATGCCGTTTAATCATACGACATGGCCACTGAGGATTTTCTGCATCCCGAAAATTCGGTGCCTGCGCCGGGGATCGAACCCGCAGACTTGGGCACAGAGGGCCAACGACAAACCAACTGCGCCACCCAGCCACTGTAAAAGATATTATAATTAGCATTTTAATAATTTTTGGCTATGAAACACCACAGAACAGCGGTGTTTCTTTTTGCGTTAAAGGTAAAATCTTCCAAATATGGCTCCCTTCTAATTTATTAATTTTTAAACTTGCACTTATTTGCAGTCATTTAGATCTAAGAGAAACAGTTATTCACCATTGAAACCTCTTTAATTTACAAAATCAATTATTGATAAATTTTTGAATATGAATGAAAAAAAAAAGATTTTTCAAACTATTTATTTTGGATTTTATATCTTAGAACAAATATAATTCCGAAAATCTAACAATTTTTTAGTAATTATTAGACTGTTTTTTATAATTAAAAAATACCAAAATATACTTTTAATTATAATTAGAGTGTCAGAAAAAAAACACATGTCCCATGTGTGACAAAGGGTTAATGTGAAATAAAGCTCTTATTTTTGAGAATGCAATACTTAAACTGTATTTCTTTTATTTTTGACAATCTGACCAATCACACATATCTTGGTCAGATTTTTACGGTTAAAAAATGATATTGTCACAAAATCATGTGATTTTAATGAAAGCTAAACTCACAAATATTTGACGAGAACAATTTCCCCCTTAAATGCCATTTTAGAGCATTCCAGGAGTCTTTAGGCAATTTTTTTTCCTGATTTTAAATAAGTGTGCAGCCTTGCAATTTGGCCCTCTTGCAATCTAGAGAATGCAATTTTTGCTTAGAAATGATGTAGCTTTAAAAGAAAGATAGCTAATTAATGAAAAAATTCTGTTAATTAAACTTACTTGTTCTTTTTAAATATCATATAAATGATTATGATTATTTAAATTTTTTAGCACATATATATAAGTTTTAGGATATTTTTAATGGATTTTTTGATGTTTTGTTAATGAAACAAAATCCATAAGTCTCAAAATAGAAAAATATTAAAACGGTAAAAAACTGTCTGAAAGGTTTTTTGTATCTATTTTCTTCCATTGTTTCCATAATTGCAAAAATTCCGATCGAGGGTAAAAGCAACTATTTTTTTACATAAACAATTGATTTAAGAGGCTTACAAACAGGAAAACTTATCTTCAAATTAATTTTTGTAGAAAAAATTACGCAAATTATGTCCAATATTATCAATATATTCATTTAATATTTGTGTTTTTTTTCTGTAGATATGTTTTCAATCAGTGATATTTTTTATTCTGCTGAACATCATTGGAGTTTTAGCTATAGTGAAAAACAGAAGTTTTGAATCATTAGAAGAAAAAGAAATTGGAATCGCTGGAGTAAGTGGAACTGAAATAGAACTTTTTAATCGATATTTATAAATAAAAATTTTTTTAACAATTTCTAACATTTTTTTTAATGTGAGATAAGTGTGAGAAATTTAACGTAATTTTACAACACTTTCATATCATTAGAAGAAAATCGATAGAATCATAGAATCTATCGAATTTCGAATCACTAGAAGAAAAGGAATAAGGAATCACGGGAGTAAGTCGAACTAAAACAGAACTTTCTAATCGATATTTATAAAATAAAAAATTGTAACAATTTCTAAAATTTTTTTAATTTGAGATAAGTGTGAGAAATTTAACGTAACTTTACAACACTTTCGTATCATTAGAAGAAAATCGATAG
The DNA here is from genome assembly GCA_949128135.1 of Parasteatoda lunata. Classification (NCBI taxonomy): domain Eukaryota; kingdom Metazoa; phylum Arthropoda; class Arachnida; order Araneae; family Theridiidae; genus Parasteatoda; species Parasteatoda lunata. The sequence continues at coordinate 32,198,602 of OX421973.1, read as the reverse complement.
AATCATAGAATCTATCGAATTTCGAATCACTAGAAGAAAAGGAATAAGGAATCGCTGGCTAGTAAGTGGAACTAAAACAGAACTTTCTAATCGATATTTAAAAAAAAAATTATTTAACAATTTCTAATATTTTTTTAATTTGAGATAAGTGTGTGAAATTTAACGTAATTTTACAACAATTTCGTATCATTAGAAGAAAATCGATAGAATCATAGAATCGATCGGATTTCGAGTTAGAAGAAATGGGAATCGGAATTGCTGGAGTAAATGGAACAGAAATAGAACTTTCTAATCGATACTTATGAAAAAATTATATTAGCACGTTCTTACATTTTTTGACTTTGAGAAATCGTGAGAAGTATATCGTACTTTTACAACAATTTCTTATTTCATATTTTTCGCTCAACCATTTCAAATTTTTAGGAAATAGATGCGGCGCACAAAAAGTTCATTACAGTTTAATGAAACACGTGTCAAAAAAATTTAGTATGCAACAGCATCGCTGATTTCATTCATGATTAAATTCCATAAAAGAGAGCTACTTTTTATGACTTCTTTATATATAAAAAAAAACCTTATCTATATCATGACGTAAATGTAAGTAGAATTTCAAGGTTGTATGAGAAATGATAATATGCACCAAATAATCTTGTTTTAAATTTTTGAAGTGTCAAGACATGAACAAGGTTCTTTATCAAAAGCATCGGAAAATGCTAAAACAAGTGATTTCTTACCTACTTTGAAATATTTCAAATTACTTTATGTAGACTCATAAAAAAATCCCGTGTACCGTGTATACGTTAGTATTAGAATTTAATTAGATTTGCCAGACAAAGTTTATTTTGTAAATTATCTTCATGAGTGAAACTTTGCAGTTAGTATACTGTTAGCAAGGTAAAAGTGTTCTACAACGATTTTTTATTCTAATTATAATTTTAAATGTTTATTACCTCTTAAATCACATGTTTACTATCTTTTCACCATTTATATTTCTTATTATATAACTACATGTGCTGCCTTTACTATTTACTATCTTTTCATTATTTACTGTGTTCACTGTAAACAGTGAGCACGTTGAGACAAATGGCAGATACGTTGAGCCAATTATTGCAATTAATTGAATTTAATTTCTTTTTTAGACTTTCTTTAACATTTTTATCCTTTGGTTACCAATAAAAACCAACTTTTCGATTCCTTCTTTTAAAATAATAACTGATTTTAATGTTTTGTCCGCCTAGTTAAAAACTATTAATCGGTGTCAAAGATTGTAAATTTGAAAAATATTTGTTTTCATCTGCCACTGTTTTGTGCGATAAACATGATTTTACTTCAAAATTTTAAGCAGAAAAACAATAAAGTATGTAAGAGTACACTCGTATATTTTCACAATCAGGATAACTTAAATGGAGTATATTAAAAAGTCCACCAACTTTAAGGTATGCCTTATTTATGCCTTTATCATAGAATAGGAAATGTTTAAGTTATTTAAACTTTTAATGTATTTTTGAAAGCATTTTTATTGTTTAACTAATGCACCTCGTAGTAGATATGTCCTATTTTTATTATTAGCTAATCAATGTTCTTTTTTTTAAATAATTTTTAGGTTTTGGCAATATTAACAGCATTTGCATCTACAATGAAGTGTTGTACATCTTACGAAATTTGTAAAAATATGAGATCTCTTTGAAAGAACTAGACTAAACTGGAAAAACAATTTATATATTCCTTTTGAAAAACAAAATTTTTATATGTTAGAGTGTTCCACAAAATATGATTTTTTTAAAATTTTTTTAATAAATTAAGTATATTTATTCTTTTGAAACTGTTAAATATCATGTCGGTCCAAAAATATTTGTTACTCAATTAAGCATATTTTATCACAAAAGTAATAAATTACTGTTTCTTTGAAATAGGAAAAATAAATAATATCCAAGCATTCTTTTTACAGATACAGTACAATCTTAAACATTTTATGAATTTCTTATGATGGGTTTGGAAAGAAATAGGTTTTAAGTTTCATACGACATGAAATGTATATTATTTAAGGACTGTTGAGTGGCATAAATTAGCCAAATGACACGTAACTGCTGGCTAGTTTGCTTTTCTAAATCTTCAGCGTGAGCTGAAATTTAAACAATAATTTGAAAGTAATACTTCTATGCATAAAACATGGATAAAAAGCAGTCTATAATAAATTCTTGTCTATAACAGCATATAAAATTATACGATTTAAAGTTTATTAAAATTAGACGTTTTTGTTTACTGTAGTAAAGTACAGTTAAGAGCACATGCAGATGCATGACATTTGTTGAAATCTTGGAAACAGGTTAGTGCTGTTAGCAAGGAAAAAAAAAAAAAAAAAAAAAAAAAAAAAAAAAAAAAAAAAAACAGAACACCTTTAATATTGACTTAATGATCAAGGCTTTATCGTACTAAGATGCAAATATTGATGATTAAAGGGTTTTACCATTAATGTGCTGATTGATCTATGCTGACGATACATTAAGATATAAGTCAAACAAATAAGACGGTTAATTATATTTTTTTAATTTTATTTATCAGAAATTCGAAACCCTTTACATTCAAATTAAATAGCGATTCTAAGGGAAATTAGTTTTGCAGGAAATTATTTTTGCATAATTTGTATTGCATAAAATTATTTGGTATATACTTTTCCCTAACGTGCAGAAAAAAATCAATATTTAAAATAGTTCTAGTAATTTCACAAAATATAGAAAAGTTGATATTAATATTAAGACTCAAACTTTCGACAACTCTCATGAATGTAATGGTACTTCCAGATTGCGGCAATCCCCCCGCCTTATTTTTTAGCTAAAAATCGAATATCGCTTGAACAAATTAATTAGCATATTTCAGATTAGACCCTCGAATCAATAACTCTGCATCTTAAGTATGCGAAAATCCGATCATTAGAAAAAAATTATTAAGGTATTCTGATTTATAAATTTGCTCACTGCAGAAGTATTCGAATAATCTTGGTTATCTATAACTACAAAATAGCTTAAAAGAAACCTTATGGTTTGAAAAACATTGCAATGACAGAGTGAAATCTGTACACATTTTATGCGAAACACATTGAGTGCGTATACTGAATAAATTCAGAATCAGAAAAGATATTTTGAATTTTGTTTAATCAATAGCCTTAGTCTAAAAGACTCTATACTCAATAAAAAAAACGTTTTATAAGCTCTTCACAGAATCAAAAACTAGACATTTTACAAACAAAACAAAAAAATTAAACAATTGCGAATGAAAAATATATACACTATTACAGTAAGAATTTAACAAATTACCTACACAGTTTAGAGAACATGGCAAAAAAAAAAAAAAAAAAACATCAATGAAGCTTACATAGAATTTGGAAAATTTATTGTATTTTTGAAAATTGCATGCTTTTTAATGAAACGTCCAATCAAGAAATCCAGCTCAATCATTATGAAGAACGATTTTTATAGCCACAGTGGAAAACGATTTATTTGAAGTTGGATAATGAGCAGAACAGTTCAGTGGACTACGACCTTAGTTTAATAGATTTTGCGCTTATAGACGCTTAAGAATACATATTAATTTTTTCGTTCAAAAATTAGAATAAACTTCATAATGACGAACTTATGAATCAACATATAACACTTTCTTATCATCTCAATGAAAATTTAAGTGCTTCCATCACTTTGGTTAGCAAGGTATATGGATCAAATTCTCCACATATGCTGGCAATTTGTATTATTTCAGGCAACAAAGCCACTGTCACTGGTTTTCCTTCTCTGATAACCAATTTGGAAATTAGTTCATCTACAGTCCTGAAATTGTAAAAGTTAAATATAGTTATTGACTACAAAAAAATAGAAATTTAAAATGCTTTTAATATAAATTTAAAAACTATCAGTATTTTTTTTAAAAATTCTACTTAATGAATTGGGCTCTTCTTAGACAAGTGTACCAAAGTTTTTCATCGCTTTCCTTACCAATTGTTTTTTGAAAAAAAAAAAAAAAAAAAAATCAACATATTTTTTTATTTTATTGATAAATACAAGGAACTAAAACAAAACATAATACTCAAGTTTTAAGTTGAAATTTTAATTTTTTTATGTGTAAAAAACATTTAATTTACCATTAGTTTATTATTCCGGTTATCTCCGACAAATGAAAAAAGTTAAATATTGGTCTTCCTAAAATACTTCTTAAAACAAGGTACAACACAAACAGATACTTTCCAAACGTCAGTGAAGTGATACGACATTTTTTTTACTCTTTTTTTTAATGTAAATTCAGCAACCATCGTATTGTACGAAACACGTGTGCAGTCCCACAATTCAACAGCAAAGCTCCCAAACAAAACTTAGCGAATTTTCAATCGCAGCAGATTATTATTAGTATTGCTTTCTGCCAAGTAAAAACGTATTAAAACAAAACGTACAGGCAAATTCTGCTAAGCCCGAGTTTTCTCGGGATAACAAGTATTTGCAGTATATACAAATATACATAGCCGAGTTAACTCGGGATAATCAGGGAAGTGGTTAACCTCAGTGGCTCAATTCGTGAAATTAAGTTTAAAAAGTCTCAGACCGAGACTTTAAAAATTTCAGTTATTAAGGGGTATAAATGGAATAACATGATACACTTGTAATTTATGACAAGAAAAAATTTAATAAGTTTTAAAACCTAATATAATTTTTTAAAAATAATATTAAATGAGACAATTTGCCTATAGTTTAATACCAACAAGTATAACAAGTATAGTTATTGTATGAAATAAAACAATACCTTTGCTTGTCTATTTGGCTCAAGTTGTCTACAACAAGATTGAGTCGAGCTTCGATTGGCTTTAAACTCGAGAAATCTAACCAACTGCCGAACTTCACAGACACTCCAAAATCTTCAGCAATTCTCATGAGGATAAATCTGCTGATCCAGATGTCGTCGGTAATATCAATGGCAGTACCAGGACCAATAGAATACATCCACTGAAGGAAAAAATTATTTTTAAATTTTTTTCGCTTAAAACAAATATTTCTTAAAGAAAAGGAAATATTTCTCATCGATGAAATATGAGGAATGTACCAAAAGTAAGTTTTTGCTCTGTTTTTTTTTTTTTTTTCATTTTTTCCCCTTTTTTACAAAAAAGCTTTATCACAAACAGGGACATACAAATGACATAAAAAATATATTAACTTTTGATCAATTCTATCCTTTTTTTGGTTACTTTTTTGAGTGATATATTTATCGCACCATGAAATCAAAGAAATTATCATTGTGAAAATTGATTCCCTTCTTCGTTATTTATTTGGAAAGTCTTAACGAACTCACCACTCTTGACGAACCTTCATTCCCTCGGTTCATTTATGTGAACCTTAGCTTCTAAAAACACGCTATATGAAAATTTCCTCACTGAAATATTCGTGGACGTTTTAGCTTTCTGGAGATTTCGCAATAGATGCAAAGCATATAATCTATTTGGATAGAAATCCACAGTAACATAAGTGATTTTCAAAAAATGACGTTAAATCCCCATGCTCGAAAATATAGCTAATTTTAAATGTCATATAATTTAGTGTTTTTGAAATTTTTTTTTTTTTTGACTTAGTAGTTCTGTGATTTGTATGTAACTTTTAAAATTGTATTTATTTAATATTTAAAAATAATACAATCAAGAACATGCAGGTCCATGTATGTGTATTTTGGTACGTATAGCGAAATTTCAGACAGCGTAGTAGTCAAGTGAAATCTCGTAGTAGTATTATAAGTATTCAGTTTTATATCTATTCAGTAATATTCTTATGTGTATTTTAATTAACTGTTTAATATTAAGGTATATACATATATTTAATATTTTTAACTTTTTGTGTTTTTTCCCATAATTTTGAAATTTTACCCCCAAGAATTCTATATATTTTTTATAGTTAATGTTAGATTCTTTTCAATAATTATTTATTTTGAGTCGTTTGTATAATTAAAATAGTTTTGAAACTGAGATTTCGTGCAGTAATTGCATTGGCAAGCATGTTGCTATAGTATTGAATCTCATTCTAAAATAAAAAATTGTATTTTTTAAAATTTATTTATTTTTAAAAATATTATGCTATAAATATTATAAAATATTATTATTAAATAACTATTATATTATAGATCATTATTATTATAAATATTATTAAATATTCTAAATATTATTAAATATATATAATATCAATTCATGATTGTATTTAAATAAACCATAATATAACATTATGGACGTTTGTTCCTACTGTAGGTGCAATTTAGCATATGTATGAATATTTATATTATTTTACATGAAATATTTATATTATTTTACATAGTTAAAAACTAAAATTATTAGCCCCCAGGCAGTATAAATCGTATTATCTCATCATGACTTATGGCAGTAAAATAGAAATTCGGAACTTTAAATTTTTTTTTTGCTATATTCCTGTATTTATTTGCTATATTCCAAGTGACGAAGTCTCTTGGGTCAAGGAGTTACGTTCTTGGACAAAAATACAAGATCTCACGCAGCAAGGGAAACAAAAAACACATTCATTATGCTGCTGAACGGTCTAAGAATTGAAGCGTTTACCACGGGATTTCCCCACTCGCACGCGATGGTCCTCACTGTCCATATTAAATCTGAATTTATCAATGAAGTCGACCTGAATCTATTCTGTTGCAGTCCTATATTGTGTAGAGCAACACCACTCCAAACGGAGGCAATGGAGGATAGGCGTCAAGCCTGCCTACGTAATACAGCAGCACACCACTCCCACAGCTGGTGTGATGGTATGGGTGCCATCGCATACGACACACGATCACCCATCGCACACAATATTGATTCACGTCGCCATGACAGCTCAGCGGTACGTTCGTGACATCCTTCAGCCACATGTTGTTGCCACTCATGACAGTGCTCCCAGAATTCATATTTCAACAAGCACTCGGCCATACACACAGCTAGGGTGTCATAGGAATACCTCCGCCCAGAGCCTGACAAAGATAGGGGCATACGGGGAAGTTGCCCCGGGCCCCACATCAGAGGGGGCCCCCAAATTGAATTAAAGGTTTATTTCAGGTTTCCTTCTTTAATGAACTTTTTTAAACAAAATATCAGTAGAGTGTAAAATCCGTCTGTTTTATGTTAGCTTCTTCATTAATATATCGTATGAACACAAAAAAAATCTATATTTCGTTAATCCATGCCTTTCTAGTGTGGAATTCAGCTGAATTTTTGCAATTGCCATGGAAAAATTTGGCCAATCAAAAGCCTGTATTTTTACATATCGCAAAATGCGTTATTTAACAAAAATACAGGCTTCTGATTGGCTTAACTGAGCCATCGTAAATAGCGAAAATTTAGCTGAATTCTTCCCCAATGTCAGCAAGGATATGAATTTTTCGCAGCTAGATAATAGAGATAACAATCAGAAAACTGCATTCGGCACGATGGATATAGAATTGTCAGAAAATCAATAAAATGGAGATAACGATACCATTGGAGGAGGGGGGGGACTTTACAGATATATTAGTTTCTAGTCAATTTTCTTGATATATGTGTATAATGAGGAGAAAACTTTAAATACCTCCATACACCAGTTTAAAGGAGGGCCCCCCAAAGAAGTTTTTGCCTCGGGCCCCAATTAGGCTAAGTCGGGCCCTGCCTCCGCCACATTATTACCCTACCCAGGCCTCAATTTTCTAATCTAGCGGTCTTTAATGACCAACTTCTCTGTTTGGCATTTTTAAACAAAAAGAGATTTGTTGCTTAACTTTCATTAGTTCAGGTAACAAATTTTAAAAGAAATAAAGGCTTGTATTATAAGGGAGACCAACTGCAACCATGAGGAAAATCACCAAAAAAGTGAGCGAGTGGTTAAATGCCGTTGGTCTGTAAATTAGCAACCTGCAGCTTCCGGATTTAATTGATTTGATTCCCCATAATAGGATTAGAAATGCCACAGGACAAGATAAGGAACTTGTATGCCTCCCGACCGTATCGCATCCTGCATTCGCGATAGAGGTGGCCCAAGAGGATATTGAAATCTCCATTTATTTGTAATTTTTCCTGCAAGAAATAACTATTTTGCTTTAATTTTATAATTAATTACTTATATTAACGTTGAACTTACGAGTGTAAAATTTCGTTTCCATTCAATCAATTTGAGAACTCTTTCTAGGTGCGATACTTTTTACGGCAATGAGTGTATATCATTGTTATAATGAAACAATGTTTTCATTAGTATAAGTTCATAATGAAAATATGTAAGCCTGTTGAGTGTTACTTACAGGCTTAAATCGCTGATTTCCTTCAAACATTCATCTTTTTTTTTATTGAAATCAGCATTATTTTCAAAGCGCAGCAAACTGTAAGAAACATCTTTAAATCATTACGCATTGATTTTTTTTACCGGGGAAAGCTTTTTTTTAAAAAAAAACTGGTATCAGTATTCGTGACGATAGTGTGAAAAAAATAGCCAAAAGCTTATATTCCGTGAAGCAATCATTTGTTACTGTTTCAAAGCCCTTATCTGTTTTCATTTTCTATGTTCCAACAGAAGTTCATATATATATATATATATATATATATATATATATATATATATATATATATATATATATATACATAATATATAAAATTTTTATTCTTATTATTATTTTTTGTAATTTATTTTCAATTTTCTCTATATTATCTTGCGAAAATGTATAAATTTGTATTAACAAAAGCTATGCCATTTCGTGACTAAATAACTTACCTGTCCTTGATTTGAGATAGGTTCGTAGATGTTTAGATTCACTCCTGCATATAAGCAGGCCTTGTGATGGGCACTTGAAATTTCGTTTCCACAAACAAATCCGGAACCTAAATAAAATAAATAAATAAAAAATCTTTCAAGGAAAATGGCACTAAATATAACAAACAATTTTGATGTAAAACAAAACATTTTATAGTTTTTGAAGTTTTGAATTTGAATGTTATTTATTTTTGGGCTACTTGAATGGTTCTAAATTTATTCACCCTCGTAACAACACATTTTATACTGCATATAAAAGAAAAATAAAGACTTCACTTATTACGATGCCCAAGTGGAACAATGAAAAAGCACACATATTTCCTTTCTTTTTTTTGTGTGAGAATGTTTTCCTCATTATTTGATATGATTAATCTATTTTTGTTATATTGTGTGCTTAAATTTTTAACATACAGTGAAACATCATTTATCCTAAAACAAAAAATAAAAAACAGTCATGAATAAAGCATAAAGAAAAGTAAAGAAAGTAGACTCATACTTTCTAGTGTTAAACTTACCCTAATTAGTATATCTATAATAGATTAAATGAATCACGTGAAATCCTTTTAGACTCATACTTCCCAGTGTTAAGCTTACCCAATTTAGTACATTTATAATAGATTAAATGAACTACTTGAATCCGGTGAGAAGGCATGTTGCGAGAGATACTCATCTCGTTTAAGAAGAGTGTACGGTTGATGAAATGTAAATTGGTTGACTTGATGGAAGTAGAAAGTGTTTTTAAAGTGTTAACAAGTGAAATTTGCATCAAGTCGTATGTTTCCTTTTGTTAAGCTTACCCAATTTAGTACATTTTAATAGATTAATTGAATTACGTGAATCCGGAAAAAAGGCTTGTTGCATATGAGTGAGAGGAAACTCATCTGGTCTAGAAAGAGTGCACGGTTGATGAAGTGTAAATTGGTTGGCTTGATGGAAGTAGAAAGTGTTTTTAAAGTGTTAACAAGTGAAATTTGCATCAAGTCATATGTTTCCTTTAAGTCTCATGCCTCCTATTCTTAAGCTTACCCAATTTAGTACAGTTTTAATAGATTAAGTGAATTACGTGAATCCGGAAAAAAGGCTTGTTGCATATGAGTGAGAGGAAACTCATCTGGTCTAGAAAGAGTGCACGGTTGATGAAGTGTAAATTGGTTGGCTTGATGGAAGTAGAAAGTGTTTTTAAAGTGTTAACAACTGAAATTTGCATCAAGTCATATGTTTCCTTTAAGACTCATGCCTCCTATTGTTAAGCTTACCCAATTTAGTACATTTTTAATAGATTAAATGAATTACGTGAATCCGGAAAAAAGGCTTGTTGCATATGAGTGAGAGGAAACTCATCTGGTCTAGAAAGAGTGAACGGTTGATGAAGTGTAATTTGGTTGGCTTGATGGAAGTAGAAAGTGTTTTTAAAGTGTTAACAAGTGAAATTTGCATCAAGTCATATGTTTCCTTTAAGACTCATGCCTCCTATTGTTAAGCTTACCCAATTTAGTACATTTTTAATAGATTAAATGAATTACGTGAATCCGGAAAAAAGGCTTGTTGCATATGAGTGAGAGGAAACTCATCTGGTCTAGAAAGAGTGCACGGTTGATGAAGTGTAATTTGGTTGGCTTGATGGAAGTAGAAAGTGTTTTTAAAGTGTTAACAAGTGAAATTTGCATCAAGTCATATGTTTCCTTTAAGACTCATGCCTCCTATTGTTAAGCTTACCCAATTTAGTACATTTTTAATAGATTAAATGAATTACGTGAATCCGGAAAAAAGGCTTGTTGCATATGAGTGAGAGGAATCTCATCTGGTCTAGAAAGAGTGTACGGTTGATGAAATGTAAATTGGTTGACTTGATGGAAATAGTTTTTGGCAGCAGTTAGTAGCCTATAGCGATTGTTTGCAACTGAAAAAAAAAAAAAAAAAAAAAAAAAAAAAAAAAAAAAAACAGCATAAGAATGTTTTAGGCAATTACAATTAATTTAAATATTTATCTATTGTAAGCACAACTCACATGTAGGTAAACCTTCACGACAGTAAGTTTCACAATATACAATCGTATTCTCACCCCTCCTAAAAGGATCTTTATAAAATTTAACTGGTCGAGCGTAGTAATCAGCAAGATTCCCCACATCAAAATCAGTAGCTGAACCACAAAACTCCATTTCAGGTAATTCTGTAATTAAATTGTTGCTATATTACAAATATAGTATATATTATCAAAACATTAAATTAAACATGTTGTTTATTTTTAACATGCTGTTCATTTTTAACATGTTGTTAAAGTACGTTTTCTAAATTTGCATGGTTAACCTTTTGATGCACACCAGTGTCTCTTTTATATATATATATTTTTGACGCTCTATTTACAAGCAAAAATATATTTTGGTATTTTTTAGTCTTAAAACCATTTTAATAATTACAAAAAAGAATTTTCGGAATTATATTTGCAATAAAATATAAAATCCAAAATAAATAATTTGAAATTTTTTTTTTTTAAAACTCATGTTCAAAAATTTCACCGATTGATTTAAAGTAATTTCAATAATGAAAAACTTTTTTTCTTAGATCTGTGGATGTAACCTAAAATGTAAATAACTGCAAATAAGTGCGAATTTGAAAAATTATTGCTTGGAAGTGAACTGTTTCTGAAAGATTTTATTTTCAACTCAGAAAAAACCGATGTTTCATTCCATAATCTTACGTTTTTAAAATACTAAATATGTATTTTTAAATTATTTTTGCTAAATTAATAAAAAATAGTGAAAAAAGTATAAAAAATATGCTTGATAAAAATTTTGCGTCAAACGGTTAAGGAGCTACATATATGCAGGCAAACTTTCTTCGGAGAAAATATTGAAAAAAGTATGAAATTCAGCATAGTGTTTCGTAATCACCGCTCTTGGTAAACACATTTTTTAAATTCTTTTTGAAAAATTACGTCAAAATAATATACCCGTGTCGGAAAAGACTAGCAGAACCCACAATTCAAATATGAAAAATCCCTATTGAGGAATAAGGGATGAAAAACACTAGTACTTGTTTGACTGTCGTAAGAAAATAATAGGAGATGTTAGGCAATATTTAAAACAACAAATTTGATGGCCAGATGAGAATGGAATTTTTTTTAAAAAATGTAAAAACTGAGAAGTTTGGGTGACAATTTCTATTGTCCCTTTTCAATTTATTGAAAAGTGAAATTAATCAATATAATTAAATTAATAAAGTAATTCAATTATATAACAAACTGGCTTTTTTGATTTATACATTATCATTCCTCTGACTGATCTGATCATTGATTCGTCCGATTTTCACAACGTTTTTCTTTTTTAAATGTTATTTTCTGACCCTTGACGAACAGTTTTTATAACCTTATTTATGACAATTTAATACTTCAGTATAATATTTATAATTGAATTGTGTAGGGACATAGGAGGTATAATAGATCTTTTTCTTCTTAAAATAATGCAAATGCAAAATTTCGTCAATGTAAAATTTTGTTTTGAGATTGATTATAACACTGGAGATTTTGTAACGGAGATTATTTATTCGATGAGTAACTTAGATTCAATAAAAATGACTTGAGTTGTAAAGTTTATGGATAAATACCCACAATTAGATGAAAGGCACTAAACAAGCTGTTTCAAAAACAACTGACAATTTGAAAAATTCAAAAAAAGTTAAAAGAAACGTGCGGTTAACTGCATTTTGCTCAGAAAACTAAGTAAATTATTTTCATTAAAATTCAAGACAAGTTACAAAGTTCAACATTGCTATTGAATGAAAAAAAAACTGTAAAATGTTTCTGTATAAATATTTCTGTAGCGTAATTCTTAAAATTTTCAAAAGATCTTTTTCATAGGCCTATAGTTTGTAGCCTGTGACATTCAGATTATTCCAATTGAAATATTTGCTCGGACGTTAGGTAATTTTGTCTGTAGGTTGCGCTACGTTATTGCAAGTTAGGGTGCTTATTTTGAAAACATTGTTTAATAGTTTTCCTCAATTACAGCACTATGGGCTATGGTGGCTAAGGGGATAGAGCACTCACCATCCAAAGAGGTAAACCGGTTTCGAATTCCAACCGTGGCTGGTGTGAATTCCGCATCCACTGGCTCTCACCTAATACAGTGATGACGTAAAATATCATCAAATGGCGGTTAGTTCCATCGAAAAGTTCTCCACGAAGGCAAAATTTCTTCCAACACTTAATCCAAGAGTTCCCTTTTCTTCCGGATTGGTTTTAAATTACAAGGCTATGAAGTTGATCATTAGTAGCGGAGTTGATCATTAGTAAACCCAAAATTGGTTCGGCTGTTCAATGGCGGTTATAAAATAAAACAAAATATTAGAACAAAATTCATTTCTATCAAGGACCAATATTGCAAAATCTAGACACCCCAAAATTGTAGATCTAAAAGGGGTCTAAATAGAAATAAATCGTAGTCCACTATTGAAAGCCTTTCTGGGACCAATATTTACCCAACATAATATGCCTATAATAAGCTCACCGGACAAAAAATTAGTCACCCTATTGCGCAAGTACCGATGAATCGTTAGGTTTCGTTAGCTGACGCAGTGGTCATATGACGAGCTCAACTACGTGTGCACTGCCTCAACGTTATCAAAGGCAAATAGCCATAGGTGAGATATTTTTGTTTTAAGTGGAAATTGTGTGTAAATATGGGACAGTGTAAGGATATAATAGCGTGGCAAAAAGGGGCAATTGTGTTTGGCTTTGCCCATGGTCATACAGTGAATGATGTTGCTGGATTTGTTGGTGTTTCGATGTGGACTGTTCAGCATGTCTACAAGTAGTGGTGTAATACACTTTGTCACGAAAGACAAAGGTTAGAATTGCGGTCGGAAAAAGATCCTGCACGAAATTGACCGGATACGTGTTTCACGACTTGTGAATTAAAATCGCTTCCAAACCCGTCAGGAATTGCTTCAGTTAGTGAATGAAGGTTCATCCCAACCTGTTGGTGAGAGAACATTGCGACGGGAGCTGCATGCAATGAGCATTTGGAGTCGAACATCTTGTAAGAAGCCATTGCTCACACAGGCACATGAAGCTGCGCGACTTTATTGGGCTAGAAGTCATCGAACGTGGACAATTACTGACTGGCGGAATGTAATAGGGTCAGACAAATCACGTTTTTTCCTTTATTCAAATGACGCACGTCGTCGAGTGCAACGAAGACCAGATGAAGCATTTTATCCTGACTGTGTACAAGGTCAGGTTTAAGCCGGAGGTGGGTCTGTCATCTTTTGGGGGGCGTTTCTCTTATTATGGATTAGGCCCCTCACTGAATGGGTCACTAACATAAACCAACAGGTTTATTTGAACAGTCTTGATGATCAATAATTGCCTTTCAATCAACATCTTCATGAAGAGTGTGCTATCGATACCCTTATTTTTCACGATGAGAACTGCAAGGTTGATTGGGCGTGAAGAATATGTGACTAGTTTTTTGAACACTCAGACACTCAATTATATCTCGACTGGCCTGTAAAATCACCTGCCTTGAACCACATTAAAAATTTGTGGGACATGTTGGAACAACGGGTAAAACGTCGAAATCAGCACCACGCAATTTGGTGGATTTGCGCGATCAAATTCTCAGCGAGTGCCTAAAACTGGATTCGACAAAACCTTGTGGTCTCACTTCCTAACCGAATCCAGGCGGTTATCAAATCCAGAGGCGGTGTTACCCGTTATTAAATGATGATTTTCATAATTTTTCCAAGGGTGACTAATTTTTTGTCCGCTGTGCTTGGATCTAAATAGATAAAATAAAATGTAGGCAAAAGATTGAGAAAAAGTTAAGTAATGCTATATCTTTAACGCATGCCTCGTTCTTTCTTAATATTTTTATTTACACTAACCGATTTTAAAATTTATTACAGCTCAACGACAGCTTTTAAATTTATAGGGTTGAATGTTATTAAAATAAAATTGATGTGTGACTATTTTATTTCTTGCTGCAAAGTTAAAGAGTTGTTATAAGAGTAAAACAAGTGAGAAATATATGATGAAATTGTTAACCAGCATATTATTTACTTACCTTCAACAGATTCAGGCTTCTTGGGCAACGTAATGTCTTTGGTACGAAAATTTCTTAGACTTCCATCTATATACACATGCATACATTGCACTTTATTCAATGGTTGAGGCAGTTGCATAAATACATTAGTTATGAACTTTTGATTATCACTCAAAGACATACTTTCAGGAGGTCGACTCTTACTGCTAATCAACAATAATCTTACTGCCTAAAAATGTATAAAGATAAAATTTATTTATTTCATTTCTTATTTTTTTCATGGATAGCTTATGACACTATAATGATAAGCTACATTTTAAAATTGTTCAAGAGAATGTTTTCGGTGAAAAACACCACGATTTCTATATAGACAATACGATACTTTCGCGTTTTTTTTTTTCTTATGCAAATTTCGATAATAATATACAGAGTCGTGGTGGCTCGGAGGACAGAGCTTTCGCCTTCCAATGATGTGAACCTGTTTCGAATCCCAGCAATGGCTGGTCTATTCAAATTCCGCACCGACCACAGTGGTAGACGGATCGTGGGATAGACGGATCCTTGCCGTCCGGCTAACCTTGGGAGGTTTTTCTCACCATGTAACGCGAATGAGGGTCAGTTCCATCAGAAAGTTCACCGCGTAAGCAAATTTCTCCCAATATTTGATCCAGGAGCTCCCTTTTCTTCCGGATTGGGTTCAAAATTACAAAGCTACGGAGTTGAACACTGGTAGTCGTAAACTCTAAATTGGGTCAGCTGTTCAACGGCAGTTATAAAATAACAATCTGCAGGAAAAAAGGAACGGCGGCGTGTGTAGTCTCTCCTGTGTTGCTATTAGTAGTCGAGTGTGCGCAGGTTCCTTTGCGTGTAAATGAGACTGAGAAACAACAGCGCGAGGAGGACACAGTCACAAATAACAAGTCAACTGTTCAATGTGGACCATTCATCGAAGTAGGTGAGTTCATATCACGTTGAGGTCACCAATGGGAGGAATGAGTTTTCGACTATGCCAACCACTACATTGATTCGAGTTAGCATGTCTTATAGTGAATTGATGTTTAATAATTATAGTGGTAGTTAAGCCGGCCACATTTGTAGCCTTGTATATATATATATATATATATATATATATATATATATATATATATATATATATATATATATATATATATATATATATATATATATATATATAAGCTTTTTCTAAATTCGAAAATTGTTGCATATCTGCTAACAAATAAAGGTGAGTCACCTATGTCTTATTTTATTTTATAACCGTCGTTGAACAGCCGACCCAACTTAATGGGTTTACGGCTACTAATGTTCATCTCCGTAGCCTTGTAATTTTGAACCCAATCCAGAAGACAAGGGAACTCCTGGATCGAGTATTGGGAGAAATTTGCCTTCGTGGAGGACTTTTTGATGGAGCTAACCCGCATTTGCGTTACATGGAGAGGAAGACCACGAGAACCTCCCACGGTTAGCCTGACGGCAAGGGGACTCTAACCCATGATCCGTCTACCACTGAGGATATTTCACGTCAGCACTGTGGTCAGTGCAAGCCGGATGCGGAATTCGTATCGACTGGGATTTGAACCCGGTTCGCCTCATTGGAAGGCGAACGCTCTATCCCCTGAGCCATCGCGGCTCAGTCGCCTATATCGTACTATCTCTGGTTTCTGGAGAAGCATTGAGTAGAAAACGCTCCAGTGAATAAATTATGAAGCTTTTTCACGTGGAAATCCATGCAGAAAAACCATATCGTTGTGTACTGGAGTTTTGTTTTTATATAAATAAATCTGTTTTATAAGTTTTAAATGTAATTTTTTGAACAATCTGTTTAAGAATAGAGCAGAACTACAGTAATTTACAGATTATTTTATACATCATATATTCAATTGTTAAGCGACTCTTACTGTTATGTTTTAATTGTTCCTTTGCTTATTAACTATTGCTTGTGATTTCGAATAGCAGTTTGTTTAATCAGTTTTTGTTTGTTGTTGCCTAAATTGTACTTGGGGTGCATCGTATCAACTTCAACTACTGAACAGGTCAAGTTTCAAGTTATTTTACACTATATACATCACCCCAACTCTCAAAACGCAGATGAGAACTTTTTCTGAACAAACTCTCACCCATTGCTAAATTTCTCGTCTAGTGAGTGAGGCTTATAATAAGATTGCAACAATTAAGAAGGATTATAATATCCAGCTGCGTAATCCTTAAATTAAACTGATTTTTGATAACAGAAAACCTCAAACTATGCGTGAATCCTTTTCAGCAAATTTAGTGAGATTTAATATTCTTCAGATGAAATTTATTTCCTTTATTCCAAGAAAGAAAAAAGCTGATGAAAGACATCTAAGAATGGAGCCTTCTGGTAAGTCAAGTAGTGATCTAATAATTATTAGTTAGTACGGTGATTTAATAAGTAAATCTGTATCGTTATCTCCAATGTTGAAGGCTTTAACCGAACCAATTTCACCATTTCTATAATAAATAAAAAAAAGTTGGAAATAAATCCAAAAAGAAGCATTCACTTTGACACAGATGTTCCTTTCATAAATATTTTTTCTAACTGTCTAATTACAAGCATAAAAATAAATATTCAATATTTTTGAAGGTGATGCGAAATAGGCAACCGGTTTCACATCTCATTTAGAAATGGAATTTGTTTTGTTATTTTTAATTTTGTATCTCCTTCCAATTTTCTCAGGAAATATGATGTTTCCTATCCTTCCTACCACAACAGCTACTCTCAAATTTGAATAGCATTTTTGTTTCTTTCTATGTTACGATGTGAGATTTCCTCCTTTTTAACCAAGATTATAAAATTAAATATTAAGGGCGGTGGTTACGGAATACCACATTTAAAAAATATCCAGCGTATCCATACATATACGAGTATTACTTAAAAATCCGCCTGATTATCGAAAATTAAAGATTTTCTTATGCTATTTATAATTTTTTTTTGTTGTTGTAGATTTTTTGGCTAATTTTAGCAAAAAATATTTACTAAAATTGCCTTCTTTTGACTCGAACTGCATAGCTAAGAGGAAGAATTAGGATAGTGATATTTAAAAAAAATAATCTCGGGTAATGATTATTTTAGTCTTTTTTAAAATAATATCATTCATTTATGTTGCGAAAAATATTAATTCCAAAGATTCTCATTGGAAGAAAGCAGTAAGTGACAATATTAGAGTATTCTTCGGGAGGAAGAACAAGATAAGTGTGCTTTGCGACAAACAACCCTAGAAAATCATTCGCTTGGCAACTTCGGAGAAATTGAAAACTAGGAAGAGCAGCTTCCAAACATTAAGGTGGAATGTAGATTCTTTTTATGAATCAATTATGGAAAGAAAAAATTAGCCATTAAATAGCTTCAACAAAAAATTTTATTGTTTTAGTTATATAACTAAAGGTTTTTTCGCATAAAAAAAAAAAAAAATCTTGTAATATATATTGCTTGCATATAATAGTATGGAATGATGTATAATAGTATATGACACCATTACCTATTCGATACAAAAAAAAAAAAATAATAATTATATTAGACGCATCTTTTTATATTACGTACTATTGTACGTAATAGTGTATAAAGTAAAAATATAAATCATTTGTACACAATGCCTTCTTAAATTACTAAGTAAGGAATTCAAGAAGACTACCAATTGTATGACAGTGAATTTTGACTTGGTACCTTTAATGAGATAAGAAAAGTTTTCGTAGACTCGCAATCTCTTGAACTTGAAAATGATGTTCCCATTAGAAATAAACAGATAACAGAAAAAGTTAGGATATAATACTAGCAGAAAATGACCGAACAAATGTTTCGTAAACATATTCTTGTTGACTTTTTTTTAGCAATTCCTTGTCAACAAAATAAGCAAGTCAAAAACATTCCCATCTTCATGTTGACTTAAGATTTTTTTTGCACGAAAAGTAATTTTTTTTTTAAATATCCCAATTTTTCGAAAAAAAATTATGTTCAATTTTGTATTGGAATTTTAAATTATTGATCGATTATAATTATTAGAAGTTATTCTTAGATACAAATTTTTGAAGATTACAGGGGGGAAAGACTTTGTTTCACTTTCCGTTGCATAAGAATTTTCACAACGGAATTCGGATATTTTAAATCTGCAATCAATTTCTCTCTCCAAGCTACAACTCTTTGTTAAATAACATTTTTAGTCGAAATGTACAAGTTTAAAAACGTTATGAATAACAGGGGAAGGGGGTGCATAAATGTTACGATAAACTAGATAGATAGGGCACATCATCAGGGTTAAAATTACTTAGTAACCCATGCCTAGAAATGTCGTCGTATGTGACTAGGGGAGCTTCTCTTTCATGACCTGTTTAGAAGTATACTAACCCATGTACAGAAAAAATCGTCATACGCCGCTAAAGGCACTTACCTATTATGAATTGTTTCTTCGTATGCTTCTGAGCCGGTCATTAGAGGGAAACACACCTAGTCGCGTACGATGACATTTCTGGGCATGGGTTACTGAGTCATTTTAACCCTGATGATGTGCCCTATTTCATCTAGAAGTATATCATTTACGCGATTCCTTGCTATATATGACGTTTTTAAACTTGCACATTTCTTGTAAAAATAAGTTAAAAATTAAAAAAAAAAAATCGCAGCTTTAAGAGTAAAACTAATTTCAGATTAAAAACCTTCGCACCCAAATTAGGCAAAATCGTGTATTTGTATAAATGCGAAAATTTATTCCCCCCCCCCCCCCCCCCCCCATTGTCATCTATGAAATGAATTTTTCTCTTCCCAATATTGGGAAAAAACAATGGGGTATCGTAATTTCGAGAACTCCAGAAGCTTTATTATAAGCAGAAAACTTCAAAATAAATGCATTACATTTCAGATATATTTCATAAATATAATTGAATTAAATATACAGAATAAAAACTACCAATGCATATTATGAAATTAATTTTAATGGGAAGTTAAAAATGCATTTTGACACAATTTATTTGCAATATTAAAAACGATTGAGTGAGTGTAGTTGTGAATGAAAATCAAGGTTACTTACACTAGGAATGTATTGATGGGAATAACCTACAATCTTAACTCCCGTATATTTGTTAACAATATTTTTCGCTCATTTGAAAGATATACTTTGAACTCGAGATAAATGAGATTAAATTGGGAGGAAAAGCGATAAGATCATCAATCACAACAAAAAAAATGAAGTTATTCTCAAAATAAGTTAAATATTTAGTGCAGGAAAAATAAATCTTTTATTTAATAACCGCCATTGAACAACCGACCCAATTTTGCGTTTATGACTACTACAGGTCAACTCCGTAGCCTTGCAATTTTGAACCAAATTCAGAAGACAATGGAACTCGTGGATCAAGTATTGGGAGAAATTTGCAATCGTGGAGCTTTTGCTAGAATTAACCGGCATTTGAGTTACGTGGAGAGGAGAACCACGAAAATTTCCCACGGATAGCTTGATGGCAAGGGGACTCTTAATTCATGATCTACAGCCGAAGATATATTACGTCAGCATTGTGGTCGGTGTAAGCCGGGTGCGGAATTCGTTTCGACCAGCCATTGCTGGGATTCGAACCAGTTTCGTGTCATTGGAAGGTGAACGCTCTATCCCAGAGCTACCACGGTTCCCATATCTTATTTTATTTTATAACGGTCATTGGAACAGCCGTCCGAATTTTGGGATTTTTAACCCAATCCAGAAGACAAGGGAACTTCTGTATCAAGTATAATAGGGAAACATTTGTCTTTGTGGAAGACTTTTTGATGGAACTCACCGGCATTTGCGTTACAGGGAAAACCTCCCACGGTAAGCCTGGTGGCAAGGGGGTTACCTTACCTATGATTAGTCTACCACTGAGGATATTTTACATCAGCACAATGGTCGATGCGAGCCGGGTGCAAAATTCGTATCGACCAGCCATCGATGGGATTCAAACACGGGTCACCTCATTGGTAGGTGAGCACTATCCCCTGAGCCACCATGACTCGAGATATATCGATATAATTACAAAGATGTCGCAATTTATCGCTGGAATAATGAGAAAACACTATTTTAGAACAGTTTTTCGAAACTTATACATAGCCAACTATTTTTTTAAGTCACAAAATGAGTGTAATTCTGATGTGCTGTGAACAAAAGGAAAGTTTCCAACAATGTATTTATTATAAGAGACACTTTCAAGTTTCAATAGGCAATTGAACTGGTTTTGATGATTCGAATCATTCCTAACTTGATAGTAGTACATCAGATTTCAATAATGTTTTTTTCGCTGCTTAAATATTATTTTGCAACCATTATTAAGTATTTATACTTTTTTTTAGTCAATAAAATGAACATTCTGTATAAGTTTAATTTGTAGAAAAAAAGGTTATAAATAAATGCTAGAAGTATAATAGAATTCACAGAAATCCTATAATTGAAAGATTCATTCATAATATTAAAACTTTATTTATACATTATAATCAAGTTGAAATTACTAAAGTTTCGAACAAAATTGAAAGATGTTGAATTGATAAGAAAAAAAAGAAAGATCCTCAACTTAAAAAAATGTAGAGGACTCGTCAATTAATTAAATATGCAGGGGTATATTGAGAAAAAAATATCTTAAAAAACTATATCTGATATATTTTTGGCACCTTAAAGAAAGAAAATAAATCATTTTTATTCCTTTAGTTTGAATTGGGTGGGTCTAGATCCCAACTGAAATATTATATATATATACATCCAAGTTCAATTGGAACAATTCAAAAATAGTCTGACTTTTCTGTTTTTTGCATGATCATCTTTGGAACAACATCCCAGCGTGGAACAACCCAGAACAGTTCCATTACCGCTAGAACTGGCAACTTCAATATGCTAACCATGTATCAGTTCCTTATGGAAATAATCTTAACTTATTACAATAGAAAAATCATTCCTCTTTACTCACATTCATTTTTCTTTACATGTTAGTGGGGAAAAAAATCAGAGACAATGTATAAAAAAAAATGAAAGAATGATTTCAGTTGCTCGGCAAATCTGTACTGTAATTTCTGCCTTGATCGTTGCGTGCATAAATTAGAAAGAAACCCTTTCATAATTTGGCGCGATCTTTAATTAATTGAATCTATCAACATTTCTGATCTATATTCTACTCTGTGGTAATAAATAACCTAAGTCTCTTACGGTCTCACCTGGTTCTTTCATGATTATTTGACCATTTTCTTTGTTCGATTTGCATCATACATTATTTCTTTTTCATTTTAATTTTGTTACCTTGAGTAGGTATCTTATTTTATTTCATAACTGTCGTTGAACTACCGACACAATTTTAAATTTACGACTACTAATGTTCAACTTATTAGCCTTGCAATTTTGAACCCAATCCCGAAGAGAAGGGAATTCTTCGATCAAGCATTGGGAGAAATTTGCTTTTGTCGAGGACTTTTTGACGAAACTAACTCGCATGTGTGTCAAATGGAGAGGAAAACCTCCCGCGATTAGTTTCATGTCAAGGGAACTTTAATCCATGGACCATGATCCGTCTACCACTGGGTATATTTTACGTCAGCACAGTGGTCGGTGCGAGCGGGATGCGGAATTTGTATCGATCAATTATCGCTGGATTCGAACCCAGTTCACCTCGTTGGAAGGCGAACGCTTTATTTTCTGAGCCACCACGGCTCCTTGACACAGTACAGTCATATACGAGTTTAATAGCACAGATTTTAAATTCAATCATTTCTGACGCCCAAATTGATATTTTGAATAACTTAAAAACATATTAAAATACATCGATAGCTACCTTCGCAAATATTCTAAAATGGTTAATAAGTCAGAGTATTATACCCCCAGAAAAAAAAACTTGATTCAAAGACTTTGATTTTCAAAAATAATGTAAGCCTAATTATGCCATTAAAAAATTATTTCTTAATTACAAATTAAAGAGAAAAAAAAAACTATAAAACTCCTTCGAAATAAAATCCCGACGGCTACCATTGGCAAAAACTTCTTTGGTCCTAAATTAACACCTCTGAATATCACTGTTTTATAAAGTTAGTACTAGGGCTAGGATGTTAAAGAAAAATGCATTTTTTTAAGCATTTGTGATTGTTTTTTCCCTAAAAAGCCATTTTTTAATCAATTTTGATTGATATTTATTATTTTAAGAGCATTTTTCTAGTAAATCTTAGTTTTTATTTTATAAATTACTGCAAATTCGGATTGAATCTCGCATTTTAAATATGCTCCAATAACAGATGTGAATTTCCAAGATATAAGAATTTGCTTTTGAACGAAAGATGTTCTTTCGATTTTAAGAATATTATAAAACATTTGATAATACAATGCAATTCTGATGTTCTTGAAAATTCTATCTAAAGACTTATTACAATAATTCTATAAAGAATCATAAATTGTTATTTATCTATCCGGTATTTACTTACATATGGTTTTATATTAAATAATTATTTTTATTACTACTTTACTTTTTTTTTAAATTTATAAATAAAAATTAAGATTTACATTTTTTTTTTTTTAAAATGTCTGTATAAAACATGGCATCAAAAAATTAAAGGACGCTTATTTAAGGTCATTTTTTATTGTTTTAAGATTCTTTCTTTTTTGGATTTTTAGGGGCGTTCTTCAAGAATTAAGTCATCAACATCCTAACCCTGGTTAAAACCTTATTCAACACATTTTTTGTTATGATTTAAGAGGTCCCTACTCTAATAATTTTTGAAATTTGGAAGGAAAAATGCTATAAAACTTTCCGAAATAAAGTTTTAATGCTTTTTTTTTTTCAAGTATTAACAAAACATTTAAGGTAAAAAATAAGTTGAAAGACTACATATAAAATAAATAAAAAATCAATAAGTTTTTTTTTATTGTTCTTCGAATTTGTTTCTGATGCACAAAAAAATTCATTAAAAAAAAACAAAACAAAAAAAAAAAAACGAATAATAATAATGAAGTAAAATTATAAAACTAAGTTTTTAAAAAAGACTAAAACGGAGGACATATTAATACTCTTATAAGATTTGAAACCTAAGTTTCAGTACTTAGGAAAGATAGGTGGGAAAAGATGAAACGGTAGTAATTGAAGGTAATTATGAAATAAGTATTTCGCTTTAGGTCTGACGAAAAGAAAATTATTTAATGTATTAAAAAACGTAGTTTTTATAATCTTTATTTTATTTTTGGGTATTTTAGATAATCAAGAAAAAGATCAAATATCCCATTGGCGATAAAAACTCGGGTTGATTTGCCAGAAAACAATTTAACTATTCTCTGTTGCAAGTTAAGAAAATACCATTGCGATAGAGGATTTAAGTAATCATCTGCCACAGCATATAGTTCAATTTTATTTAGGTATCACAAATTATTTAAATATGCTTCCAAAACAATATAAAAGCTTTTAAAAGTAAAACACGTAGAACAGAAATTTAATTCCTGCTATCTCTTAGGATATATATCATAGAATTACATAAAAATAAAAAGGTTACAGTTTCGCAGTCTTACTGGAATTCTAGATTAGGCGGCATATTTCGATAAATAAGGAGAACATTAGTTTTTGAAAAAGAAACAACAATATGAAGTTGAGAGAGCATTGGGTTTGATTGGACCACTGAAAATGACACGCCTTATGCTGACATTCCCATGAAATCAGATGCGAGATAAAGATTTTTCTTTTGTTTCTCTGTAAAAAAACCGTCTGCAAGAAACAATATTTATTATTCTTCTTTCTTTAAATGCGAAAAGAAAGACATATACTTTTTACGATTTTTAGATATCCTTTTTAATTATTCTTATTAACAATACAATTCTTTTTATTCAATAAATTTTATTTTCCTCATTTTACACAATTTAAGAAAGGAAGCAAAAGGAAGGCTGTGCAATGTCGTTTCATGAGTTGGCGATGTTGTTTTATGTTCGCACTGGGAGCTTAGCATCCATTTGGCGTGCTCTTAGATGCAAACATAAGGATAATGGTTTTTTCTTAAGAGGACGCCATACCCAGATTTAAAACCGGAATTGGCAAAATCAGAGTTGTAAGTGTCACCCTTTGGGGGCGTCGCATTGAGCAACTTTGAGGGAGGAGTGAATTGGTACAGTGACAGTGATATATGATAGAGGGTCAGTTACACTATGCCATCCTTCCCCTAGTAAAACTGGACAATGTAAGCATTAGTTTCGAAAAGTGATTCTGGGTTGGCGGTCTTTTATTTTTAAACCCATTCTTAGTTTCGTTGTGAAATATCCAGAATAAACATTCTAGCTATTTATTTGCATGTAAATATTTAATAGGTGTTTACAAGATAATGGGGATTAACTTACATCTTAGAATTAATTAGTTTCAAATTAGAACACGAAAAAGAATATAAATTTTTATTTATGTGTGTGGAATTAATATAATTAATTAAAGTAACTTAGTTTTAATAATCGGCGCTAGAACTGCAAGTATATTGAGCTGTAAATATATGAAGAAATATAATTATAAAAATTCTGAGAAAAATATAATTTCTAAAAACGTAGGCAATTTATAAAGTCATAATACAGAATTAAAAAATGATTAAAACTTATACTAATATAATAAAAAGTTATAAAAATAAAAAAAATAATAATTAATTATAAAATATGATAAAAGAAAAATCAAACGCTTTATAGGTGGCATCAAAGAAAATTTTTGTTTTGATGTATCTTTTTCAATCTTACATTCACCATCCGGGAAGTTTTAATTTTCTGTAAATAAGGATAATAATTTCTCAATAAATTTTATCATTTATTTCTATTGCTTTGTAATTTTGCTGAAGTTTATGTTTTGCATTTGTCTGAGAATTTTTCTCCTTTCATTTTTAATAGTTTAAGACACATACGTACATGTGAATATGGGTGTGTGTATGTGTGTTAAAGCAAAGGAAAAAGAAAATAAAAAAAATTATTTTTACACTAAAGTAATTTTATATTTTTTTCCGTTTCAATAATTTTATATTTGTTTTCTGTTCCATACATTTCAA
Organism: Parasteatoda lunata; assembly: GCA_949128135.1. Classification (NCBI taxonomy): domain Eukaryota; kingdom Metazoa; phylum Arthropoda; class Arachnida; order Araneae; family Theridiidae; genus Parasteatoda; species Parasteatoda lunata. The sequence continues at coordinate 32,172,740 of OX421973.1, read as the reverse complement.
TCTCTATTTGAATTATTAAATTTTCTGTTTGAGTATTATTTATTTTTGAATTTTAGTATTATTTATTTTTATTCATTTTCTCTCCTTTTTTAAAGTGAATTTTCACCACATGTTCCATATTACTTCAGCTTTAGAAAGGTGGAATTCAGATGAAACATCTGTTAGCGTGTAGTTTGATAATCAGCGAATTAACTTTTTTTTAAAATTTTTTTTATTTGTTATTGTACTCTGTCTACACTTCTAAAATTTTGTTCACATCTTGAATTCTCTACTGTTATTTTAATTGTGTATCTATGAACACTCACCTGTTCATACAGATACATATAAAAGCTAAGAGACATTATATTTCAAACAAAAAATGGTCACTAGTGTGTCATTTTTGGGAGTCTAAATTTAGTGAAAAAAAATTTCTCGAACTACTTTTTTGATATATTTTTTATTTACGTAATGAAATATAAACTTATTTATAACGCAGATAAGTTTGTAGACATATGTACCTGCGAAAAAGGAATTAGAGTTTACTTTACGGACTACTAATTCTTTAGCTACTCACTATATCTCGGGTTCTACTTATTTTCACAGAATAGCGATCCTGATTCATTAACTGCGAATAATTCAGACTGAAAACATAATAAAAGGAGAAAATTATACTAAAATAAAAAACTAAAGTATAATTTCCGACAAGAATAAATACAGCATACATGCATTACAGAAAATTAATTTGCAACAATAGTGAAAATATAGCGAGAAAATTTATTTATATCCGGTCGCACCGTGAAAAAATATATTTTACAATTAAACATAAAGCATAACAGCTGCGAAAAGTTGCAACTATAAAAATAATATAACCCATTATTGCTTCTACTAAAATAACGTTTTTTGGAAAATACATATGATGCTAAAAAATAAGAAAAACTGGCAAATATACAGTTAACATATGAACTATAAATCAGTAGACACTGTGAAAGCAACATTTCTTTAAAACACCATAATACTAAAAAATAATTAGAATTTGAAGATGGATAATAAAATTTATTGACACAGTCAAAAAGTATCTTTTCGAATAAACACATAATGCTAAATAGTGGCAGAGATTTGAAAATGGGAAAATAAAACGTGAATAATTAAAACAAATTATACAGTGAAAAAAATTTTCCTTTTCAAGAATATACATGACGCTGCACAGTAATAAAAATTAGATTTGCTAATACTAAAATAAAATATGTTCATTTAACTCTGTTAGCACTGTAAAGAAAATGAAACGTATTTTCAGAAAAATGCATTATTATTGACAGTGGCGTGCCAACTTCTTTTTGACTGGGGGGGGCGAGCCAATGCTAAGTCAGAAACTTTGTCCGATCTAGTATTTTAAAATAAGTTGTATTATTTTAATATTGTAATTTATCTAATTGTAAATATTTATAATTATTTCCGTTGTTTATGACGACTATTACATTCACACCAACAAATTAGTTAACAAAAAATGATTTATCGATCGGAAATAAATTTTAAAAAATTGCACTAAAATTTAAAAAATGTAATTAATTAATTTTGTAATTTTACTCCTTTAAATTTATTAATGCTGAGCAAGACATTTTTATAGATACATATTAACCCTTTAATGGGTCATTTATTTCTAGTAAAGGTAAAGTAAAGTATTTTTGGAATTGAAAGTGATATAAGAATAGTAATTGATATAAGAAAAAATGACCCATTTAGATTATAAAAATTAATCTAAATTTTAATGTTATTACTATTTTTGGTGGTATGTATATTTATCACGACCTATTAGAAACTTAATGAGTTTTACTTTTAGTTATTTATAAAATAAATTTTATAAAAACTACAAACTTCAGAAGGAATTATGTATTTTATAATTTATATACGTTTTCTTAAACGTATATAAGGGTTAACGTAAGGGTTAATCATAATGACATAAAATGCTTTTTCGCTTCTCAAAAACATATTGAATCCAGAGTAATTTGTGATTTACATTTTGATTCTGGCTTAGATTTTAATTTAATCATGAATATAAGTTTTTAGTAAACAAAAAAGGAGAATGAACTTTATCGTATTAATTTAATTTTAATGATAAAGCACAAGGTATAAAATAATTACAGCAAATGAAGGACGTAAAAGAGATTGATTTCTCAAATTGAATCTTATTTTAAAATTACTTTGAATTTTAACAAAACTTCTGATTTTTCTGGTTTATTCCAAGGTAAAAATTGTAAATATATTAAAAGAAAAAGAAAATATACAATTTAAAACATATAAATATGCAGTAATTCAATGAAGTAGAATAAACTTTATCATATTAATTAAATCTTCATGGTAAAGGAAAAGGGCTGAAAAAATTATAACAAATGAAGAAATTTTCATTAATTAATTATAAAATTGTAACCAAAATTTTATTGCATATTTGAGGTTATATGGCTGTTATTTTTTTTAATCTGAACAATGTAATATAATTTTTCGAATTATAGCTATTCGAAACAAAATTGGATAGCGAAAAATACTAATTAAAATTTTACAAATCTTTTGAAAAACCTAATAATATTGGGAAATTATGTTATATATTTTTAAAATATTTAAAAAAAATTCAAGTATAAATTTAATGAAATATATTTAAAGAATTTAAATTATTCTAACAAAATATAGAGAAAACAATTGAAAAAAATATCATTAATATAAACAACGTAAAAGCTAAAATCCGATAAAAATGAAATCTAAAAAAATATTTACAATTAAAAAAAAAAAAATCTTTAAAATTTGTTGTACTTTTAAAATTTAGTACATAGTTTTTATGAAGACTTATTATTTCATTAATTAGAATTAAGAGTTACGGGTTATAAAATTAATCACAAAAATGAACAAAAAGTCCCATTTAGCTTAAAAATATTTGAAAAATAACAAGGACTAAGGAATAAAAATTATTATAAGAAAAATTGAAAATCCGAAGAAAAAAATGTTATTAAAAATAACTAACAAAAAATCAAAGTAAACTACGGAATTTGAAAATTAAAATGTGAGGAAAATGCATTTCAATTATACCTGACTAAATATAAAAAGTAAATAAAGTGAGACAAAAATCGTATTTACTACGACAAGTATACTGACAAAAAATGCATTAAACTATGTCTGACGCACAAAAAAAGGAATGAATTAAAAGATTACTGAGCAACCTTAGAATCGTCAGCCCTGTTAATAACTGAAAATTATAAATCGCAAACATGAAAAGGCTCTGACTAAATTGTTGGGACAATTTTTTTTCCTTCCAGATTGCGGCTCTTGACTCTTAATATTGTCTACTCTTACACTGCTCTAATTATTTCGCATACTGAAAGTTAGGCTCTCGAACCATTCAAGTTGAGTCCTGTGAAAATCCGATTGTTTGATCTAAGAATGTTCGCTTTATTTATTTGCGCTCAATACATTGTTTGATTTTGCTATAAAATAGAAAGCTTTAACCTCTTGCTCGTTCACGTACATAAATAAGGCGAATCGTGATTATTTGAAGTACCTGCACTGCACAGAATCACAAATTAAAAGTGCGTGAGCGAGCGAGATATTACGCGAAAGAGCTAAACCTCTCTACTAACGTTTATGCTTGAAAGAAATAATAATTTGTGTTTGGCACGGTTTAGCCGCTTCTGTACATGTTCCGTAAATTTTCACATTTAACTGACCAATTAGAATATGAAAATTCTTTTATCTTTGTTTTTATCACTTTTTGTAAAAAAATGTGATGCAAAAGAAAAACTAACTATAAATTACTACTAAATGGATATTCAATTATTTCAATAACATTTTATATAATTGAACAATGTTTTAAACTTTTTTTTAAGAATTGGGTGTCAATATCGGCTATGAATTTTTGTTTGCTTCTTCAAAATGAACTATTGTTACAATTATTAATTTTAGTTAAGATTCCTCAAAATTGTCAGGAAATCGCATGAACAATTGGAACTTAAGGCGAGGATTTTCATTTTGAGCGTTCCAGGAAAGTAATTACTAGAACAGAAATTTATACTAAATGTATTTGTTACAAAATCGAGGATGGCTCCTGATTTCTAGAGACTTCTTTTTTCTCTTTCAGTCGAAATCTTAAAGAAATTATCAAATTTTTTTCTTTGATGCATATTTCTATCATACTGATGCATGATCTTTGATGCATACTTCTTCATTTTTGTATATTTTAGCTTTCCGAAATTATTTTTTAGAAATAACTTTTTTTTTGTACATAAATTTTAAAATTCTAAAAAACTTACTGAAATTAACTTTTAACTGGACTAAATATTATAGTTTTATTATTTTACGTAAACTAAATGAAAAACAAATAAGTTATAGAACTTATAAAATTGGATATGATGAATTTGAAAACTGGTGATAAAAACAACATGAGACGTATGTTATTTATTTTAATTGATGATAAAAACAACAAACACATAAACAATAATCTTAACACCAAAAGAGTTCTATTGATATTGTCTATCAAAGAAAAAAAATTTAAAAGAAGCTATTAAGGATATAGTCCATCAAATAAAACAAATATATTTTGATTCAGATAATTATTATTATACGGCATACAGAAAGCCAGATATGAAGGAATTAATAAGTCAGAAACTGAAAATTGTATTTCGAAGGTTTTATAACATATAAAAAAAAAGGATTTTATATAAAACTAACACTTTGATAAAAGTATATCTCGGTCGATATATAATATGGTTACCATATGACGTATGAGATAAAATGATATAGCAAAATTATAAAAGAATAATAACATTTGGAGCTGATTTAATTCATGAAGTCATTACTTAATATTATTTTTGAACTTAATTTTTCAGACAATTTTAGTAAGTATCTGTATTGTTATATTGATTTTAAAGTTTTATAACTGGCGCATATATCCCTTGCTATGAAAGCTTCAAACTTAAAATTAAATAAATAATCATAAAGTCTTTAATAAATTATCACTAGTCAATAAGGTAATTATAATGCAAGTCATGAAGTTTCAGTTTTATAACAATTCTTGAATCTGTTTAATATATTGTTATAAAAAATAAAATCACTTATTGGTTTCAAATCGAAAATTTTCAACACGTGTTATAAAAATTGGATAAAATTTTAGGGTTTTATGTATCACATATGCTCTCCTTTTAAAAAGTCACTATTAAAAAAATATTCCGCAGTTATATCTTGGACATCGAGGTAAAAATAAAGTTGCGTTACTCCAGTGTGTACGGGGTCCTAAAAATATGGCTATATTTTAAAAAAGAATCATTTTAGTATATTTTGCCTATTATATATATATATATATATTATATAATATATTCACGTCGTCATGCAACTATATATGACAAACAATCATGACACAGGACTATTTATTCATTTGAAATTCCAAAGCAAATTAGTATATAAAGAAAAACGTCATACAACTTCTTTCCTAAGTAAAAAAACTAAAAACTTTTTTTAATGACTTATTATTTTGACAATGAATATTATTTGCTTTCGGATTTTTAAAGAGAAGAATAAAATTTTTTAAAAAAATGTGGAAAAGTAAAATTTAGGCAGTTTTATGTGTAGGGTTTTTCTCATCTTGTTCCAGTTTCATTTATCTGGATTTAAATCAAAATTGGAAACGGAAAATAAAAATATTCAATTTGTAAAGAGAAATATTCACATAAGAAATTTTAAGTTACAATAGTGTTGATCGGATTAATTTTTTATCCTCTATCAACAGCATTTATTATTTCAACATTAAAATTTTCAAAAATTAATAATCATATATAATGGTTATCATATAAGAAAAAATAAAATGGTAAATTTAAAAATTAGAAAAAGGAAAAAAAACACCCTCCAGAGCTGATATAATGCATTCTCTATCATGTTATTTTCCTGTTTTAGGAATAAACAGTTTTTCGGTCATTTTCATTTATTTATATTAAATATATTAAACTACAATATATATTACTTTTGAGTAATAAAAGCAAAAGATTCGAAATTAATTTCAATAAAATAAGGACAAAGATAATCTTAAAGAACCGATATTAAAATGTATCTCTTAAAAGTCAAAAGAATGATCGAAAATACAAAATCAAATTTTTTATTTCAACGTACTTTATTTATTATTTTTTATTGACTGATTTTTTAAAAAAAAATTAAAGGTTGATTTTTATTTATGAATCAAAATAAACTTGTTTAAAAGCAAAAAGAATTCAAAATATTATTTTACAATTAAAAAATAAACAAATTCATAATATAAATTAATAGCAAAATCCATACACAATAAACAGTAAACGGTATAATCATGACCTAATCCGCTATATAAATGAATTTGTTTTACGATTATAATAAAAACATTAATAATACATTAATAAAGGAAATTGTTGAATATCGAGGGATTCTTTTAAACCAATTTTCATCAGTGGAGGATGCCTTTTATTACTCTTTCCAGGGAAGGGTAAAAGAGATGAAATTATTTTAGTTTTCTAAACATTTCTATATATTTTATATGCAATGCGTTTTTTGAGAAGTATTTTGTTTTTATTTCGTTTAATTACGCATATAGAAAGTTATCATTTGTAAAAAAAATGTCTTTGGCTTAAGAAGAAAAAAATAACTTTTTTTTTTCTAAAATTACCAATTTTAGAAGAAGAAAAAGACATTATTCACCCTTTAATAAAATTTCAGAGGAAAATAAAATTTTTGATTTCAAAAATTGCTTTAAAGTAGAAATAAATGGTATTTGTTTCTAAAATTACCAATTTAACTTAACTTTATTTTCACGAATGGCTAAATTTCAGAAGGGGCGAAGCACATTATTCGTCCCCTCAATTTAAATTCACTATTAAATAAAGTTTTTTATTTCGAAAATAACTTAAAAGTAGAAAAAATGGTTCTTTTTTTCTAAAGTTATCAATTCAACTTGACATTATTTTCACAAATGGTTAAATTTCAGAAGGAGCGAAGCATATTATTCGACGCCCTTCAATTAAAATTCAGAGAAAAATGAAGTTTTATATTTTGAAAATAGCTTCAAAGTAGAAAAAAATAGGACTTTTTAAAAAATTACCAATTTAATTTGGCTTCTTTCTCATGAATGTCTAAATTTCATAAGGGGCTAAGCACACTATTGGCCCCTTCAGTTAAATTTCAGAATAAATAGTGTTTTCTTTTTTCAAAAAAGCGACAATTTTAAAGTTTTATATTTTTTCTAAAATTACCCATTTAACTTAACTTTATTTTCACGAATGGCATATTATTCGCCCCCCAATTAAATTAAATTCATTTCTTCGCCCCTTCAATTTAGTTGAAAAAAAAATTTTTTTTCCTCCAAGTTCACTAATTTAATTTGACTTCATTTTTGTGAAAATCTAAATTTAAGAAGGGGCGAAACGCATTATTCGCCCCTTCAATTAAATTAAATTATTAATTCGCCCCCTCAATTTTGTTCGAAAAAAAAAAGGCTTTTTTTCCCTCTAAGTTTACTAATTTAAATTGACTTCCTTTTTGCGAATGTCTAAATTTCAGAAGGGGCGAAACGCATTTATTCGCCCTTTTATTAAATATTAGAGAAAAATAAAGTTTTCCTTTTGAAAAATAGCTTCAAAGTTGAAAAAAAGAGCCTACCTCTTATTTTAATTTCAGAGGAAAATATCTTCAAAGTTCAATTAAAAATGTTTTTTTTTTTCTAAAATTTTACTTTTTTACTATTTATTGAATGGAATTACTTGATTTTATTTTCTCGAATGATTAAATTTCAGGAGGGGCGAAACATATTGTTTGCCCCCTCACTAAAATTTCAGAGGGGGCGACTGCCCCCTCTGCCCCCCCGGCTGGCACGCCACTGATTATTGAACAGTTATGAAATGGGAAAATATAATATCCTTATTTAAAACTAGCAATCTATATATATGAACATAAAAATCTGAGCAACATTATATGATGCATAGAAATAGTTAGCATTTGCTAGTGAAGAAATTAAAATATAAATCACATATCGGTTGACGCTGTAAATGTAATGTGGAAGTACAACATGAAAATTCTAATTCATTTAGACAGTCAAAATGAAAAATAAAATAAAAAATAATAATAAAAATCCGGAAAATAAAAGATATGATTTTTTCATGAGCTCACACCAATATATCCGTAAAAAGGAATGCTTTCTAATATTGAATCAATATGGTAAAGCAAAATATATTAATACAATATATTGTGTGAAGAGCACTCGAAAAATTTTTTGAAACAAAAATAATACAACACATTAGGTAAAAGTATTACGCAAAAGCAGACGATAAAATGTAAAGCGAAACAGAACAAAACAGAAAACGAAATCTATAAAGCGAGTTGCGAATTTAAATGAACTTCCATGAATGGGAAATTTTTCAAGAATGATTTAAAATATTTTCGTAACATGATTACCAGATTATAAAATATGAAAACAGCAGCGCAAATTGAGGTAAAAGCGTAAATAGAGGATTTTTGTTTCATAGTGCGTTCTTACTGAAGTGCGTTTGATTTGTTAGTTACCGAGGATGGGCCTGAAAATGGATGTGTGCAAGGTAATATTATGCTGGATAATTTAAAGAAGTTGCCAATTAATAATTTTAGAAAATTAACTTTCATTTAAGAAAAAATAAATAAAACAGAAAAGAGAGAGAAGGAAATATGAATTAACTGTTATGCACATAATTTCAGCCAAGGATTTGCCCGAAGTGGATTTGCACACGGTAAAAATTGTATAAATTAACGAAGAAGTTTTTAAAAAAATTTATTTACATACAATTAACTTAATGTTTTTATATAGAATTTAATTACTTTATTTGGGTAACCATTATTTTTTATCAAATTTTATCGATTTGTTTCTTGGATAACTAAAAATTACTACGTAATCTTTTAATTCTATACATTTGATTAAAAATGGTATTTAAATAGATGTTTTTAAAAACATTAGAATTCCAAGTAATTAGTTTATTTGCCTTAAAATAAAAATAATTTCTTTTATCGAATAGACCAACAAAGCAGATATTTTCTTCTTTTATAATACCCAAATCCAAAAAATTAAAATTATCATCATGATTACGAAGCGAGGTTAATTCCTAGGGGTAAATATTATTTAATAAAAAAGTATATTCATGAAAATTGAAGATAATTAAATCATCAATTAATCTAAAAACAAATTTAATATTAAGAGTAAAAATTTTTTTTTAGTGCAAAAATAAATTAGCTAAGAGAGATGAAAAATTAAATCCTTCCGGTATTCCATCAATTAGAAAAAAAAATATATTTTCCATTTTAAAGATAATTATTAAAAAGACAAAAGTTTATTGGAATTTCCCAATAATCAAAATCGCAATTAGAGATTTTTTCAAATCACAGTAATAATTCAAAAGGACATCTTTTAGTTTAGAAAGCGGAATGCTATTGACAAGCTCTTGGAAATCATAAGTGGCAATAGAATTAATTTTATTATGTTTAATAAATTCTAAAATCGGTGAATTATTAGTGATAATCCAAGAAAAACCTTCTTTAATAATATTGTTAATAATATTTTAACCTCTTATATAAAGCTAAAAAAATTTTTATGACAATATTATTATTTATATTACGAACTTTAAAATTTATGCTATTTTTTAACTCCGTATTTAAAAGTTCTACAAAGAATTTTTTACAGAAGATTGCATAATTATTGTTAGCTATGTCTATGGGGGTAATTACAAAATTTTTTTGTAGTTGCTTAATTAATATATATATATATATAATGTTTTATTATTATTATTAACTAATTAAATATATTTATCCTAAAATGTTTTGATAAGTTGTTATTGCCAAAATTAAGAAGAAAAAATAATAAAAAACATTGAAAATTCGAAAGAAAGTCTTCCATCCTAACTCCTTTTAAAGAAAGTGAATGAAATAAAAACTATTTTCAACCACAATTTCTTAAAAATATCTTTCAGCATTTGAAACTTGATAGTTTACTTTAAGTTTTTGTGAAATCACTTTTTGTTTTACTCTAAAATTTAAATTATTAATGTAGTTGAAACATCGGTTATAGAGTTATCTTCTAGAAATCCGTTTTTTATCAAAATTCATTTAGTAAATCTTTATTTTTGAGTTCACATCCTCGAACTATACATTTCAAGCTTCCAAAAGAAATAATTCGCAATTATTTTGTTCAATTATGAAATGTGTTATTATGAAAGAAAGATGAAAAAATTCTTAAAAAATTTGCGAAAAGAGCCTAAACCACGCCTCCCATCTGTCCTCTCTTCATTTACCAATACGAGTATAAGTTCTAGAAGGGGGGAACTTTTGGGGGGTTAGGAGCAAAGCCTCTTTACTTTCTTTGAATAGCTGAGGGGTAAGATAGCCTTGGGGTCTTCTATTGTGGTTGAAAATAGTTTTTATTTCATTCACTTTCTTTAAAATGAGTTAGGATGGAAGACTTTCTTTCGAATTTTCTATGTTTTTTATTATTATTTTTTCTTCTTAATTTTGGCAATAACAACTTATCAAAACATTTTAGGATAAATATCTTTAATTAGTTGATAATAATAATTAAAAATTATATATATATATCAAGCAACTACAAAAAAAAATTGTAATTATCCCCATTAACAGAGCTAACAATAATTATGCAATCTTCTGTAAAAAATTCTTTGTAGAACTTTTAAATACGGAGTTAAAAAATAGCAAAAATTTTAAACTTCATAATTTAAATATTAATATTGTCATTAAAATTTTTTTAGCTTTATATAAGAGGTTAAAATATTATTAACAATATTATTAAAGAAGGTTTTTCTTGGATTATCACTAATAATCCACCGATTTTAGAATTTATTAAACATAATAAAATTAATTCTATTGCCACTTATGATTTCCAAAATCTTTTCACTAGCATTCGCCTTTCTAAACTAAAAGAAGTCCTTTTGAATTATTACTATGATTTGAAAAAATCTTTAATTGTGATTTTGATTATTGGGAAATTCCAATAAACTTTTGTCTTTTTAAAAATTATCTTTGAAATGGAAAATATTTTTACTTTCTAATTGATGAAATACCGGAAGGATCTAACTTTTCATCTCTCTTAGCTAATTTATTTTTGCACTAAAAAAAAATTGTACTCTTAATATTAAATTTGTTTTTAGATTTATTTATGATTTAATTATCTTCAATTTTCATGAATATACTTTTTTATTAAATAATATTTACCCCTAGGAATTAACCTCGCTTCGTAATCATGGTAATAATTTTAATTATTTTGGATTTGGGTATTATAAAAGAAGAAAATATCTGCTTTGTTGGTCTATTCGATAAAAGAAATTATTTTTATTTTAAGGCAAATAAGCTAATTACTTGGAATTCTAATGTTCTTAAAAACATCCATTTAAATACCATTTTTAATCAAATGAATAGAATTAAAAGAATATGTAGTAATGTTTAGTTATCCAAGAAACAAATAGACAAAATTTGATAAAAAAACAATGGTTACCCAAATAAAGTAATTAAATTCTATATAAAAACATTAAGTTAATTGTATGTTATTGTTAATAAATTTACTAAAAAACTTCTTCGTTAATTTATACAACTTTTACCGTGTGCAAATCCACTTCGGGCAAATCCTTAGCTGAAATTATGTGCATAACAGGCAATTCATATTTCCTTTTCTCTCTTTTCTGTTTTATTTATTTTTTTCTTAAATAAAAGTTAATTTTCTAAAATCAAACAAATCAAACGCACTTCAGTAAGAACGCACTATGAAACAAAAACCCTCTATTCACGCTTTTACCTCAATTTGCGCTTCTGTTTTCATATTTTATAATCTGGTAATCATGTTACGAAAATATTTTAAATGATTCTTGAAAAATTTCTCATTCATAGAAGTTCATTTAAATTCGCAACTAGCTTTATAGATTTCGTTTTCTGTTTTGTTCCGTTTCGCTTTACATTTTATTGTCTGTTTTTGCGTGATACTTTTTCCTAATGTGTTGTATTCCTTTTGTTTCAAAAATTTTTTCGAGTGCTCCTCACATTATTGTATTAATATATTTTGCTTTACTATATTGATTCAATATTAGAAAGCATTCCTTTTTACGGATATAATGGTGTGAGCTGATGAAAATTCCGGATTTTTATTTTCCGGATTTTTATTATTATTATTATTATTTTTTTTTTTCATTTTGACTGCCTAAATAAATTTGAATTTTCATGTTGTACTTCCACATTACATTTACAGCGTCAACCGATATGTGATTTATATTTTAATTTCTTCACTAGCAAATGCTAACTATTTCTATGCATCATATAATGTTGCTCAGATTTTTATGTTCATATATATAGATTGCTAGTTTTAAATAAGGATATTATATTTTCCCATTTCGTAAATTTTCATAACTGTTCAATAATAATGCATTTTTCTGAAAATACGTTTCATTTTCTTTACAGTGCTAACAGAGTTAAATGAACATATTTTATTTTAGTATTTGCAAATCTAATTTTTATTACTATGCAGCGTCATGTATATTCTTGAAAAGGAAAAATTTTTTCACTGTATAATTTGTTTTAATTATTCACATTTTATTTTCCCATTTTCAAATCTCTGCCACTATTTAGCATTATGTGTTTATTCGAAAAGATACTTTTTGACTGTGTCAATCAATTATATTATCCTTGTAGTACTTTGCACATTTGCAAATTCTAATTATTTTTTAGTATTATGGTGTTTTAAAGAAATGTTGCTTTCACAGTGTCTACTGATTTATAGTTCATATGTTAACTGTATATTTGCCAGTTTTTCTTATTTTTTAGCATCATATGTATTTTCCAAAAAACGTTATTTTAGTAGAATCAATAATAGGTTTAACATATTATTTTTATAGTTGCAACTTTTTGTAGCTGTTATGTTTAATTGTAAAAAAGGTTTTTTTCACCGTGCGACCGGATATAAATAAATTTTCTCGCTATATTTTCACTATTGCTGCAAATTAATTTTCTGTAATGCATGTATGCTGTATTTATTCTTAAAGCATAAAATTATTGAAACAGAAAAAAATATATAATTATTATTCTGTTAAAATATTTTTGGTTTTTTATTTTCTTTTTCCTTTGCTTTAACACACATACACTCACCCATATTCACATGTACGTATGTGTCTTAAACTGTTAAAAATGAAAGAAGAAAAATTCTCAGACAAATACACTTCAGCAAAATTACAAAGCAATAGAAATAAATTATAAAATTTATCGAGAAATTATTATCCTTATTTACAGAAAATAAAAACTTACCGGATGGTGAATGTAAGATTGAAAAAGATACGTCAAAACAAAAATTTTCTTTGATGCAACCTAAAAAGCGTTTGATTTTAATTTTATCATTTATTATTATTATTATAACTTTTTATTATATTGGTATAAGTTTTAATCATTTTCTTTAACTCTGTATTATAACTTTATAAACTGCCTACGTTTTTAGAAATTATATTTTTCTCAGAATTTTTATATTTATATTTCTTCATATATTTACAGCTCAATATACTTAGCAGTAATAGCGCCGATTATTAAAACTAAGTTACTTTAATTAATTATATTAATTCCACACACATAAATAAAAATTTATATTCTCTTGGTGTTCTAATTTGAAACGAATTAATTGTAAGATATAAGTTAATCCCCATTATCTTTTAAACACCTATTAATTATTTACATTTTTAGTTAATGTAAATAAATAGTTAGAATATTTATTCTGGATATTTCACAATGAAACTAAGAAGGTGTTTAAAAATAAAAGACCACGAACCCATAATCACTTTACAAAGCTAATGCTTACATTGTTCAGTTTTAGGGAAATTGGGATAGTGTAACTGACCCTCTATCATATATCACTGTCACTGTACCAATTCACTCCTCCCTCAAAGCGACGCCCCCATAGTGCGAGACTTACAACTGATTTTGCCAATTCAGGTTTTTATCTGGGTACTGCGTCCTCTTAACTTGCAACAGAGTATAGCATTCACATCTAGAATCGAGCTCCAGTTTAATTTTGAACACTCAAAATGTATTGCATGGAAAGTTGATTGATCAAGAAGTGGTCGGAATTTTAATTGACACGAAGAATTCTGCCTGTAGCAATCGGAATTTTAATTGACAATAAATTCCTTTCAGCGATTACATGAAGAATTCTGCATGTAGCAATCACGAAAAGGTTGAAGCTTGTTTTGTCAATTAAAATACAGCTCCAGGTGAGATTTGAGTTTTAAATGAGTCGGAATTTTGATTGGAGAAAAATTCTAATTATAGTTGTAAGGAAAACAATTTAAACGAGTATTGTCAATCTGTCATGGAATTGCAGTAGAGATTTGATAGCTCTGAAAGTGGTTGAAATTTTCATTACATTATTTTATTAGAGCAGACACAAAAACAAGAAGTAAAAATGAAAAATTAGTACAGATTTTGTTTTATTTTTTAATATCTTTCTTTCAGGTGATTTTTTTTCGATCCTAGGCAATTTTGTTTTACCATTTTAGCAAGAATAGAAAAAAAAAATGTTTTTTTGAAATATTTTATTTATTTTAATTTTTGATATGCTATGCACTTTTTATTTGGTACGTTTTGGTTAGCTAGGTGTAGGAGTTTATAATTAGTTGAGCCTGTAACCTTTTTTTTGTTCCAAAAGATTCTACTTTCGGAAACTTTTGATAAAGTAGAAGTACAAGAATCAGCTTAAAATAGATCTACTTAGTCGAAAAGTATGACAACCATAGAGTTGAAATACCTACTATTTCAACTCTATGACGACAACATAGACCCACTAGTAATAATAAGACAATAATCTATCAATTAACTCAACAACTGTTGATAGGAAGGGAGGAACAGACACAGAAATAGGAGCAAGAACTTCAAAAGCACAATTTTGCTTAAAAAAAACTTTTAAAAGCTTGGAGATCAAATAATTTAATGTTAAAGACTAAAATTAACAAAACTACAGAGTACAAAACTAAATAGTAAACTCTACATTAAAACCAGGCAAGGACCAATCACCATGAGTATAAAAAGAAAAAGATGGAAATGGCGCCTACATGTGGGCAATAGAAGGCAAACGAAAAAGAAGCAGACTCATGTTAACATGGAGAAGAAAGGTGGAAGGAGACAGGCGGGATGAATGAGCTGGTTCGAGGCGAGATTTTGTGCAAAAGACCTTGTGAGCTGACGAAAGAAGATAAGAGCCTTATGTGTCACCAGGCACGAAGGAGAACAAGTCAGTAAGTAATATATCAATGCTTAATTCATTGATTTAATCACTGCTTTTTAAGTAAAAATTAGAATGTCGTGTAACAAAATGTCTATTCATATTACTTTTCACTGCAAATGTTTTGTTACAAACAGGACAGCCATAAGGACGTTCTCCAGTATGAGTTCTAAGATGATCTTGAAGATGTGTCATATTCTTGGACACATATGAGCAGGCACTACATGCATAGACAGAACAATGTTTTGATTGAATAGGCTTCTTCAGAGCTCTCCCTTTCCAAGATACAGAATCAATTGCTGAAAAATAAAAATAGTTTCATTAACATAGAGGAATTCAAAATTGGTAGAAGAAACAGAAGCAAGTAGAATTCATCTTCATATTGCTAAATAGGAATCATCAAAAAAATTTCTACTAGCTAAAGAAATGAAATTATGTTGTTGTTTTTATTATCTACTTAACATGAAAGCAAGCTTGCTTGAGAAGTCAAGCTAATTTAAGGTAGAGGGTGCGTTTCTTGCTTTTCAGTGGTGCCATCTATGGCCAAGAATATTTCAGCAACTCACACATGTCAGTCTGTTTTACAAGGCCGACACATTCAGTACTCCCAGAGATATTGATTTGTTTTGGGGACTTAGTAATCCAGACAGTTTCAACGTGCACCAGTCACCATTTAATACACGGGGATTCTTTGGCCCAGCTGGATTCAAACTCCCTAACCACAAACAAGAGTCCAACCACTTATCAACCAGGCTATACCAGCCCTAAATTTTAATGGATAATGTAGTAAGTTCCAACGGTTTCTAGACTGCTAAACGCATTTTTTTTTTTACAGAATATAATTTATTTTCAATTGAAATTCCAAATGGTTTGACTGATGAATTTTCTGGAACTGTGTATTTAATAACAATACAAGCTATAATTGTTTCTCAGAAACTTGAGGGGAAAAAAAGAAACTATCCCGATTCTATCACTAAGAAGAAAATATTGCCAATCAAAATTTTGACATTTCCAAACAGACTGATAATCAAAAAATGGAAAATAATGAAATTAAAAAACTTTTAAAGTCGATTGAAAAAGAGAAAATAAGTTTGTTCGTGTCAGTCTAAAAACAAAAAACACGACGTATTATTTTCATAATAAACTTTAATCACTGCTAAAAATAAATTACAAGACTTTTAAAAGTCATGTGCCTTATTTTTTCATTATTGGTAACAATTTCAAGGTTTCCATCATTTTTTTTTTTTTGAAGTCATAAGTACATGAAACTACACAACTAAAAACAATGCTAGTTTTGCCCAATTCATACAGCAAAGATACACAATATAATATTAAGTGCTAAATACATACATAATATTAGTTGCTACAACTAAATAAATTTGAGTTAAATTTAAAAAAAAAAAAGAATTGATGGCATTTTATTGATATCTTCAAGATAATTATTCATATAAAACTCTTACAAATAGTTTGGAAATGAACAATCATTTAACTATTTTGGCTGTTTTTTGGGATCATGTTTTAATGAAATGTGCCGGATCATGTTGTACCGAGCAGAGAAGGTCTTCTGGCAAATGCAACAAACGAAGGGCTTTTCTCCTGTGTGAGTTCTCATATGAGATTGTAGGTGGCAATGATTTATTGTAGAATAATTACAAAATTGACAAAAATGAAGCTTCTTTCCACCTCTTGTCTTTTCAATTTCCGAAGAGAGTCCATCACTACACACAAAGAATACTAAAATAAAAAAGAGATATATTATTTATGACAAATAAAAATTAAAAAAAAAAAAAAAAAATGAAACAACAGATAGAAAGGAAATGAAAAATTTATTAAAAATTATAACATTTGCATGGTTCAGGAAACTTTTAAAAATGAGTAAATGGTAAATAAAAGATTCATCAAAATAAAATTCTTTATCATCATTGCATTTTTTATTTTAACTTTTTGCTTACAGCTGGTACAAATGAACCAGAATGACAGGTTTCAACCAGAATGACAGAATGAACCAGAATGACAGAATGCAGGGTGCCATAAGAAAAAAGATAAATGAAAGGTAATAACTAAGGCCCGGATTTTGATGACATTTGCATTTTTGGACATTTTTCGTCCTTTAGAGCTTTTTGTTAGATTTATAGGGCATTTTTTTTAAATTTTGGGGCGTACTTTGCATTTTAAAGCATTTTTTAAGTTTTTGTTATTTTTTTCTAATTTTTTGCTACATGAAATGCAAGATTTGTCTTATAATTTGTCTTGACTCAGAAAATGCTGCATCAATTAAGATAGCGCAAAACGTATTGGCCTCTGATAAAATCGAAGGAAACTTATCATTTATCAAGTCTAACTTTGCTATTGTGTCCTCTACAATTACAAGCTTGGAGAAAAAAGAATTGGAACTTTGTGATGCAATAAATTATATTGACGTAGTGAGTCAAGTGTTGCAAAAAGCAAGGGGAAAGATAGCACAAAGTGTAGCAGCTAAATTGAACAACGTTTTAGACAAGAACTCTGGCTTCCAAACAATGAGGAAAATCTCTGGGATATTAACATGTGAAGCAACATCTTTTCAAATTGAAGAAGAATTGTCAGTAAGTGAGACCGTCTTTTTCAAGTATGCACCAATAACATCAGAACATCAGTAGACGTTGAAAGAAGCTTCACAGGTATAAAAATTTACTTTCAGACAAGAGAAACTAGTTTACATTTCAAAATATCAAAAATTATTTAATAATTCAATGTAATTCTGATATTTAGTAATATTATGAGATGGAAGTTGTTATATTCATTAAAGTTTCTATACAAAATGAAAATGTTTTGAAGTTTATACCTTTTCCTTTTTTTTTAGGATATAAAACATATTTTTCAAACTTTAATGAACGTAGAACAAGTATTGCATTGCTTTATATTTTTTGAAATGACTCATAATAATTTTAAAGAGTAAAACATTTTTACCATATTTAAGTCATGTCAAAAGGCATTTTTAGCGCAATTTTCGCATTTTTAAGGGCATTTTATGCATTTTTTGCACTTTTTAAGGGCATTAGTTGAGATTTTTTATGTCATCAAAATCCGGTAATAACTAGTAATAACCATGTGGATAGTAAAAAACATCATAGCAGCTACATTGTTATAGAAATTTTAAAATATAGAATTATAAAATTAAAGAATTAATCAAAGCAAAATTCTTTATCTTTTTCATATTTAATTTAATCATCAGGTATGGCTTAGGTTTCATATTATCAACACACATGAACAAAATAAATCTTATTTCTTTCATCCTAATTTAAAATATACATGAAATCTCTTAAGCAGCACCAAAAACAAAAAACGTTATGTACTCCCTTTCAAGAAACTATACACTGTTTAAGGTAACTTAAATAAATAAGTGGGAAAAAATAAAATCAAACAAAAGATAAAGGTTGCAGAGAGTTCGTGTGATCAGTTTTCACATGAAAAAGAAAACTCAGTATAGAACTATTTATGTTCTGGATATCATTTACAGATATATTATAAGAGTCATGTGCATAAGATTGAGACCACCAGAAAAAATTGACTTTTAGTAAATAGAGTTTTCCTTTGAGGATTATAGGATAATAAAGAAATATTTTCGGTCAGTATCTTGGAATAGTACTTCAAAAGGCATGCCATTTTTTACCACAGTTTAATCTTCTGCAGGAAATTGTATAACCTTTCTTTGGAAAATATAATCATGGTGCGCATCAATTTACTGACAGCTTGATGAACAGATGTCTTGCCCTCATGATTATCACTAATCTATTTCATACTAAGATAAGCCAACTTTATGCAGGATCATTATTTAAGCACTTTTTGTAATTATTTACAATAGTCAAATAGAATTACATGTGACATGATGCAATGAACAGCGCAAATGATGTAATGCATTAAAACAGTGGTTACCAAACTAGGGACGATTTCTCTCTCAATGGGGGGATAACTCTCAGAGGACGATGAGTATGAAAAAGAAAATAAATGAAAACAGTGATAAAAAGCTAGCAAATATTGAATGTGTATACGAAACCAATTGTTCAGGTGAAGAATTACGAATTTAAAAAAAACAATAAAGTAATAAAAAATTAAGTTTCTGAATTTTTTAGTCAAATTTTGGGTTAAACAAAGATCTGTCTTCCAGATTTTCTCAGAACAAAGAAATAAGTCGAATATTTGCTTGAAAGCAAACCTTTGAGGAAAATTCATGCTTTAACTAAAAGCACAAGTCAATATAAAATTGAACAGTAGAGTTTTCACATTTTGATTCTTTTTTAAAAATTATATATTCCTGTTTTATTCATTATCCTTCAAATATCTGTTTTTTAAAAAAAAGTTTAAAAAATTACGCTTTCATTATTTTTTTCACTTCAGTATTATTGAAGCTTATAACGACAAATCATGTTTTCTTTTAGAGGGGAAAAAAAAGAAAAAAGATTGAAGTGTGATAGGTGTAATCAACATCTAGAGGGGGCAATAGCTAAAAGAGGATTGGAACCACTGCATTAAAATTTCAAAAATAGGCTTTAAACTCTTGTTTAGGTTTTAAACTTTTTCTCACACTTATAGTTCAACAAAATATTAAATTTTAGTGTGAATAACTATTTCACAGAAATTATGGGAGTATCCTGTCATATAATGACTGCAACACTGATGGTAGTTGCTTATAGCGGTGAAATAACTGTTTGTTATTTGTGCTTGTCACATTGTTATTACAAATTTATGCAGCTGTGGTTATACAAACATTTAACATAGAAAATACTTTTAATAATTTTGATAGAAGAATACACCTAAAAATTAGAATCTGAATATTAAATCTCTGCAAAAATCAAGTACACATCAATAAAAACGCAGTACATTAAGCAGGAAAAAATAAACAAATAGCATTATAAAAACAATCTAAGTTTTACTTGAGATGTAAATGCATAGAAAAAAAAAAATTCTAATATCAAATTGAAACTAAGAAAAATAGAACAAGATTTATATCAGCATTTATTCTAACAATGGATTTAAAGAAGGTATAATAATGCATTCAAGGCTTGCGAGTATGCTTTATTTGATGTTTTGCCATGTCATTGCGTCTCCGAGTGGAATAAGTACAGTGTTTACATCTGTACACTGCTATAGTCTTGGATTCAAAGACTCTTCTTACTGCATAGAATGACACCACTAGAGAAAGAAAAATATAAATAATTATATTAAAAAAAATTATTTCTGCGTCCTATATTAAAAAAAATATATTATAAAAATATGAAAATAATATGTGCATTTTTTAAAGAATTTTACAATGTAGTATAGAATAAGATTGAATAATATTAAGAAACACTAACTACTCTTATTCTAAAAAATCACAGATTCAATTTTGCTTACTTAAAAACAAAAAACAATTCAATGTAAAAAGAATAAACTTTATTAAATTCTTTGATTTAAAAAGCCCTTTCTCTAATAATGCAACAAAGAATAGGTCGTACCTCTGAATTATGATTAGATAAGTACATAAATATGAAGAATTATGTGTCTAGAACTTTGTAACCTTTAAATAATTCTAAAAAAATTATTATAAAAATTCAAAAACTTCATACAATTACGGTAATAATAAATGAAAGGTAATTTAGAAAAATTTCTAAAGTTTAAAATAATTTGTTATTATTGAAAATTTTAGACAAAAGCTATAATTTTGCAGTGAAAGAAATTTCACCCTACACTTTATAGAGTTAACAAACTTATGCGTAAAACAGAAAGCATCTGAAAGAATTATTTTTTCAACAAATTAAATTATTTGTTTTTTCAGAAAAGCAACAATCTGCTTGACTGAATTATTCAATATACATTGGTATATTATATGTAGAAAAAAAAAAACATTATTAGATGATGTGAAATTAACTTCAAAATCCTGTCTAAAAACAATTTAATTGAAAAAGTTGTAAAATTTTGATAAGTCACGCAAAATGTCAAAAAGCATCAGAATCTAAATTTATGTAAAATTAAAACATATTTTTTTTTTACAATTACATAAAGTGAAACTTCAACTCACAGACGATTTCTCTAACTACCAAGAAAGTATTCTATGAATTCCTTTCTTAGGGTTTTAATTAGACACGGACAATAATTTGCATTTCAAAATCTCTTGAGATGCATAACATATTTATAATTTATTTTTTGTGAGTCATTTTTTAAACACAAGTTTCAGTGTTTTTCACGGACAAAATATAAGAATAAGGTCATGGACCAATTTTCTTTTGGGGAAAGAAGAAAATTGCAAAACTTCTTTAAGGCTTTTGTCTAATGATAAAATACATTATAGTCAGTGTATGATAGTATTTTGCATTGCAACAACTACCTTTATTTCAGAAAAAGCTGATTGAAGCCATAAGCCTAACAAGAAGGTTTTTGCCTCAGTCTATGTAACAAGAATCAAAGGAAGGTATTTTAAACTATGAATCATATTTCAAAACCATTCATTAATATTTCATGCATAAAGTTTTCAACAATAGTTCAAATAAATTCATCAAAATTTTTTTATTTGAAATTGAAGAACTAAAGCATTGTCATCATTCCAAAAATAATAACTATTAAACCTTAAAAATCCTCTATAACATTTGGTTTCTCAATTATCTTATTCTTATAACCTCTCCTTGGTGGACAGTTGTCTCCATTACAAGGTTCCACTGTACATTGTAAGAGCATGTTTTAAATATAGTAAAAGTGTACTTATTGAATATTGATTTACATGTTCTTAACAGTGCATATACTACTGAATTCAAATAAATTAATGAACAAAAAATAAAACATTGCAAAAAATGCTTTTGTTCTGAACTTGGAAATTAAAAATGCAACATTATCAAAAGAATGTGTAATTTGCACTGTCCTCGTTGAAACTTAAAAGAAAAGAGTACATGAAAGTAACTTATCAAAACTTTCATTTTTACAATTTTCATTTAAAAATAAATAAATAAACAGTAAGTAAAGACTGTTGGTACTAATAGATTAATGTCTACAGTGATCAATTACACTAATTTTTTAAACATTCTATCTCTACAAGCACAATTTTAACACATACTAATATATAAACCTTTACTGAAATTCTGTATGAAATAATTGCTGAATGTTTTAGTTATATAATTATTATGTTTAATGTAAATAAGAAGTTATATGGAAAAGTAACAGTTGACAACAGTAGAAAATAATGGCAAGATATTCATAATGTTTTGACAACAGCAGAGAATAAAATAATTTTTGAAATTAAAAATATTACCTTAATGTTTTTTTATTTTTTTTAGTATAAAAGGTTATAAAAATTTGACAACATAAATGTGATTAAAAGATGTTATATTTAATAGTTCCTTTTAATAGTTGCAGACCTCCATTCAGAAAGCATAAACCTTACAAAGGGAAACAATTTCGTAATCATATTAGATTTAATATAATTTTTTTATAGTTGATGGGAAGAATTTAACTGTAAAATATAGTAACCACAAGATTATTTCTTTTAAAACTGTTTAAAGAAGAGGTTCAACACTTGGTATTTTCTTAAATAACAGAACTGTTTCAAATAAAGATCAGTTAGTTTGGTTTTGTAAATATAATTAGAACAATATGAAAAAAAGAGCAAATAAAGTCACATAAGAGGAAATACATACACTAGTATAGAGATTAAACAGCACACATAAGAGAAATATATTAAAGGCATAACATTCCAGACAACTATTAAGACAGTTAGAGACACAACATTGAGACAAGACAAACATTCGTGAAATACTCACATTAGAGAAGTCATTTGTGAGACATTTTTTGTGTTTTTTCCAAGTTGTTTCAACTTTATTTAACTAATTTTTTATAAAAATAACTATTTGACTATTTTGTAGGAGTACTGAATATCGGAATAATTTTGAGCATGGACAAGAATAATCTTTTCTTTAAAAAAATATTTTATTCGAGTTTGTCTCTAATAAAGCGTAGAGCACAAATCACGCTGGAATGAAACTCTACACTCAAATGAGAATAGATATCAGTAAAATTGATTTTTTAGAATAATTTACAATACAAGAAGGCATGCTGTATATCGTTATTAAAATAGACTATTTAATAATCTCCAAAATTTATTTGTGACAGGCAGTGATATTACACCAAATAATTGGTGATAAATCATAATAAGATAAATTAACATTCTGTCAGTTTGAGAAAACAAATGAGTTAGTAATCATGGCTTAACTATCTTCTAAAAACCTTATCACACATTCACAGCAAAAGATTCCTTTTCTATGCCATGAATACGGCGTAGATGTTGTTTCAAGTTGGACTTTTGAGCAAATAATTTTTTACACATGCTACATTGGAAGTCTCTTGCCCCAGAATGTTTCACTTGATGATAATTCATGTGGCCCCTATTGGGAGTGGCATAGGAGCAATATTTGCAACAAAACAGGCCATTTGGAATTCTTTCAAAGTGCTCATATGAACAGTGAATTGCAAACTCTAGAAAAAAGAATAAGTATTAAAATAATGCATGGTAAGTATTCATAAAATATAAAAAAAAGTGAATTTAATTCAAAGAGTGTAAAACAAATTAAATGAAAATTAAGCTGTAGATATAATTAAAGTGACCAGACATCCTGCTTTTTGCCCTTTGTTCTGCATGCCAACTGTTTCGATTTTTAATTAAAGCCCTGCCGGAGAAAATTTTTTTACATTTAAGTTCCACCAAACAAGAAAAGTATAAATGAATTAGGTTTAATATAAAAAACTCAACTGTCAATAGAAGCTTTAAAATCTTTATTACTAACTAAGATCAATTTTTCATATTCAGGCAGGAAATTTGATTGTTTGAGAAACAGTAAAAACTTGTTACTAAAAATTGTTTCAAAAGGCAAGTATGATTGATTGATATGCATAATGAAAACTTAATATTTTTTTAAAAAATTTGTTGAGAATTTTACGTTGAAAAATTTTGTAATTAACAACATTGAGTTATTTTTTTAACTTAAGTTTTTCATTAGTACTTCCAATTAAACTAGATATTTCTAAATATTATTACTTTGCTTCATACTGTTATTTCGAAATATAAAAACAATTGCAATGCATTAGTAATTGTATTTATTAATTTTAATTATAATAAAATAGTAGAAGGAAGATTGGCACCTCATGTAAAAAAATTTTCTTGCATGAAGTCCAAAATTCTTTGATTCAATAATATATTGAAATGCCAGAAAAAAAATTGTCATTACCTCTCCCTCTTCCCCTTAGTGATATGCCTTGATTTTTAATTTGGAAAATCTGGATATTTCCAAATTTGGAAATATCCAGACTTTCCAAGCTAAATCTGGTCACATCTAAATCTGGATTTGGAAATCTGGTCACATTAGACAGAATTTAAGCATATAGAAAAAAAATATTCATCTTTCATTTGAAAGAATAAAATTTAGAAAGATAGCAACAGAGGCCATAAAAGAAATAATAGATGAAATATTCATAGTATAAAATAAAACAATTAGAAATTTTCAAACTGTTTTTGTAGAATTTTAAAGGTTATTTCTTAAACTTGATTTAACAAAGTAACTTAAAAAAAGTTACAATTATATACTTTTTCTCTCACAAATTTGTAAGAAACAAAAACAAAAGCTAGACTGGATGAGAAAAAAAAAAGCTCAAAAGTGAAAATTATCATCTTTTATTTATAGTTTTATTACAAGCAAACACAGAACCAATTGAGTAGTATAAGAAAAATAAATTGTACAGGGGTGTGCTTGGGATTTTAACGGCCCTTGAAGAAACATGAAGGCATTTATTCATGGTTAATGAAAGTCACGTTTTCTTTAACAAAGTATACATTAAACATAAGATTTTTTTAAATTTTTATTTCAATCAGATATTGCACATTAAATTATGAAAATGGTATAAAATGAATAAAGAAAAATTAAAAGTCACATTCATTTTAGTCTACATTTTAGCTCTTGAACAAAAAAAAAAAAAAATTATTATATAATCTTTGTTTCTTAATTTATTGTTTAATTCTGAGAATAAAACATTTATTGTTAATAAAAAATTAGATATCAATGGTTTCTTATATAATTATTAAAAAATAGATATCAATGGTTTTTTATCGCAGCCTTAAGTATAATACATTAGACAATGCAGTATTGTATAAATAATATTTTTTAGATAAATCTATGATTTAAAAAAATATATATATGTCGAACCTGCTTTTTATTTTTCTTCGCATTTTCTGCAACAGTTCTTAGGGTTCGCCCTCTACACACACTAACAAATCGTCAATAGTTGAAATTTTGAATAAAAATAATTTCTATGGCATAAAAGTTAACAAAAAGTTTCATATGTAGTCATTAAAAATTACACCCTTAATATAAAAGAACAGTAACTGAAATAAAATTAGACACATTTGGAAATATAATTAATTACTCGTTTGGGGCCAAGGAACAGTAAAAATATATCCAATATATAGCAAATGTATACAAAAACTTGTAATAGAACTATTAATCAGTCCTGAATTTTTGGCAGCTCAAATTAATATTTTTGTTATATTTAACAATGAAGATTTCCAAATAAAATTTGGAAAAAGTTGAAAAATCTGTAAAAAAAAAAAAAAAAAAATTGGGATGCATATATAACTATGAGGATAAATGAAAATATAAATATTTAAATTGTACAGAGGTAAAATAACCATAAGAATAATAAAAAATGAGCATAGTGATTGATTTTATTAAGGTGAATAATTTTGTTAAAAGTAGTTATTTTAAGGAACTAAATCCATGAGATTTCTTGAGATGGCTATTCAGATTGCTTTTGTATATGAAGCTTTTATTACAGAGAGTACAAATATGAGGTCTTTCGCCGCTGTGAGAAACTTCATGAATCTGCATGTTGTAACGTTTTGTCGTCTTGTAAGAACAATCCTTGCACAAATATAACTTGACCTTAGCATTGGTATCAGGATCCAGGTAATGAACAAATGCTAAAATAAAATATCAAAACTACTAAGTCAAAACAGAAAATAGAAACATAAGATAAGACAAAAAAAAATAAAAATGATACAGTTGATGAAATTGAAAAACAAAATGATTCACATAATGAAAAAAAAAAAAAAAAAAAAAAACATTCACCTAAAGAAAAACAGACATAACAATGGGAGGTTTTTATATTGCACATAAGTACCAAAATATTTACGTACAATTAGAAAAATACGTAACGATTAATATTCGATAAAATAATGCTATGCATTAAAAATGTAGCTAGTATTTCTCAACTTGCAGCCCAAATGTGACTAAACGTTTGATTAGAATACAATAAAATTAGTTATTTGCCTAGAAAGAACTTATTAAGAAGTTGTTCTATTCAAAACAAAACTTTAAAAGAAAGAACATAATTTGAATAAATAAAAAAATTCTATTTATCAAAATTTAAAGTAAAATACCATTGCTGTATGTAAGGCTCTGTCATATAGAACTATATATAACATATTTCTTATCATTCAAAAACTAAATTTCATAAAACGAAAGTTAGTAAAAACGTACATTTATTTAATCTTTTTCACAATAAATAAAAAGCATAAATAAAAAATGAAACATTTTTATTCAATAACCTTGACTAGAGTTCAGAATAAATTCTATTTGTAGAGTTTCCCACTACATCTGACTAAAACATTAGTATAAAATTCAAAAACATTTACGCGGTTGCAAATGTTTCGATTTATTAAAATTCGTTACTATTTCTTCCGCTTTCTTTCTCAACACATTTGAATGCGGAAGGCTAAGAAAAGAAGCCTTGGTGACAAATTAAGGCAATTAATAATGACAATACATGGATTTCTTATTATGTTTTGACCAAAAATATTCTAATATCTACATATCTCATGCATTTTTGTTGGACGGTTGAGTCCCATGAGGTTTGCGACCCATTTTCAAAATTATATTTGTAAAAATTTATTTCATTGGAAAGGAACTCCTGATTAGCAGAAATAAAATTATAGTCTTTTGCTATTAATCCAAATCCACTATGCATTAAATGGGTTAATTAATGACTTGAATATAATTGTTTTTCTTCATCATTGTGAGAGAAATATGAAAAAATGGATAATAATTATTTTCTTTAATGTTTGTTAAAGTTCATCAATATACGTCTTCAAGTACTATTTATTTTCCAACAACTGATTCGCCTTCAACAATAGATACCAAACTTCAACCAACAAGATCTTTTCTTTGCAGGTCCCAATGTACAACAAATACAAATTATGATTAAAATGTTAATTATGATAGGCAATGAATTGTATGAACAAATAACAATTTATTTAATTAACATAAAAACAAGACAAATTATATCAAGTTGATATATCAAGAATTACATAGTTGCGATAAACCTAAAACTTAAACATAGAAGTAAATTTATACCAAAAAAAAATTAAATGGTCAAAATTATTCACATTACTTTTATTCATGATAGAATCCAATATTGAATGAAAAACTAATGAGTGGGCTGAAGGTTTAATGTGAATGGCATAGCTTAAATTCACTAAGGTCCTTAAAGTAAAGTGGTAATCAAAAGGTTTAGAAAGGAAACACCGCACATTTGAGGTTGCGAGCCATGGTGGCTCAAGGAATAAGAGCATTTGCGTTGCAATGAGGAAAATAAAAATACATACATACTTTCTTTTTCTGATACCAGGACCTAAAACAATGCATGAAATAGAAGTGAAGTGATGAAATAAATAAGATTCTTTATTTTAAACTTTATTTATGATTTCAAAATTAGACATTAAAGGTTTTATTTTTCTATGTTTTAATCATTCTTATAAGCAATTTCCCATTAAACTTATTTAGAATTCAATAGAAATAGCATAAATATTTCGATTTAGGCAGATTTTACAATATTATTGAGTAAATATGAGTATACATCCAAATATAAAATATATCAAGAATTAAATGTGTCAAAATCCATTCAAAATTTTTCAAGTTTAACAATAGCTGAAACAAAACTATAGTTTTTGCACACTAAATATAATTTTAAATTTTTTAGTCTTTTAACTAACCAGGCATTTTACCAAGTTGATATAGAAGTTTCTCCTTCAATATATAACATTCTAACAAAAGGTGAAACTCATATTTTAGTAAGAAAAATAGCAGGTGAAAGATTTAAAATATTCAACATTGAAGCATAATTTTTGCTACATAAAACTGATTTTTTTAAATAATAGATAAAAAACTCAACTCAGTGGTACGATAGACCATGAAGAGCAGAGCCTGACTAAGGCAGGGGTATACGGGGCAGCCGCCCCGGGCCCCCACATCTAAGGGGGTCCCCAAACCGAAGAGTTTATATCACATTTCCTTCTTTAATGAACTTTTTTTAAACAAAATATCAGTACAGTGTAAAATCCGTCAGTTTTATGTTAACTTCTTCATAAATCTATCGTATGAACACAATCTATATTTCGTAAATCCATGGCTTTCTAGGGCAGAATGCAGCTTAATTTTCACAACTATGATAGACAAATTTGACCCATTAAAAGCCTGTATTTTTACATTTCACAAAATGCAATATGCTTACAAAAATACAGGCTTCTGATTGGCTTAATTGAGCCATCGTAATTAAACATTTTTGCTAAATTCTGCCCTAATGTCAGCAAGGATATGAATTTTTTCACAGCTAGATGAGAAAGTTAACAATCAGAAAACTACATTTAGCATGATGGACATAGAATTGTAAGAAAATCAATAACAAGGACAGAATATTTCGTCTGACCATTGGAGGGGGGTGGACTTTATAGCTATTTTAGGTTCCAGTCATTTCACTTGTTATTTTAAAAGAGGGGAAAAATTTAAATATCTCCATAAAGTTAGGTTCTTCATTACTGAAATAGTGAAGCAGAGGGGGGCCCCAATTAGGCTAAGTCGGGCCCTGATGAAGAGTCAAGGTCTACTGTGCTCATCCTAGTTTTCTTTGATCCATGTCTTTGGGGTGCAGGAGTAGATGGTCTGGTTGGGTGATCAGCCCAAACAAAGAAACCTCATTGCGTAGTTCTCAAGCATGCTTGGTACTCATTTTATGGATCCACTTAAAGGATAAAAGGCTGAGTCAACTATGCTGGTTCGAGGATTCATATCATATATATTTTTTAATATTCAAATAACTATTACCCAGATGAGCTATTTGAATCAACACAAATATTAACATAAGTATAATATTTTGGAACTACTATAAAATGCTGAAAAAAATAAAAGTTATAAAACGTTTTTAGGTTGTAGGCTGATAATTATGATGAATGAACATGTTTAACATGATTGTGCAAGCTTGCTTTGTATGGAAAGAACTTTCCGCAAAGAGAACAGCTGTATGGTAAGGCACCAGTGTGTTTAACTTGATGCTTTCGCATATCATTGCTCCGAACAGTCGTATATGGACAGTGCAGACATTTATGCACCTTAAATTTTTTCCTTAAACATGATGGTTCTGCTTCATTAACAAACAAAATAGCTAAAAGAAAATTAAAAACACAATAAATTATCAAACTACTTATAGCTATTATTATTAGCACTCATTAAAGTTGGGATAAAAAAAATGTTATTGAAGGGCTTAGGGCAACATGATAAGCCACATTTAATTTCATATACAGTAGAGCGCCGATTATCCGAACGTTCAATTATTCGAAACATGCTCGAATTCGCTTTTTGTTCTTCAAAGTTTAGAATACTTTTTAACTTATCGACAATTTTTCTAAATTTAGAAGAATAAATAATATCCACTACATCTGAAGACCATATTTAATTTACAACCTTTTTTAGCAGTTTTCTTATAGTAGCCAATACATACATGCAGTTAAACCTACATACTCCTTTAGCCCTCTTCAACTGAAAATTATCTTCCAAGAATGCGAGCTTCAATTTGACAGTCTACAAGGGTTGGAATGAGGAAGGAGTTTATGAATAGATATGTGCTGAAGTTCTACAATTAGGGGATGGGTAGTTGTCACTTATGGTTAATGATTAGTGATTACAGTGCTTGGAATCTTAAATCTTGGAATAAAATTCTTAACAAAAAACTAAACGAAACTGAAGTTTCTGAACCAGTAGATCTTCCCGATGAAAAGAAGCCAGGTTATACAGTAGAAGAAATAGAAGACTGGTGTCAAGACACTGAAAACGATCCAGGATTTCAAATTTTAAATGATGATGAAATTGTTGCTGAAATTTTAAACGAAAATCGGAACTCCACAGATGAAGAGAAAGAAGTAAGTGATCAAATTCAAGATAGTGGACGTTCTCATATAGAAGTATGCAATTCATTAGATATTGCAATGAATTGACTAAAACTTCAAAATGATGTTGATCCAGTTCAGTTGATTTATTTAATAAGAATAAGGGATATGGCTGCTCAAAAAATAGCATCTTCTTTGAAACAAAAGTCTTTGCTGGATTTTCTTTGCAATGAAAAATAAAGAAAAATGTGGTGAAACCAGTAATTGATAAAAAAAAAAAAAAAAATATTTAAAAATTGAAAAAAAAAAAAAAAAATAACAACTTTTAAACACGCCAGAGCTATTTTAGATACCCAGTTCAGAAGATAATCCAAAGCCTAGAAAAAGTGTGAAGAGCAGTTAATGCATAAATAATAATCATTTAAACTAGATTTTAAACAACTTTCCAATTATCCGAACCACGTTCGGTCCCAAGCAATTCGGATAATCCGCGCTCGACTGTATGTCCAGGAAAATGCTTTTGATGAAAAACATTACAGCTTTCAACTGCTTTATAGAGTATTTCTATGTATTGTACTGTTATACATAAAGTGTAAATTATGGAAGCTTAAATATCTTTCTGAAATGAATACTAAGGAACAGTTTGATGTAAAAATGCCATTTTGGAAAAAGTGTGGATTATCACCATTAGATTG
The DNA here is from genome assembly GCA_949128135.1 of Parasteatoda lunata. Classification (NCBI taxonomy): domain Eukaryota; kingdom Metazoa; phylum Arthropoda; class Arachnida; order Araneae; family Theridiidae; genus Parasteatoda; species Parasteatoda lunata. The sequence continues at coordinate 32,141,587 of OX421973.1, read as the reverse complement.
ACTTGCAGACTACAGCTGGTCAAACTAATGGTAGAAATCAGTACTTAAGTACATGATGTTGTATCAATTACTTATTTTAAAAGTAGTGAAAAGCACTTAATGACAGGCATTTTCTTTAAAGCTTATTGGTTGTGAGCATGAAACCCTTAAATTTTCTTCTGAAAAAGAAGCTTATATACTTGTAATTCACATTTCATTCCATGATATATTTTTAAAATAAAACATACAAATATTAGACAAAAAATTGGAATAAGTAATTTAAAAACATTTTTCTAGATGCATGGTAAAAATATATATATATATATATATAAATGTAATGTCAATAATAAATAAGGTGCAGTGATTTTTAAACATTTTATAGCTAAATGTGTGTAGTTGAGTAACAGAGATGCAAAATCTGTTAACTATAGTTCAAGAAAAAATGAGTTAAATACATCAGTGTGTCAATTTTTGCCCAGCTGGAATTTAAACAAACACACACCTTTTTTTTCTGATAGTTCAATATTTCCATTTTCTAGCATGAAATCTTAGTTAAAATACTTTCTAATATGAAAAAAATATGACATTTTAAAATTATTTTGTCCTCTAATAAAATAGTTGGCACAGTTTGCATTTGTGCTACTCGGTTAGTTAAGACAAGCATAATCATAAGATATAGAATTTAGTAAATACTAAGCATTGAGCCGCGGAGCAAAATAGTACTCAAATTTTTTTGTTTAGTTTATGTACTACTTTTAAATTAAACAATATATTAAAAACTGGATTTTTGATGCAAGAAAGTTAACAGTTTAAAACAAAAGCCAGGACTTCTGTTCAGATTAAAATGACTTTACAACAGCAAAAACCAAAAAAGCAAGACTTACAAGGATAAAAAAGAAAAACATATATTTAAAACAAATAGATTTTTATTTGACATACATTTATCAACAGTTGTACTACCATCAGTAAAACATTCAAGTTCACTCTATTATATATCAATCTCACAAACATAAAACAATTACTTCAACCTTAAAACATACAAAAAAAAAAAAAAAAAAAAAAGTCATGAACAAAAAAATAAATAAAAAAATAATGTTCATTAACAGCTTGTTAGTTTCGTTAAGATTTTTTTAAGATCTTTTTAAAATCTAGCATTGCCAATACATTTATTTAATTAAATATAGATAGAATAAAACTTACATATAGTGGGGCTTTGAGGGGAACTCCTCCTGACTGAAAGTCTGGGGCTGTCTGCTGCTATGGTAACAAGCGAGAGCACATTTCTAATGGGGCGACTTACATAGGCGATTCACTTTCCCGATGACCTACGCTAAGATTAAGACAAAACTATTCACCCCACACCCCTATTTTTTAAATTTTTTTTTTTATTTTATTAAACGACTTAAAACTCCTCATGCACCACAAAGTATAACATGAGGCTTACAGTTGTAAGTAGAAAACAAAAGAAGAAAAATTTACAAATTTAAATTAAAAACAAAATTCTGCAAGGCAGCAAGACTTTCAATACTTTTGACCAGTTCTGATAAGACAGGAGGCCAACAAATAGAAAGACGCCTCAAATCAGTCTTTAATTTCATTCGGGCACTCGCATACAGATTGCAATGAAGAAGAATATGTTCAGCATCTTCATCAGCATCGCCATAAGCACAAATTCCACTGGTTTCCGGATGGAAACGAAATAAATATCTCTTAAAATTTCCATGGTTTGTTAAAATTTGGGTTAATTTAAAATCAGTTGCAAAGAATTTACATTGCAAACGGTGAAAAATGGATGGAAAGAACCTTTTCGTCCAAAGCGACCGAGGCGAAGCAAGAAATTCAGCATTCCAGTCCGCAATGATTTTATCTCTAGCGATGCGCTTCCAGTGAGAAGCTGGAACAGACACCCTTAAGTCTATTTCACCACACGTAGCTTCCCTAGCCAATTGGTCTGCTCTTTCATTGCCCAAAATACCGCTATGGTCACGAACATAAGAAAAATGAATAGTTACGTTTTCAAGAGTGTTCAAAATCGAGTGAATTTCCACCACAAGCTTCTCAGTAGAAGTCGTGCCACGCAAAAGAAAAAGTGAAGAAAGAGAATCTGTACAAATGAGATATTTAAAAATTTTGTTTTCACTAAAAGAATTTTGTATCCACTTAATAACCAGGTTTATACACAAAAGTTCAGCCTGGAAAACAGTACATTCAAGTAGTCGGTGCTTGGCAGTAACCTTCTCTGTTCCATTTTCATAAATTACAAAAGCAAGACCAACCCTTGCATCAAGCTTACTACCATCCGTAAAACAGATAGTTTTATACGCCTGAAAAACATTATTTACATAAGGAATAATTATAACAGGTTTCCTACATGCTGGGTGGGGCAAACATGAAATAGGAAGCTTCCCGTCCAGGGTTAGACAATCGTTGTCTTTTATCTTCTCCTTTAATTCAAGATTATTTAAGATAATTCAATCAATAGGTGGAAGACCAGAGATAACAAAGACCACATCATAACTAATAGTTCTATAGCCCCGAATAATGCGTAGAAGAATTCTTCTTTGAGTTCTTCTAAGGATTCTAATATTAATCTTCTTTCTCAAAGAGTTTCCCCAAGATCCTGAAGCATATGAAATAAGTGGTACAATACCTTGATTATATATTAATTTAAGAACATCTGTTTTAACCCCATAAGTATTTTTTGAAATTCGCAATAAAGCAAGAAGTTTTTCACTTTTACTGGAAACATAAGATAAATGCTGCTTAAACTGCAGTTTATTATCAACAATAACTCCCAAATACTTTATCTGCTTTACTTCTTCAATAGGTTCATTCCCAAGAGTTAACTGAATAACATCAGCCGGCATCGACTTTTTATGTATCATCATAACTTTAGATTTCAAAGGATTGAATTCCAGCTTATAAAGTTTCGACCATTCAAAACACAAGCATCATTAAAGTTCTTGCACTGAACAATAATAAGTAGATCATCAGCGAATGCAATTTTATAACTATTTTGAAATTCTGATAAACCACAGAGCAAGTCATTCATAATAAGGTTCCAAATAAAAGGTCCCGTAACGGACACATGAGGACAACCCTTTTCCAAAACAAAGTTTTTTGTGATATTGCCCAGAGTAAGATCAGCAGAGCGACAGTGCAAGAAACTCTTTATTAAGTAAAAAATATTCTTAGGAACTTTGAGATGTCTTAGCAAGTGCAGAATTCCAGGCCACCAAGCATTATCGAAAGCTCCTCTAACCTCTAAGGAAACAAGAAAAGTGACAAAATTTTTATGTTTACCCTGTCTAACTAGATTACAAAGCCGGATCAAAGCATTTCTCGTAACCATAGTACCCGCCATAACGCGAGACGGGTATCTGGAGTTCTCCTGAAAGCCGCACTATACATGACTGTAATAGAATTTAACCAGTTACATTAAGTATTAGCAAATAAAAAGTGGCATGAAAACTAATTTAAATTGCAAAATATAGAAAAATGTTTCCATATAGTTCATTTTATGTTTTTGAGTTTGAATCAATAACTGTTGAAATGTTTAAATTATTTTATCTTTACTTGAGTTTTGATGTAATTTTCTACACTAGATCAATAATTAAAGCATATTTCTACTTAACTCCTTTAAAGTTTTTCATAAAGTATTGGACAAGAACAGTACTCTTGAATTTATGGAGTACTATTGAAGTTAAGGATTTCTATCTTAATCCATTGTATTGCCTAAATAAAATGAACAGTTGTATGGAATGAACAGCTAAAAACACAGTTGTTTGATTAAAATAGGCAAACCTACATACATTGCTGTGAGCCATGTCATTAGCTTTTAAATGACAGGCATTATTGCATTAAAAAGAAAAGCTTTTAAATGACAGGCATTGTGGCATTAAAAATACAATAAAAAGTGCTTTTGCCCATGGACAGGAAATAGTGTACAACACTCAATAATATGAAAATTAATACATTATAGATTTGCCACTTTCAATTTCTAGGAATTCAAAATGTGAATTTACTAAAATTTCTTCCAAATAAAATCAGAACAAGTTTATAGTGTTTACGTCTTTTAGTTTAATCAAATAGAAAAATTCTAAAATTAAAAATTTATATTTCCAGAAACCCTAAACATTTCTAAAAGATTAAATTCAGTACTTGAATAATAATCTTAAGCAATTTCAAATTAAAACATCATAAATGTAATTATGACAATGATAGAATGAGAAGAAAATATTTTACAAAACAAAGAAAATAATGACACAAGCATTTCTAGACAACATGTTAAATAAAGAACTTAAATCAAGAGATTAGTTGATGAAAGTTTTAAGTGACAATTGAATATAAGTGATGTAAATTAGCTTTCAAGTTTATTCCTTGACAATAGGAAATAAAGATAATGCTGTGCTTTAGTTTCTTATTTGCAAGCTTCTAACTGGTGAAATTCATAAATACCATTGACACTTATTTAAATTGTACGAATCAAAATAAACTGTCATTTCAATTTACTGCCAAAAGATACTTATTACTTATCAACTATTTCTTCCACTCTGAAAAACTAGAAAATTTTTATTTGGCCTCTTCATCCATTAGAACTTTTGTCCACTAAATTTTTCTCAAAAGTAATGAGCATGAGAAGTTTTATTATGATAATTCAAACTTGTTTTGTATTTAAATAGTTTTCCACATATTCTACACTTGTAAGGCAAAGCACCAGTGTGCTTAACTTGATGAGTTATCATGTTGTCACGCCTGAGTGTTGAATATGGACAGTGCTTACATTGATATGATTTAAAATGCTTCTGATTAACAGCTTGATCTTGAGAATAGAAGTTTACCTCTGGAAAAAAAAAATCAAAAACTACATTAGGAAAGTACTAAACAATAAATTACTTAAAATTAAATGCATTAAACATAAAAAGCATAACAGTTAAAATCAAGAAAATAAATATTTCAGGACTATAAAACTGGATTTATAAATTTTTACCAAGCATACAGATCAAATATATATTTCATGAAATCTGAATGCTACTTAAACAAATCAAATAATGCACTTCATTAAGCATTTCAATATTAAATCGGCAACTATTATGCACAATTTTTCTAACAAAGAAAATAATTGTTTAAAGAAATTATGAATTATTAATTCAGTATTAATTTGAATAATAGGTAACAGCAATATTGTATGTTGTATTAGGAGTGCCCATTGATATTGTCGTGTAAACGCAGGGACGGTTCTGCTTGTAAAAAGTTGTATTTTAATTTGCAGTCTTCTCCATATCGCATAACCGGTTTTTTCATGTTAATAGATAGATAAATAGTGAACAGGGGAAAACATTCTCCCATATTTGCCCATTTTCTGAACTACCAGTGGATTAAGAGGATTATGGTAATGCATTGATATCTTTTGATATTGAAAAAAATATATTGTATATATAAGTAATAAAAGAAATTCGATTACAAATATAAAAAATATAATTAATTGAAATATTGAGACATGTTAAAATTTAATGAAACACAAATAGAAAATATTTAAATTGTATGAAGTTAAAAATAATTATTTACAATATTACATTGGGAAATGGAACAGATTTTAAGAATGATTATGTTTGATTTTCATTTACAAAATTCCTTACTTTAAATAAAGATGGCGATTTGCAAAGGAAAAGATTCAAAAATTATGAAAACAGTATTTAAGATATATAAGATATACCTGGACACCTCCATTAAGTTAACGTCCGGCGGTATGCCACTTGCACAGTGAAAATTTTAAAATTCCCTTGTAGGCAAAACGTTACTTTAAATTATTTGCCCAACATAAAATATAATAATTTAAAAACTCAAACATAAAAGAAAATTTGGCAAAAATAATCTATATAAATGCATATTAACATAACCAATACATTAATATCTTTGAAAAAGAGTTAAATATAAATTTTACAAATAGTCTTAATAACTTCGAGCAAAAATTTAAAATCATTAGAATTTAGACAAAAAGTTAAGACATAGTCATTTAGATTTTGTTCATACTTCTAATCTGTGGCAGATTAAATTACTGATCTGAAAAAGGCATTATCTCTTTGAGAAGATGAATGATATAGTGTTAATCAGTTTTGTACCAATAACTAAGAAAAGCACACATTTAAAAACAAAGCAATTAAAACAAATCAAACAGTTAATAGCATGATCAGTACATATTTTTACCTTATGTCAAATTTCCTTTATTTTCATGGCTACTTCTTTGCAATATTTTTTTTGAAATTTGACTGCTTAAAACTTACTTTTTGCAACATAAAGTTCTTATATTTTTAATTTCGGTGTATTTCACTAGTTGGTCACCAGAACTGATACTTTAATTAAGAACAAACCTTATTAAAAATAAGTACCATCTTTGTTCTAAAGTAATTGCTTAGTACAGCTAAATATATAAATTTGTCAATTACTGATTTTGGTACTGATATAAATCATGGATAGTAACAACTCTTTTCTAGGATATAGTACCAGAATTTACCTTCAGATGAAGCGGAGTAGTAACAGTATAATATTTACAGATGCCTCCTTACTGAAAATGAATAAGAAATATTTGTTTATGGTTGTTAACAATCTGAAATAATTCTGCTAGGGATGAATGTTTACATTTTTCAAATGAGCACCTATCTTCATAGTCATGATTTACAAAATCAAACAGTTTGATTCTTCACGGCTGCAAATGATTAGCACATTTTAAGTTTTCTGATTCATCATTTATTGCCCTTATAATATACTAAATAAAAGAAATATAAAAGAGATAGCACTCATTCTACATACAACTTAATATGATAAACTGTTAAATCACATTAAGTTGTATCACAAAGTTGTAAGTCACAAAGAATCTTTTTTGTTCATTTATAAAAATATTTTCATCCTGAAACACTGATTTTGATAAAAAGTCAGGTAATCTTTTTTTTTTTTTAATTTTTATTATTTTTTTCCTCTTTACTCTATTAATAATGAATCTGAATAAACTAATATTTCTCTATTTTTTTTTTTTTATGTTTGTGAACTTTCTAACTTTGATTTTCAAATGATTGACCTAAAATAAGAAACATATTAAAATACTGTCTAATGCACATAGATATTTTTTTTTAAAATATTTATTTTCCCATATTTTTGAGAGAATTTGAAATATCAAAAGAGTAAAATAGAAATCTTGAATTTGAAAATATTTTTCTTGGACTATGCAAATAATTTTTTCAAAACGAGTTTTCCAAAATGAATCTCTCCATAAACTGGCTATTACTCAAAGAAATACATATAGTCAACTTTTTAAGCATATCAGACAAAACAATGATTCTAAGAATTAGTAAGAAAAAACTATAAAAAATAAATAATTTTTTTTTTTTTTTTGTTGGCAAAAGCCCTTATAAACATTTATAATAAACAGCTATGTGAATCCATCGATAAAATATTATTTGCACAACTTGCATGTCCAGTTGAAGAATAAACCTTTAAAATTAAAAGCAAAATAAACTCATAAGTTTGAGTACTAAAAAATAAACATAGATACAGTGAAAGGCAAAATTTATTCTAAATCAAATTATAAGAAAACATACACGACAAAATTTACAATAAAAATACTAAATTGCTTTAAAAATTCTAAAAATCATGTTTGTTTCAGAGTTAAATAATATGAATTTAGGCAGAATGCTTGAGATACTTTAAAAATTTGCATCAAGACACATGATACAAACAATAATTTGTTTGTAAAGCAATGTAAATAAAAAACAAAAAAATACAGTTCCCAAACTTTAGCAAATAATACCAAATTTTTAAAGGATCCTTTTTAAAAACTTTCGATAATATACACATTAGAACAACAAATATGAGAAGAAAGATTTAAATAAAGAAAAGTAATCAAAATGTAAATATTAGGATTTTCAAACATTTATGATTGAAAAATTTTTTCCCTTCCAAATTTTTAATTTTCATGTATTTTTATCGCGTATTTTGCAGAAAGAAATATTCATGCCATATTACAAGAATTTGCTGAAATAATAATAATTATTTTAAACTTTAACCATTTTGTTGTTTTTAATATTTATTAAAACTGACAGTCTAATTTAGGACATTCTGTATGAGAAAAATGCTTTGTCAAAGAAGAGTAATCAAAATACTAATGCTTGAATACAAACAAATGAATTAAGTAGAAATGGATTAAGTTGAATATAATATGCAATCATTTCATCAACAACAATCTTAGAAAACCTGTCTTTTGGCCCAAGATTAAAATGCTTGCAAAGAAGGAAAAGCAGAAATTTTTAATTTCCTCTAGTCAATGTACATAAATATTAAGGCTTAATTACTCAAATCCACTAAAATCTCACTTAGAATTTTGATCCAGTCAGTTGTTAAATATTCCGTAAAAAAAGGCGAATCTTGATTGATAACTTATTTACATTACACGAAGCTAGCACTATGGGTGCACAGTGTAGATGTGTCGTAGTAAGTTGCTTTTGTTTGAAAAAGATTTGCAACAATGAGAACACCTATAATTTCTAGAACCAGAATGTGTTAGTTGATGGCGCCGGATGTTACTTGATTTTACAGAAGAATAGCTGCAAAGCGTACAGGAGTAAATAGTCATTTTACCTCCCTCGGGATGCATGACAGAGTTTTTAATGAAACTGACAGATCTATCTGTAATATAAAAAATATTTCACATATAGAAAGCAGGATAAACTTCTACCTTAGAATTAAGTTAGGGGTTGAGAGTTAAAAAGCTATATGAAAAGAATAGAGTTTTAATTTATTAATTTATAAAATCTTAAACACCATAACTTAAAAAAAAAATTATCTTTACGAAAAAACATAGGTTAATTAAGTATACATGCTACATATTTTTACAAGTGTAATAAGTTCTAAGTTGCCTTTACAGTAATGAGTATTGTTTTTCATGTGAGCATATACATACTCTCTGAGATTTAAAAAAATAAAAAATTTACCTAAATGCTTTGAAAAATAGCAAAATAAAAAAAAAAATAAAAAAAATTAACATGCACAAAATAACAGAATCAAACAAATAACAAAGTTTATAAAATTAATGTCAAAAGGTTGGCAAAAAAGAAACGAAAAAAAGAGAGAATTAAAAGAAGGTACATTTAATGTTTGCACGTTTATACGATATTGAAGCATTATTTAAATTTTAAGCATCAAGATATTCAGATATATTTAAAATTCATAAGAGCATATTACAAAATTTTTAGCAGCTTAAAATAAATTAATGCCTTCTAGATGTATCTAGCAATTTATCAACAAATTTGTAAAATTTTTTTTTTTTGAATTGATGGGAAATAAAAAAGTTAATTTATTAATCGGATTACAAAGATGAATTACATATACAGTTGAATTTAAGAAAATAAAATTTGACAACTTCAATACAATTTTAAATATCTAGCATACAAATAAACTAAGTTTTACAACAACTTTATTTTTATTCATTCAATATTAAATCGAACAATGATTTCAACAATACTTTGCAATTCGTTACAAAAATGAAATAATAAACTTATAACCAAAAATTAATGTCTAGTATTTGTTGAGTACCAAGAAATATATAACATATAAAGTAATTATATCTCAATATCAGGAATATGCACTGAATAAGGACTATGAACTTGTATTTATACTTATCAATTACAGAAGACAAATGAAATGAATATATATATACATATATATATACACACACATATATATAAAGCACTTTTCTTTGGATAAAATAATTTTTCGAAAATGGTAAAATGTAATATTTTATAACAAACAAAATATATATAGGATGAGTGTTAACTTCTTATTGAAAAACAGTTAATAGTTAAACACATTTTTCAAGCTTCATAACAACAAAATCCAGTTTTGCAATTTATTTAATACTAACTTTTTAATTAAAATTAATTATTAAACATAAAAAAACTGTTTAAAATTCCTTTTTTTAAAAAAAAAAAAAAAAAATTATATTTAATAAGACTAAAGAAAATGAAAACTATGTTTCTAGTTTTGTTCTCTATAAAAATGTATATAAATTTTTGTGTATTGCCGATTAATAATTACTTATGCTAATGAAATTTTGAAGTTATAAATTTTTGAGCAATAAGTTTTTCTTTTCCTGCTTTCTTTAGCATTTTTTGCTAATTCTCCGTTTTTCACATACATACTTTTGTTTCCAAAAAAATTAATATACACTTTAATGTAAATCTTATGTTAAAATATTATTTGTCATTATTATGATGAAATATTAGTCATCATTATTATAAAAAATTATTTGCGCAACTTGTATGTCATGTTGAAAAATAAAACTTTAAAATTAAAAGTAAAATAAATTTTTAAGTTTGAGTACTAAATAATGATACAGAGAAATGTAAAATGTATTTTGAAATCTCATTAAAAGGAAACTTACATGGGACAAAATTACACTAGAAATACAAACTTGCTCCAGCAGTTCTAAAAACCATGTTTGTTTCAAAATAAATATACATTAATTTACGTAGTTTGTACCAAGAAATCTGATACTAACAATAATTTGTTTGTAAAAAGCAATGTAAATAAAAACAAAAAAATACAATTAACATACGTAAGTAAAGAATACCTATTTTCTTAAGAACACCTCTTAAAAACTTTTAATAAAATACATAAAAGATCAACAAAAATAAGAAGAGAGATATAATAAAGAAAAGTAATCAAAACACAAATATTTAATGCAAATACAGGATTTTCAAATATTTATGACAGGAAAAGGGTTTCATTAATAGATTTTAAAATTAGATTTGTAATGCATTTTTCTTTCATTTAGATGTTATAACTGCAACACTATCTATAAAAATTTTTTTGATCTAAAACCAGGAATTCTGAAAGAAAAATTTATCCCATATCACAAGAATATGCTCACAAGTATTAATTTCCTTTTTATTAGCCTTAATCTTTTCGCTGTTAGTAACATTTATTAAAATCACCAGTCTTATTTAGGACATCCTGTAGGAAAAGAATGCTTTGTCAAATAAAACTATTTAAAGTACTAACATTTGAGTACCAAAAGTTAATAATAAAATTCAAATCTAATAAAGGGAAATCATTTCTTCAACAACAATGTTCAAAACTTGTTAACAAATTAAAATGCTTACAAACAAGGAAAGGCAGGAATGGCATAAACTTAATTTTCTATAGTCAATGTACATAAACTTGAAGGCTTAATCATTCAAATCTCTTTTAAACCTTCATCTACTGTTTTTGAATCATTCAATAAAAAAAGGTAAATCTTGATTGATGTGTTTACATTACTTGTTGTTTTACATCCATGGGTGCATGGTGTTGATATGCCGTTGTAAGTTGCTTCTGATTGAAAAAGACTTGTAACAATGAGGACACTTATAATCTCTAGCACCAGAATGTGTTACTTGATGGCGACGAATGTGACTTGAATTTACAGTAGAGTAGCTGCAAAACGTACAGGAATAAAGAGACATTTTACCTCCCTTGGGATGCTTAATAGACTTTTTAATGAAACTAACAGATTTACCTGCAATATAAAAAAATGTACAAATATAGTAAACTGGATGAAACAATATACTTGATTCTAACAGTTTCCTTTGAATTAACTTGAGAAAAAATTTACTTTTTCTTAAGAAATAGAAGTTATTATGCTCCTTAGAAGTCTGTTCGCCTGTTATGCAGAAACAAGACAAATATGAATCAAGCCTTGAACTGAGTTAGGCGTTGAGAGTTAAAAAGCTATACAAAACGGATACTGTTTTAACTTATTGATTTTCAAAACATTATATAGAACAAAACTTAAAAAATCAAAAAAAAAAAAAATTCGTTATGAAAAAAGATATGGAAAAAAATAAAAATAGAATAGCTAGATACATACAGTAATTCGGGTACAAACGCTACACATTTTTACAAGTGTACTAAATACTAAGCTGCCTTACAAATATAGTACCAGTAATGAGCATTGTTTTTGAGATTAAAAAAAAAAAATTTACGAAAGCTTAAAAAAACGTATTTAACATCTGTATTGACGAATAACAAAATTATACAAATAAAATTAGATGGTCTATAAAATTCATGTTAAAAGGTAAGTATCAAAAAAAAAAAAAAAAATAAAAAAAAAAAAAATAAAAATCAAGGTAATTAAAAAAAGGTATATTTAGTGATTGCACAAAGTTAAGTGATATTTAAATTCTATGTATCAATGTTTTCAGATATGTTTAAAATTCATATGGGCACATCGTTAAATTCTTTGGTAGTTAAAAATACCTCAATGCACACTTAATGGATTTAGTAATTTATCAACAAATCAGTTAAAAAAAAATTTGTATTGAAAGGAAATTAAAAAAAATGTTAAATTATTAATTTGATTATGAAAATGAATTACACTTACAGTTTAAGTAAAAAAAAATAATGTAACAGCTTTACACAAATGTTAAATATCTTACACACAAATAAAGTAAGCTTTAAAACAACTTTATTTTTATTCATCCGATGCTAAATCAAACAATTATTTTAACAATACTTTGTAACTCTTTACAAAAGTTAAATAGCACACTTATAACCAAAATTAAATGTCTAGCACTTGTGGAGTGCTAAGTAAAAAATAAAGCAATTCACATATAAAGTAATTATATGCATCAATATATGAACAACAGGAACATGCATTGAAAAAAAATCTTAGTTTTTAATTAAGTACCTGCACTTATAAGTTATACTAGACAAATGAATCTAAAATATATAGATAAAAAAGTAGGTTTCTACTTTTTGAATAAAATATAATTGTTTAAAAAAATACTACATTTTTAAAAAAAAAAAGAAAATACAGTAAAATACATATAGGGTGTTAACTTCTCCTTAGAACAAAATATTTTTAGATAAAAAATTTTTTCCACGCTTTTATACAGCAAAAATCCAGGTTTGTTTAGTACATGATCTTGCATTGAAAGAATGCTTTGTCAAAGAAAGGTAATCAAAATATTAATTCTTGAATACATGAAAGTCAATTTTAAAACTTAAATGCTAATATAATATGTACAGGGTATCTGCTACATTTCAAATTCCTGACTTTCTATGACTAATTCCAAGAATTTTTCGTGTTTTAACGAAGTTACTATTTACTCAGAAAAAACACAACAATGAATTTAAAAAAGCATTATAATAACATTAATTGAAATGATAGGTACAACCAAAACTGTTATACTCAGCATCTTCATATTTATAGAATTTAAATTTAAAAAACAGAGTAAAGAAAGAGTTGAAACAATAAAATAGCTGAAAAAAAATACAAAAGCAAATAATTTTTATTTTCTTTTTTTCTGCAGAATTATATTCTAAATATATTTTTCTTATTCATTGGAAAGGAAAAAAATATTCCTGATTTTTCTGTTCTCATTTCGGAATAAAAAAAATTCGCCTATGATTGGCTTGTTTCAATTAGAATTTTAAAATGATAAAATAAAAAATAAATAATAACAAAAATTCTGAAATCACATAAGTTAAAAAGATAATTCACTCTAGAAATGATGTTTTTTCTTTCATTTTTTTAAAGAACATAATTTTTAAAGAACATGATAAAGACATTTTACATTTCAATAAAATATGTCTGTGAGTGGGGATTTGTTAAAATCATGACAAATTTTGTTCAATACTGAAATGTATGACTTTCCATGATTTCTCATGACTATCCAGGTGCCCATATACTCTCTATGTAATAAAATGCAATCATTTTGTCAACAAGAATCTTAGAAAACCTGCCTTTTGGTAACAAATCAAAATGCTTTTAATTAATTTCTTAAAGTCAATGTACACAAACTTTAAGGCTTAATTACTGAAATCTCACTTAGAACCTTCATACACTTAATTGTTGAATAATTTCTTAACAAAAAAAAAAGAGGAGTAAATCTTAATTCATCATTTGTTTGCATTACACGTCATTCTATGTCCATGGGTGTATGGTATTGATATGTCGTTGTAAGTTACTCCTAAGTGAAAAAGACTTATAACAATGAGGACACTTATAATCTCGAGCACCAGAATGAGTCAGTTGGTGGCGACGGATGTGACTGGAATTTACAGTAGAATAACTGCAAAGCGTACAGGAATAAAGAGTCGTTTTACCTCCCTTGGGTTGCTTAATGGACTTTTTAATGAAACTGATAGATCTACCTGCAATAAAAAAAGATATTAGCAAAGATGATAAAACAGGCAAAATATACTCGATTCAAACAGATTTCCTTGTAAATACCTTGAGGAAATTTGTACTTTTTCTCTGGATATGGAAGCTATTCTGTTTCTCAGAATTAGATCTGTTCTGCAGAAACAGAATTGTTCTATTAAGCAAAACAGCTTAAATGTTATAGAAACAGAATAACTGAATATATAAAAAAGCTTTTCTATTAATGATATTCATCTGATAATGTTTCACTACAGTAAAAAAAAAACACAAACTAGAATGCTGTGTAAGAAGTTCTATCCTTGAGCCGAGTCAGGGGTTGAGAGCTACATGAAGAGGATACAGATTTAACTTATTAGTTTGTAAAACTTTGTAGAATAAAACTTAACAAAAAAAATTTTTTTTTTAAAAAACCCCTTTTAAAATGAAAAAAATAATATATATATATATATATATAGGTCAATTTGGGTAAACACGCTACATGTTTTTACAAGTATACTGAGTTCTAAGTTGAATTTCAAATATAGTTAAGTAACCTGCACTGTTTTTGATGAAGCAAATATATATATATATATATATAAATCCAGCCATTGCACTGAGGTAGGATAAAAGTATGTCTTAGGCAGGGGAAGAGGGCATGAATGTTTATTTAAAACATTATTAGTAAGTGACACAAAATCAAAGTGCTTCTTAATAAAAATTAGGGAAAATCTTTCTCAAATTAATCCTCAAGTCACAAGCAAAAAAAGAAAGCAGAATTAAGCTAACAAATTTAGAAAATTCATGTAAATGAGATTAGAACGAAAAAAAAAAAAAAAAAAAAAAATCAAGAATATTAAAAGGTACACATTTAAAATTTGCACAGTAATTAGAAACTTATGTATTATTTATTTAAATTCAACCAATCAAGATGTTTGGATGTGCTTAAAATTTATATGAGTATGTCATAAAATTTTATGGCAGCTAAAATAATTAAATGTACAATAAATGCATTTAGTAATTTATGAACAAATTTAAAAACAATTTTTTTTTTAATATTCATGGGAAATTAAAATATTACTAAATTATTAACTGAATTAAGAAAATATACAGTAATATTTCAAATATTTATTACAAATTGTACACAAGTATTTACAATAGAATTTAAGAAAAAATTATTCAATTATCTTTTTTTTTCTTCATATACTGTTAAATAAAACAATGATTTTAACAATACTTTGCAACTTTTTACAAAAGTTCGATAATAAACTTATAACGAAAATCAAATGCCTAATCCTTGTTGAGTACCAAGTAGTTCACACATATAGTAATTATACATCACAGCAAGAACATGAACTGAAAATGCAGACAAAAAAATTTCTATTAAAAAATTATTATTTTTTGGATAAAATATAAATGTTTTGAAGAAAAAAAAAATGAAGCAAGATACAATATTTAGTAACAATAAAAAAATATATAAATAAAATACAGTGATAAAGTAAATTACATATATGACGTTAACTTCTCATTAAAAAGCAGTTAAATAAATTCTCCCAACTTGTTAACAACAAAAATCCAGGTTTGCTCAGTACATGAAAGTAATAAAGTGTTTGCAAATTTATCATTAATAAAAATATTTCAGGATACTCCTTTAACTTCATATAGTATTTAAAAAAGTAGATTTAGATATAAAAAATATTGGCCCTATGTTGCAATTTTTGCAAGAGTTAGATAAACCATGAAATCATACTCATTAAAAATTTCATATTAGCTTAAAATTCACCTTATTGTGAAATTACACTTCATAACACTAAAGAAAATTAAAAGTATGCTCTTAAGCCATTGGGCAAAACATTATTATCAGAAATTTATTTCAAATACACTTTTTAACTTAATACATTATTATTCAATTAATAATACAATAATCATTTATCAGATACTAAACAACACTCACACAGACATAAAAAATTGTTGGAAATTCCACTTATTTTGAAATTATACTTGATAACACAAAAGAAATTCTGAGGTTGATATGCTATTAAATATAAGAAAAGATTAAAGACAAAAATTATTGTTGTTATAAAAGTCAAGTTTTTATTTAATAAGTGGTACAATAAAAAGTATAATGAGATAAGATTATTGAATGAAAATTTTTTATATAAATATTTAATATAAATATATTATAGGAAATTAAGTCAAGTAATGTTTTTATTTTACAACAAATTAAGAGGTAAAAAAAAAATTTAAAACAAAATTTTCAGTAATAAAAAGTGTTTCATTGTCCATTTGGTGATATTATTTATCAACTATTAATAAAGTTAAAAAACAAAAGCATTTAAAATTTTGCTATAAGACATATACATAAAACAATATGAAACACTCTAATGTGAGTAAATTTTTGTTCTTTCACGCTCAATTAATGATGTTTCATCTACTGCTAAATTTTTTGAAAATTGTAAATTAAGAACTAATATGACTGTGTCATGATCTAGTTACTTTTTCTAATATTTGTATTAATCTGAAAGGTTTTTATGCCAAACATCAGATGTTGGAAAAATAAATCTCCATGTCTAAATGTTACCAAGTATGTAAGTTCATCCTCAAATTTTTTTTGTAATTTAGGGGCTTGGATATTTAACTTATACACCGGAATATACGGTAAGGGTTTTTTAAAAACTTTAGAATTACTATTTTAAACACATTATCAAGTTTTTAAATACTACAGAATAATTATTTATAGTTTAAGTTTCGATAATATAGAACAGTGCTTTGTTCTCTATAAAAGTAAATGTTAATTTTTATGTAAATGTTATTTTTCTTTTTACTTATGATAATGAAATTTTTGAGTTATAAATTTT
Source organism: Parasteatoda lunata (assembly GCA_949128135.1). Lineage (NCBI taxonomy): Eukaryota > Metazoa > Arthropoda > Arachnida > Araneae > Theridiidae > Parasteatoda > Parasteatoda lunata. The sequence continues at coordinate 32,124,577 of OX421973.1, read as the reverse complement.
TCAGACTTAAAGTTTTCTCTATTATCCTTTCTTGCTAAATCTTACTTTTTTTCATACATACTTTTCCCCCAAAAATAATATCTGAAAATTTTCAATCATTAATTGAAGCAAATACATTTCTTTTTGCAACAAAATTGTTTTTGATTATAGTAAAAATGCATAAATTTCTACAACTACTACTAAATTTTCAACTGTTTTTCCCCCCTAAGAAATGTTCATAGATATGACTATTATTTTAAAATAGTACAGTTTAACAAGCATAAAAATTAATTTAATATTTTAAAAATATTGTTGAAATCAAGGCAATCAGAATAAATTTGTTAAATATTTTTTGAAGTAAAAAATATTCAAATAAACACCGTAATAATATAAAATAGCAGCTAATTTTTTTTGTGTGAAATAAAATAATTTGCTATTTACCATTTGAGAAATCTCGCAAAATAAATTATGGCATTCTAAAGAATGTTATGTGCATATTTCAAAAATTTTTTTTTTTCTAGGGAAATAAAAATCATTTTAAACTCATTAACAATATATAATAAAGTCAAACATTCAGTTAAAACTTATATACAAAAATGCTGACATACATCAATTGTTGCAAAACTAACAACCAATAAAAATATAGTAATAACAGAGTTTTAGTGCTTTTTAACCTTTTGGCTACGGCAGCAAAGATGAAAAAATTCTCCTCTTACCGAAATTCATCCCCCCACTTAGTCTGTGGGAGGCAACTACTTTAACCAGTTATGAATAGGAAATATTTTGTTGCAATTTGTACCTCACTTTTCATGGTGGGAGAAGAAGCAGGGTTATAGACCAGTAGTTATTTTTGGCATAGTTATACATATTTTGGCTTGCTTTTTTTTTTTTTCTAATGTAGAGAAAAGCTGAAATGTAATTTTTTTTAAAGTTTTTTCTAAATATATTAACAGTTTCTCTAAAAAACGAGCAAGTTTTTTTTATAAATTATTAAAAATATTTATTATTTAAAAAAAGGGTGTATATTAGGAATCTTGATTCTTAAAGGATTATATTGATCTACAAACGAAGCATTTGTAGATAATTTTTTTCCAAGTATATTTACAATTTCTCTAAAAGAGGCAAACATTTTATAAATTATTTAAAATTTTTATTTTTTTTTAAAACGTGTATTTTCATGTGCTTGATTCTTGAAGGATTATAAATAGACCGCTACAAAAGAAACACATTACGTTGATAAATAGAACCTTGTTTGAAGTTTTATTTTTGTCTTAATGTTATAAACAAATTTATCCTATATGATATTGTTTAAGAAAAAAAAAAAAAAAAAAAAAAAAACTGAAATCTGTTTGAAATGAGATGTGAGTAAAGCAGTGAGCGGCATTATTATTATTTTTTTTATATTTTGAAAGTTCATTTCATTTATCGGTTTAAAAAGTGATGCCAAATGCAATTTTTTTTTATTCAGATTTTGTTTAACTATTTTACGTGTTTTTCCCCTTTAAGATCGCATAAAGTACACTATTATAAAATTTAAAACAAATATCATAAGAGATAAAAAATTGTATTAAATCATTAATATTTTTTATATATAAAATAAATTTTTAAATATTGTTTCTTGGACAAAATTGAATAAGTTTAATGCTAATTATTTAATCCCTTTTAATAAACGGGATGTTTCTGCAATAATATTTTGCATGTAGAACTTATAATTTATTCATTTAACTACATTATTTATTTTTCATACTTGCACTTAATGATTAAAATATTCAGTTTTTTTCTTATTTTAAGAAAAAATACTGGTGACAAGAACAAAGCTATGTAGCTAATACTTATGAGCATATGACAGTTTCTGTGTACATAATTCTAATAAATTTTTTCTTTATTTTTTCTCTAATAGAAAATGAACTTGTCATTTTTCATAAAAAAAATTCGCGAGCCTATTTACCTAAAAAATTTGTCACCTTTCAAAAAAAAAATAAATAAATAAAAATTTAAAAAAATAAATGAAATTTAAAACAAAATTCTCGAGCATTTGATATGTTTAAAATTTTAATAACGGTACGTATTGTATGCTAAATGTTTCATTATATCCAATGTTACATCGCTAAGATTTGATAATGTTTATTTTAAGATTTGATAATTTGTTTATAATATAATTAGAAGTTTTACTCATTTTTATTTATGTTAAAAACTGCAAAGTTCAGTTCAAAAGAAAGTATCTGTTGACCTCAAATCCTTTACAACTAATACTTTAAAAATAAAAAGTTTCAGGTCATCTATCAAACACATCCATACAAGCTCGATTGACATACTGAAGGCAAAACATGCATTTACTTTAATAATTGTGTGGTCCTTTCCTCAGGTGTCCAGGATTGGCTATTGTTAAAAATTTTAAAAATGACAGACCCCCAAATATATTATCAATATTTCTGAAGCTAAACAAAGAGGCAGGAAATGCCATTTTGCCTGTGGAAGAGGCAATACTGAAAGGTAGAAATGATTTCGATATCATGTCTTTTTCTAAATAAGGGAAACAATATATTTAGTGAGAAGTAAATTACATTGTGGCAAGCTGTGAAGGCACAGATAGAAATATTTCCTGGAAACTTAGAAAGAAAAATATGTTTCTCAGAGAAAAGAGCGGGGGGCAGTACGTAGTTCAATAGCTTATCATGTTGGTGGCATTTTTAGAAATGGAGATTATTTCATTGAGAGTAAACTTGTTGTTCAAGGTCACATATTAAAAGCAATCCTATAGATGTTCACATAATAACTTTTCTGCCTTCCAAACGCATGACAACTACCAAGAAAAGACACAGTTTGAATGATTTTATCTTTAGACTGCAATCCTTTTTATTGAGCCGCTTTTTTTTTTTTTATCTACACTGGCAACTCTATTCACTATTCAACCATTATCATTTAAGGTGGTCTTGTGAAGTAAAAATCTATATTGAACTCAATTTTCCATTCATATGCCAATTTTGCAGACCTCCAAAGTCTCGTCTGGTGCGTTATCGTTTTTATTTTGAAACAGGAAGGATTCTGCATAATTTTAAAATGCATCATTCTTGACAAATTTGAGAATTGTTGATTTTTAAATGGAGAATTCAATCATTTTAATTATTCATTGATCTTTAGTTATCTATAACTATATCTGTTCCCCTTCAATACACTATTAAGAACTTATACTTGTTCTTTCACTTTTTTATTGGGAATTTCTTTGATTTTCAGAAGTTCTTCCAATAAAAAAAGCTCATAATCATATTTATGTTTGAGTTTATATCTAGTTATGTTATGTTTATATAACATAACTATATATAAACTCAAACATAAATAGTTATGAGTTTATATATAGAATATAGGAAAATGGATAAGTGGCAGAAAAAGAAATGAATCAAGTCTCCTTCTGGCAGTACATACTAAAAAAGGATAATAATAATAATAGGGTTTTAAATTCTTCAACTAATTATTTTTTGAACAAGTTTAAAAACATTCTGAATTTGAAAAAGAGAGTTAGATTCAGTTTTGGCCGTCCGATTCTTAATTTTCTATAATAATAATTACATCAAAAATAATTTTTTTCCCTTTAGATCAGAAAAAGTGCAATTTAGTTTCAAAGAAATTTGTGTTTCTTTCTTCTTTTTTTGCCATGAGAAGCTAAATGCGTTTTTATTTTTAAATTATTTGGATCTTAAAAGAAGTTCATTTTAACTATAAAAACTTAATTAATTATTATTTTTTTTAATTTTAAAAAATTTTTCTAGTTCTTAAACAAAATATTTATGTATGAAATTTCGTATAAAACATTTAGTATGGAAAATAAATTTTTTTCACTAAAAAATAATTGAAATTTTCATGAAGTTCTAAACACAAATGGGGAATAATAATATAAAGAAAAGACTCCGAATCTGAAATTAAAAAAAGAAAAAAAAAAAAAAAAAAAAAAAAAAAACAAAATGATAATAAATTAAATATTATATAATTTTATAAAATAGATCTCAAATGAAAACAAATAATTAAATAATAGCACAGCTATCATAAAGACAATGAAAAGTTTATAAGCTCTCAAAATTCGCCAAAAAATAAAAAAAAATCTGAATTTCTTTCAGCCAAGTCAAAGAAGACTCTGATATACTCATCGCTCCATTTTCCAACAAAAGGGTCTTTTAAAAGAGGAGTGTGTCAATATGACAGGTTAATGGGTGGTCAAACAAGTTCAGGGGAAAGAAATAGCCGGCACAACTGTTGTGCCCACGCCGTTGTAAGGTCACATTTTTTGAGCGGCACATATGCTGTGCCCCCCGTTGCCAAAGGGTTAAAATAATGAAGACAATGGTTAGATAAATGTTAAAAATAAATAAATCTAAAGAAACATGAAAAACATACATACGAATAAATCCTGCTCAAAAGAGCAATGTAAACAAGTATTAAACATATATTTTTATTTTCACTAACTAGAACACACACTAAAATTTTTTGAACTTGTTTTTGGTTATTGCATGAACAGAAACGAGATGACGGCGAAGACTGTTACTAAATGAAAATGACTTAGGACAAAAAGAACAGTTGAAATTTCGAGCACCAGAATGTGTTGCTTGGTGTTCACGGATGTGACATGAATTTATGGTAGTGTAGCTGCAAAAATTGCAGGCATAAATAGACATTTTCCCACTTTCAGGATGGTTTAAAGTCTTTTTAATAAAGCTGGTAGATTTAGCTGCAACATAAAAAAATAATATAATAAAAACAGTGATAAACAAAAACTTACTCACATTAAAGAAAGATTTAACAATTAAAAGAAAATATTTATTGATTTACATCCATATGCATTAGACTTGTTTCCTGCTGTAATCATTATGAACAACATATTTATATTAATTAAAACAATTATTCTTTTGGGAAGCAATTATAAAATAGATTATTAACTTTTGCTTGAAAAAATAAAGCACACACATAAAAATATTTTAGCATTTTTAAAAGTAACTTAAAAAGGCACTTCACAAAAATATTGCACTTATACATAATAAGAAATAATAAGTACATAATAGAAAATAATATAATATACATAATAAGAAATAATAAGTGTAATTTTGATATAATTATATGCAATTTTTTAAAATTTTATTATATCTTTGATGGCAGTAAATGCAATAAGTTGAGTTGTCATATTGAATGGATTAAATAGTGAAAGGTTACAATTAATTGGGTATTTGTGAATGTAATTATCAATTGTAATTATCATAAACTTGTACATCTAGTACTTACTTGTATTTGAGATTTCTGCAATATTAAATCCTCAGATATCAAAAAGTTTTCCTTTTTTGTTTAAATAATCATTCGTGGCCCTTCATCTGCCTACATTTTTGACAAAGATTCTAATAATAATCATGAAAAGAAGTAAATACAGAATGTGTGAATAATAAATAATTCTTAAATTTATGATCTTACTATTTCTTCAATAGATTTCTAACAGTAAAAAAATTATTTTGCAAAAAATGGATTATATCATATCTAAATCAAATAAAACAGTTAGGGTATTGAAGTAGAAAATTATACACACAGACAATAAAATGTGAATTCTTAGTTTAGAAATAAATGAAGAAAATTAGTTCAGTATTCTGCAATTACTTCAGTACTTATGTAAAACGGAAAGATTTCACAAAAAAATGATAGTAGTTCATCCTAGTAAAACCTATTCTTATGAATAGGATTTTTATCGTTCATTAATAAGAGCTGAAAAAAAATATAATGAGAACAATCTTGATAATTATTTTTTTTAGTGTCCCTGATGTAAGTCCAATGCATCCAACTGATGTGTTGACGAAGACTATTATAAAAAAATGAAAATTACTTGTTACAATGTGAGCACTTAAAATTTTGAGCCCCAGTATGTGTCACTTGATGATTCTTGATATGTAGCGAACTTGTGGCAGAATAGTTGCAGATGCGACATTTATACCGGACCAATTTAGTACCATTACGATAGACAACAAATATTTTTATGTAGCAAGTAGAGGCATCTGAAAGAGGAAATCAATATTAACAAAAATAATGAACATATGTAATATCCATTATTTCTTTAGAATAGAATAAAAACTTAACTAGAAACTTTTACAATCCTCAAAGATACATTGATGTCAGCAATATTGGTGCAGATATATTTACTTTAATTTTACAGTACAAAATAAATAAAATTTCACAGGTTATAAAAAAATGAAAAAGAAGTATTTTAATTTCTAAAACTAAAAATTCAAAGATTGCAAAAAGAAATAAATAAAGAAAAAACTCTTTGAAAAATTGATATTGAAACAAAAATTTTTGAATTTTGATATTGAAACAAAGTTGAAGTGCTCTTTTTATTTGCTTTCTTTTTTAAAAAAAATACAAAATAGTTTGGATTGTCTTTAACACCATGTATATATATATATATTTTTTTTTTCTAACGGCAGGCACTGAACTTTTACGTCCTTCGCCTAGGAAGTGTTACGCATTTAACGTTACGCAGTGGGCACCTGCGAACCTAAGCCACGGAGACGAGCAACATTACCTACGCCACAGATACCCGTTTACAGGGTGTTCCTCATTCACACAATAGAGAACACAGAGAGAAACATCCCTGCCCTGAGCAGGATTCGATCTCGCAGCCATTGGCTTCACAGTCAGGCACGCCAACCACTCGATCATCTGGCCGGCATATATATACATAAATGTAGGTTATAATGTAAAGTTGTTTTTTTGTGGATGCACAAAGAAATATTTCAAACATTAACTCATAATTAATAAATGAATTTTTAAAAGTAGTAAGAAGTTTTTTCTTCTGATGAAAAATAATATGTTATTCATATTTTACAAACTTTTTGGCTAAAAGTCACATCCCCAACCACCAAAGATAAGAAGTTAGGGGTTGTATATCTTCCTTTCATTTAAAGGGAATTTTTATATTAAATTTTTGCAATATAAATATCTGAATTCCTATTTAACCGATAGCAAAACTTATAGCATGCTGATTTTTAAATTTTTTGTACATACCCTTAAATAGCTGGGGTTGTGTGCACTTTTTGAAGTATACCCTGGTGAGAACATAAAGTATTCTCAACGTTAAACAACTCACTGTTTTTGGTCCGACCAAGGTTTCCATGGCTTGGCAAGGTTCAAAGGTAGCATGGATTTTTGAGAAATAAATTTTTTCATCCAATGATGGATGCCACTAAGACAGAAAATTACAGAAACACAGAGGTGAACATTGAATTTTAAAATTTTTTTATTTGATAATGACTATCTGAAATAACTAAAATTTAACAATTTAATTTTTTAAAATTACATAATATTGAGCCAAATTGTCATTAATAATAAAGAAAAAACTATTACCAATAAAATAAAACTTTATTAATAAGAGTTACCTTTAATCATAAATTCATAATGATATTATTGGGTTTATGTATATGAAGAACAATATAATTAGTCAAAAATGCATGTAGATAAATAAAAAAAATTAAAGTGTTTCCTAAGCAAAATAAATAAATTAATAAACTATTTAAATTTGATTATACACAGTAAGATAAAATACTTTTGTACTTCCTGGCTCAAAAGAAAAATGAAAATACAAAGGAGTTACATTCCTCAAGAAAGAAGAAACAATAAAAATATTATACATGGACAAATTTTGACTAATAATTTGTTAATATGTCTTTTGACAGTGAAGGCAGAACACTAAGAAATCTACAAAGGCTGCTACTGAATGGAGAAACATCATATTACAATAAGAACATTTATAATCTTGAGCACCAGTATAGCTGTAAAATAGGCATTAATAGAGTCTTATTTAAGAAAAAATATAAACAAACTATTTAAATTTGATTATACACAGTACGATAAAATATTTTTGCACTTCCTCACTCAGAAGAAAATTGTTTTAGAAATACAGAACATACAAAAGAGTTATATTCATCATAAAGGAAGAAACAATAAAAATATTATGGATAAGAAAATTATGAATAATAATTTGCTAACATGTCTTTTGACAATGAATGCACAACACCAAGATGTCTACGAAGACTGCTATTGAATGAAAACAACTTATTACAATAAGAACATTTATAATCTTGAGCACCAGTATGTTTTACTTGGTGGCGACGCAAGTCACGCGATTGTCCACTAGTATAACTGCAACATACGAATAAAGAGGTACTTTTCTGCCACAAGGATGATTTACAAATTTCTTAATGAAGCCCCTTGAGGTATCTGCAATAGGATAAAAAAAACAAACAAAACTTTGGCAAAAATAACACATGTTTGAAACTAACCAAATTTTGATACTCTGTAAAATGTGTTAAATATTAGGGGAAACATCATCAGTTAAGACAATAAAGGCTAATTATATTACCACTATATTTAATATTTTGAACCATTTACAGCATGAGAATTCAAATAATAATAATAATTACATGTCACTTATGACTTCAAAAAGTAATTTAACACATAATTCTATTGATAATTAAACCAATAACATTTAGTATTTAATTTGATTCATTTTACTTTTTCTAATGGCAAATAAATAGCATAGCTATTTTAAATCTGTATGAACGTAAACATAAAATTTCATTGACATACAGAAGTATTTTGCAATCTCAAAACAATTAACCTGTACGGCAACACAAAACAAAAATAATCTTTAAAACTTACTTTTTTCATCTTTAAAAATTCATGACATTTAAGATTAAAGTGTTCATTTTTGCCATATTTTACTTCCATAATGGGAAAAAGTGAGCCAAGCTTGGGAAAAATTGTGTAAAGTTTATGGTGGACATGCTGTGCAAGAACGTTAATGCCAAAACAAGTTCAAGGAATTACGATGTGGTGATTTTGATATGAATGATGTTTCTCGATCAGACGGGCTTACTCAGATCGATGAGAACGAAATAAATTCAATTAAAACCACGTTTTACGACACAAGAGATTGCAAGGACATCGAACATCAGTCAAAAAAGTGTTTACGTTAATCTAAAGAAAATGTGATACATAAGCAAAGCTGAAATTTGGGTTCCTGATGAACTCAATAAGCTCATTTGATGGCATCTGCACTATGCACTAAAATGTGGAGAAATTGACCTGTTTTGAAAAGAATGATAACTGATGCTGAGAAGTAGATGGTTCAGAACAATGTGGTGTGCAGACGGTTTCGGTTCGCCATCAACAACTTCAAAATAAGAGCTTCTTCTTTTGTGCTCCAGCCAATCAACAGAACAATAAATTCAGATGTACACTGTAAGCAATTTGAACGAAGCTATCATCCAGAAACGTTCTGAGCTCGTCAACAGTAAAGGAGTAGTGTTCCATCACGACAACGCAAGACCACACGCAATTGTTTAAATAAGCTACCACATTTTTTAAAAAATTAATACCAATAGCAATTTATTACCACATAAAAATTAATTTACATTAAAAATTTAATTCATCTTAAGTGTCTATGTATTTTGTAGAAATACAGGATTACAAGTCAAATATTCAAGCAACACTTGTAACAACATAGTAAATAACTTTAAACTTCCACAGAATAAAATACTTAAAACATATTTGAGCTTTGTAAGTTGATTTTATTTAAGAATATCATTATAATTTATAAATATGAACTCATACTAACAGAAAAGAAATAATCAGAACAGTTCTCTTTTTGGATGTACTATAATCCTTTTGAGCCCAGAAATCACAAAGTGAATAAATTCAAAACTCAAAAGTATCTATTAAATATCAAGTTGCTCTCTCTCGATATATATGTTATGGAAAAAGCCTAAGTCAGGTAATTTGATTCTACTAGTAAAGCCTGCAATTTACCAGAGACTTGATAAAAGACTAAAATGGAATCATGTTGAGCCTTATTTTGGACTTTTAACCAAGACAATTTGGTAAAAGCTAGATTTTACTGATAAACTTAAGATTTATCAGAATTTAGGTTTTTATTGTAACATGTATAGTTAATATTTAAAGCATAAGATCAATAAATGGTGTTTAACGTTTATAGCAATTACATTAAATTATACTGAGCAATACTGATAAAGAAAGTCAACAACAAAATAAACAGAAAGCATTTATTTAGCAATAGACATATTTTTTAATATAAAAGGATTATTCTGGCACAAATGCACAACATATTGTTTTCCTTGGTCCTGAAAACTAATATCATACAAATAAGCAAATTTAAAAGACAATAAGAAAATAAAAATGCTTTCATGAAAAAGTTTTTAAGCATCGTCATATTATACCTTTAAGTAACAGTAATAACCATATAAAAATAAAAGACTATTAAGAATAGTTTATCTTTTTTCATATAAATAAGATAATTTATGGGCAAGAATTTATAATTAAAAGAAAGAATATTAAGAATAGAAATGAAGAGTTTTTAACCACAATGTTTTATTCAAACAGCATAAATTTGATTTAAACCAGGGTTGGCAAGGTTTAGGACAGAATGGATTAATCCACGGTTTAAACCGTCCTGTCCAAAACCCTTTTACAATATTTAAAAGATAAAATAAACATAGAACTAATAACATATTGATAATTAAATCTATAAGAGAATATTTGTTTTTAAAAGTACTATGTTTTATTAATATTGTTTGACTCTTAAATTTAAACATTAAACAAAGGAAGATTAATCAGTAATCAAGTTCAATTGATCCTCTCATTCAATAGTACATAACTGAAGTTTGACTTTGCCATACATGTTAAGCTATTAGGAACTAAGTGCTTGGTTAGTCATAAACAGGTTTATTTATCTATAGTACTATTCAAGAATACATTTATTTCATTCGTGTTAAATTCTTTTAGCATAGTAGTGATACATCGCCAGTGTCAGTAACTGATGTTATGCCCTTCAAAACTGTTAATACATTTTTCAGTTATTCTGTATTTCCAATTTAAACTAATATATTTATATTTAAAATTTTTTTTTTTTAAATAGATGTATTTTTTATAATGCAGAAATTATAAAATTTTTTAAGAAAAATATTGTGAAAAATAAAACGTTAATTTTTAAACAAATTTAGTATTTTTTTAAAATTATTATTATTATTTTTTAATATTGCATTATTTATCCTTATGCAAAAACATTATTTATCAGTATTAAAAGGATATTTATATTTAAAGGATGAGGTGTTCACTTTTGTTGTTCAATGAATTGTGGAGCTTCAAAAATTATAAACCTTTTCCTATTATATTGTATTATTTTCCTTTAATAAGTTAAAGTAAATTGTATAAGAAATATCAAATATTTATTGATACATGTAATTATTATGTGTACAATGGTTACACCTATAGAATTTTTATCTTTCACCAAAGTTCAAGGTTTTGGACACTTTGAGACAGTTTTACCCAGTTTAAGACAGTAAAACCCACGTGTCCTGTCCAAAACCAGTTTAAGACGTCCAAAACCCCAACCCTGATTTAAACATTCAATGAATAAATAAAATATTATGCAAAACATTTGGTAGCAATTTAGTTAAAAAGTTTGAGCAGAAAAAAAAATTTACATATATATATTCTGATTAACAGTTTTCTAACATATCTTTTGAAATTGAATGTATCAAACTGAGATGTCGACGAAGGCTGCTATTAAATGAAAATAATTTATTACAATAAGAACACTTATAATTTTGAGCACCAGAATGTTTTACTTGGTGACGACGCATGTCAGTCGAATGTCCACTAGTATAGCTGCAAAATATGCATGAATACATACATAATTTTCCACCATAAGGATGCGTTATAAACTTTTTAGTGAAACCGATACAGGTACCTGCAACATTAAAATAATAAATTTTGAAAAAATGCTAAATGTTTAAAGCTTAAAAAATAAAAACTTTCACATACTTATACAATTGAAGGGCTTGAGGCATTACATTGATAAGCGACACTTTCATTACTTGCAATATTTTTACTTTACAAGTGTTTGGAATGCTTTTCACTAAAAATGCTTTGCTGGATTAGGTGAAAAAGCGGTAGTTTTATTGCCACCCAAGTCCTTCGATATACATTGAATAATAACCAAAACATTTCCCAATATTTTAAATTTAACAATCAATAAAAATGATATAACAGTTTATATTACATGCAACATGTTCATAACCATTAAAATATTAGAAACAATGCTTGAGAAAAATGTTTTGTGCAATACAGTGCATTTTTCCATACATAATAATTGAGGCTGTAAACTTCTGAATATAGAAACTGTCAACCGTATAGAAAATATAAGAAAAGAAAGACAATAAAATTGTCTTTTCTAGTGGATGTTACCCTGCTTGTGCACTGCAGTGACATGGCGATTAAGTCTGCTTTTGAATTCAAAAGGTTTACTGCAATACATACACACATAATCTTCAGGCCCAGCATGTGTTACTAGGTGACGACGGATTGCAGGTGCATAAGGAGTGGAATAGTTACAGAAATTGCATGAATAACGAGTTTTTTCTTTACTGTTAGGATCTTTCAAAATAGTTTTAATGAAGCCATAAGAGACATCTGTAACATAAGAAATAAAATATTGAGAATATGCATAAAATTAAATAGAAAGTTTCTATGCTTAGAAAAAGTGATTGGATAACAATAAAAAATATATAAATTCATCTAAGTTTTTTTTCTTCTTTTTTATTGTAAAAGCTGGTTTTCAGAATGCACAAAAATGAAGAAAAAAAAAATTACAATAGCATTTTTATTCCTTTTAAAATCCTTACAGAAGAACCTGGGGATAGCGTTACAAATAAGTGTTTTATTTTTACATAACTTTTTATACCTAATTCAATCTGTAAGAAAATAGAAGAAAAAAAAAGATCGTAATACAGAGCATAAATAATGAAAGTGTCTTCTGTGATTTGAAATAATACAACTAATGAAATCAACACTAATATTTTTAAACATGCTTTATGTCAATGTATATTCAATTTAGATAAGAAGGAAAATCGCTTGTTATAGAGCAAAATCAGGAAAAGTTTTGATCCATCATTGATTAGTTGTAACATTTTTAAGAGTGGCCACTTCTCCATATATTGAAAATTTTAAACTATTAAAAAATGTGCTAATATTAATAATGTGAGGTATCAATTTTTGAGCATTTTTTAAAGCATGGTAAACAGTACAATGTTCATTTCTAAACCGAAGAAAAACTTTAAAAAACAAGAGTGAAATGAAGGAATTCATAAAATATCTATAATTCCATATTTATAAATACAAAATAATAAAATGCACATGGGGTGCATTTTTAAGAAAAAAAAAGTGAGGACTGGCAGACCATTTTTTTTATATAGCCATTGGTTAGATTCAGTCGCTCTGAGACTGGTGGAAACCTCTAATTTTGCTCTCTATTGTTTGTACTAAAATTAAAATACTTGTAGTCTCAAGCCCCAGAATGTGCTACTTACAAGAAAAATCACAATAACATTTAGGAGAAATTTCTTGGCAGATAAATCTGTGGCCTAGTAACAATAACTAAAACATTAAAAAATTCTTGCAATAGCTGCAAAAATCCAAATTTTTTCAAATTCTTCTATTTTCTCAAAATAGAGAAGATTTTGATAAAAATTGGAGAAGATTCCCCAACATCACTAAGTATAAAGGCAAAATAAGAGTAGAATTTGATAAATTATTCCACAGAAAAATAGATTATTGAAAAAGATTTCTTTTTAACACCAAACACTATAAACTGCCATTACCTATATATATGGTGGTATTGTTGATATAAAAGAAAGAATTTTAGCCACCACACGAATAACTCAAAACATTTTATTTAGATAACATCACCTGTGACATACAAATAACAGTGACAAAATTTTTACACAATGTTAAAACAAGAGCTTTCACATACTTAACTAAATAACATAAACTAATCTGTGACACCTACTAATCTTGCAATATTTATGTTCTTTGTACAGTGGAACCTCAGAGCCTATCCATATGCAATGTTACATTTAAATGGCATCATTAGAAATGGCCTCTTTATAATGTCGATAAAACCTAGTCAAGTTGCTTCATTAATCAGCATTTTTTTAGGTCACAGTTGTTGAAAAATTGATTCACTAATCATGACAAAGCAGGTGATTTAGTCTTTTCCTAACGTGTTCAGGATAAAAGATTGGATGTGGTCACACATTGACCCTCTGTTTTTAACTTTGTGTATAACTGGTATAAAGATCCATCACTAAATTTTCAGTTGGGGGTCACATCAGTGTGGAAAAATAGCAGGCCACAAAAAAAACACTCTTCTATGGTGTTAACCTGTTAGCATTGGCAAAAAAATTCACGAAAATCCTTGAGTACACATAAAACAATAACTTTGAAAAATGTGAAGAATGCATACAGTATAGTTTAATACATTCATCCAAAAGGATCTACTTATGAAGAGATTTAAAACTACTTAATTGAAATGAATTAATAGAAAGAAGGTATTGAAATCTGGATAAAGAGGTAGACCTGAAAAGGTAGACCACATCTTTTACTTTACAAAAACAGAAGGAATTAGAACAAACTTTAAGAACAACAAAATTCGGCTATTATATCTTGAGGACTAACTTCAATTTTATAACCACTGAATGTTAAGCTAAATATTTTTGGTGATAATGTTCATGCTATTGGAACTAATGGTTAATAGAAGTAAGAAATATATTAAATTTATTAAAATGTGAAACATTCATGGCGTGCTCATTGAGATTATGCATCAAATGAAACTGAACATGCGGAAAAAGTCAAAATTACAATAGTAAAATATATCAGGAAATGTGATTTTTTTCTTTTGAATGATTTCATGTGACTCAGGAAAAGATGATGAATATTACAAAGTAACTATATATAAAGTGTCTGAAACTGATGCAAGTGAATTATTTAAAATTTTCAAATCAATCTTACCAACTAAAAAATGCACCATAGCTAAATTTCTTTTCCATTTTTGTTACATAAAAAGTCAATTTTCATCATGAATGTGTTACTTTTTTGAATTTATTTTAAATGTTAATTATTTAAAATATTAGGTAAACGTTTTAAGCTAAACACATTCAATATGCTTGGGAAATAAAATAAAAAATCAGCATGACAAAATGCATTACTGATATCTAATTGTATCCCCAACTTTCATTGCTAAGAAGGAATTCAAAATACCAACTTATAAAATATGGTGTTATAAATTTTTTTCTTCTGAAAGCAAAATGATTATGCCATTATTACAAATCTAAAGATTTTTAACCTTGATACACATCATGAATGAATAACTCAACGAGAAACAACTTATTGAGATTATACTGTAGGAGAACTTCCAATACAATTTTAAAGCAAATTATATGTAATATATTTAAGTTTATCTCTTGAGAAATCCAATAAAAAATAAAAAATACTGATAGTATCATAAATGCTTGGAATTAATATGTCGATTTCTGTTGCTTTTGAGGGAAAAAGACTTGGAACAAAAAGAGCATTTATAATCACGAGCTCTAGAATGAGTTACTTGGTGATAACGACTATGGGATATATTTGATGTGACATAGCTGCAGATATTGCATGAGTAAACAGTCAATTGACCACCATCAGGCCGACATAAAACTTTTCTGATGAAACAGGCAGAGGCATCTGCAATGCAAAATTCATCATGAAAGACATTACACATAGCATAATCTAAAAAATTTTTTTGTTGTATAAAATTTATAACAGTACATGAACGAACTTGAGAGTTCTTGCAATAAATGTATTTTTTATAGTGAAAACTAGTATTTTCTGAAAGCTACTTACAGCAAAAGCAACTTCTTTTAATTAATTAAGAAAAAAAATATTTACTATATAGATACAAAGTAAAGAGCAAAAATATTTTATGATATTTTTGACTCCAAGAATATATGCAAAACTAGTGGTACATTAAATAAGAAATTAAAAAAAAAATATAGTCATAATGAATAGTATAATTGCTTTTTAACATACTTTATGTTATTGATGGATGCGAGATAGCAACAAAGATTTGTAGGAGAAGTTGAATTGGTTTGAGAAGGATTTGTATTAAAAAACTAAAGGAATAAATAATAATAACGTTGCTTGTTTTTTAATGTTCGTGTGTTAATATAAAGTAAAAACCATATAAAATTAGGAATATAACACATAGTTATTACGCCAAATAGTGGAATATTGGGTAGCCAAACAGCAAAAAAAAATTTTTTTTTTTAAAAATCATTACAAAAATATTTTTTGTAAATAAATAAGTTTAGTCATTAATGAAATATAATAAAACTTAGCTATATTATTGATATGGGGCAAAGGGAAAAAACTTCATCAAAACTTAGTTTGAGGTTGAAAAGAAAATAAAATTCATGGATACATCAAGGAGATATATTTTGGATCAAATTTGTATTAAAACAAAGAGTATCATCATACAAAAGTACAATGAAAGCTTGATGTAAAAAATACATCATATTATGAGAGTTCACTAGTATGACAAGTTTCCAAGTCACCACCAAAATGCTAAGAGAAATGATTAAATATATATGCTAAGAGAAATGATATAAATATATATATAGTGTTTATAGTGGGCTGAAAAATACAAGCCTTTCACTATTGCAATAATTACTTTTTGAAGGATATACATTTTTCTATTAATTGAAAAAGGCCAAAATGAAAGACGTTTTTATTAATTCTTACTATACAAAAAAGGGTAACACGAATATCAGTCCACTATATGTTTAACCTTTAATGTAAATAAAGTTAGGCGAGGGCAACCACCGGATAAATTATTGCTCTTCTAAGAAATGGAAAATTTATCTGAGATTTTCAAAATCTTACTGCGCACTTCAAAGAATGAGACTTTTGTTACATACGGACATATACTGCCGCTTTATTTCCCTTTTTCACAGCTTACAATTGAAATTCATATTGAGTGTTATTGTTGTGAAAAGCCATTGCAAATAGTTTTTTTTCCTTGCAATAACTCCCAATTTAGCCTATAATATGTAGGCAAAACAGTCTATTTCAAATCATAACAGTTGTTTAAAGTAGGAGAGAGAGATAAATGTTTTTTTTTTTCATTGTTTAGTCAATTTTAAGGCTATGTTATCATTAAAATATTGTGTATTTGTTTACGACAAGCTCATTATAGCCTTTTACTGTAGTAAATAATCCTTATAACAGACTGTTACTATATTTTGGAAAAAAAACAAAACAAAGAATGTGTTCAATTTACAATGCTAGAATAGGATAAACAAAGATTTGACGAACAATAAATACATTTGAATTAGTCATAGTTTAGAGTTGTCACTGTTACATTTAATTTAAACAATGCTTCATTAAATCAACTAAAATTTTTTCATTATACATTTTGTTGTAAATTAAAATAAACACCAGAAACATAGCTCAAGTTACAATAAAATTTTTAAGTGTTACAAAATAAAAAAGCATTCATTAAAGAATGTACATTGATTGCTATTATATATGAATTCAGATTTATTTTAGTGGCAAAAAACCAAAAGCAGTTATTCTTAAAAGGATATTACCTTTTTTTCTCAATTCCTTGAAAGACAAACATAAAAAAAAGTCATATTATGATTTATTTACTCATCCAAGATATTTCCTGCCAAATATTTATAAGCTGATGTTGTGATTACTAGCAGATACATTAATTCTTGAAAACTATTAACTAATCAATAGCAACTAATTAATAGGGAAATATTAAGTTTACTTTTAAAAGAAAAGTTTACAGTTCTTTTTTTTTAATTTTTTGGGACTGAAAAAAAATACATAACTTTGATACTATATTCAAATTTAAACCTTCTAATGAAATCTAAGATAACACATATAGAATCACAAAGCAAATCCACCAAAAAAAAAAAAAAAAAAAAAAAATGCAGACTCCAACAGATTACTGTATTTTAAAATATTCGAATCATTGTTAGCTTTAGAATAAAAATATTCAAAAGGTATACATTTTTATATAAGAAAAAAAACATTTTAGAACATTTTGTACTTCTAAATCTGAAAAAAAAAAAGTTACAAAAATATATTATAAATAAGAAATTCATCATGAAGAAGTAAAGAAATAATGATAAGGTTTTTGTTAATATTTTGCTGCTATGTCTTTTGATAATGAATGCACTAAACAAAGATGCCTACGAAGACTGCTGTTGAATGAAAACAACTTGTTGCAATAAGGACACTTATAGTCCCGAGCACCAGAATGCTTTACTTGGTGAGAGCGAATGTGAGACAATTGAAGACTGGTATAGCTGCAAAATGAGCACACAAACACTGATATTTTGCCACCCTCAGGATGATTAACAAACTTTTTTGTAAAACCAATAGCGGCATCTGAAACATTAAAAAATAAATGAAATACACATTAAAAAGTGAAGAAATTTAGAAAACAATGCTAGTAAATTCTAAAAAGGTAAATGTTTTTATTAACCAGTTTAAAATTAAAAATAAGGAGAAATTCACTTTACACTTGAAAATACAGTGTTATTTCCTACATAATTAAAAAATATGTCTTCTCCTAATTTCATTTTATGAAATCAATCAATCATCAATATATAGTTTTATGTCTCATAAAATTAAACACTATTTGTGATTTATTCAAAATAGAGCAAACAATGTGCAAGTAATTCCCATTCATTTTGAAGAAACATTTATGTTCATTCACATTTTGGAAACAAATAAAGCATAATATAGTTAATAATATAAAAAAAAAATATTGCTTTTTCTTATAATTCAAAAAATAAAATGATTTTCAATGAAAAAAAAACTAAAGCTTAAAAATTTCATAAACTTTAAAGCTGGTTAGCTGAAATTCTCAAAGATTTTGCACAACAAGCTCTTTCACAATGCACCCATTAACTTCTGTGTACCAAACAGGAACCGATGAGTCAAGAAAGAAAGGCTTTTTTTTTGTTTACTTCAAATGCACAAGGTGAAAGCGAGTACAGTTCTTTTCCTAAGAGACGAAGATATACACAGAAAGAAAGAAACTAGTAACAAGAAGAAATAAATAAAACAAAATTATATAAGAAAAAAATCAGAAAGGAATAATTGGTAAATCAGACAAAATTTCCCTAGTGTCCCGATTATCAGAGAATTGGGAGGCTAGGCATTAAATCCTCCCTTCAGCGTCAGGCAGAAAGGGAGTGATCCGCAGTCATCGCCAGGTTGCCGCAAGATAGGAGGCAAACAGCATTGTTGATGAAATAGGTGCATAGAGAGGCAATTAATTGTGCACGATCAAAAATGCTCAATACTTTGAACAGTGTAGAAGATTAAGAATGCTTAAATTCCAAAGTTTTCTTCTAATCTTTCTTTCAAGTTGGATGCATGCAAAACTTTCATGGCCTAATTGATCCTTGAAGAAACATATCTATAGCAAACTTCGTAAAAAGGGATTCGTTGGAGGGTACAATCCTTTTTTTTTTTGGGCCAACTTATTCAAGATCTCATTTCTAGGGATTCTACAATACAACACTATCCGATCAATCTTTTTGTGAGTGAAAAAAAGAAATTCATCATCATGAAATTATTGAAGCATATATATTTTTCAGTATTCACTCTTATAATATTAATGCTTTATTTGTGTCCAAAAATCAAAGGCTGGCTTTAAACAAACCATGCTTTGATTTCCAACGCAAAAGTGTGATTTTATAATCTTTCTTTTTTAGAAGGCTGATCCATGTTGTGAAAATTATGATACCATTTCCAGATATTCTGCATTCATAGTCACAAAACTTTACAATACAGTGATAGCAATTTCTTTAGCAAAAAAAAAAAAAAAAAAAAAAAAATGAAGCAAATTAAGTTAAATTATTGCACTTTTCACTATTATGATTTGTTCAGTAAGGGACATTTGAAAAAGGTTGCAAAAGCAATATTTTCTACATTCTATTTCACATGACATAAACTCAAAGTAATGAAGTCAAACAGTGTTATAAACTTAGATTAATGCAAAATCAAATGACAAAAAAGTTGAAACAAATAAAATAAAAGGTAGATAAATCAATAGGGCACCTTAGGGTATCCATACTGAAAATAGTTAACCCCTTGTAGGATTTGATATAAATTTGACACAAGACATGGTAAAAATAAAATACATCGGAAATATATAGAATTTTTTTTCTTTAACTTAACACTGTTACACATTTATAGATTAGTTTCCAAACATTATTTTTAGCTTTGATACAATTTGGTAGACAGGTTTAGATTTCATTTTGATTAAAATAAAAGTTGTTTGCATTTTGAAAAATAGTTAAATAATAAAAAAGTATTAAATCAACAACAATTAATACAAAAAATAATTAAAATTTAGTGACTTATTGATAAGGATATTTTTAAAAAAGGATCACTCCATTTAAAGTGTGAGTGTTCTCTCCAATTTATTTAGGTAACTAGAGTATAGCTGCAATATTTTTTTAAATGATGTGTTAATCATACCCTGAATCAAATTTGACATATGTTCAAAAAATAAATATTATAAACAATCAAAAGAATTTAAAATAGAAAATCAAAAGAAGTTGTTTTAAATAAAGTATGAAGATAATCATTTACATTGAAATATACAGATTAGACAAAATGTACAATTTTAACATGGCGATTCAGACTTGTTTTGTAGGAGAATTCTTTTTGACAAAAAGAACAGATGAAAGAACCATTTTTATTGTGTTTAGTTTGGTGAGTGATTAAATTATCTTTTCTAGAAGAAGAGTAATCACAATGTTCACATGTATACATTTTAAACGGCAGAGAAAAGTCCAAATTTGAATGAACAAGTAAACCTAAAAATAAAAAAATGAATATTAAGAATAAATAATAAAATAGTGCAAAAACAGATAAAGTTCACTTGATAAATAAAATAAACTTACTAAAAAAAGTATTAATGTAGTGCATAGTTTAATGCTTCTAAAATACAAGATTTATTGCTTTTATAATAGATATAAAACAAAATTCCAGAATGTTACAAATCATTAAAAAAGCAATTTAAAACTATTTTTTTTAATCTTATAAAAATCATTTATGGGGGGAAACAACAAAAGTAGACAAATTCCTAATTTTCAAAATTTCGATTGCTGATTTCAAAGACTCTAAATTATGAAAACTACAAAAAAAAAAAAAAAAAAATTATTTTACTGTAGTTATCCCAAATGAAGTTTTTTAAACTTTTTTATTTGTCTATATTGCTCTTTTCTAACTTTACTTCATTTATACATCCACTTAATTAAAAATTTATATAAAATTTCATTTGGTAAACTACAAAAAAAAAAAAAAAAAAAAAAAAAGATGAAAAATATTAAATGATGCACATTAAATTTTAAATAGCATTTTTTTAGAGGTTACACCTTCTCTCACAAAAACATAAACTTACAAAAACGTAGAATATAAATAAAACAAATTTCTCTTTAAATGTTTCAAAATCTTCCACTTTTTGTTTGTTATGAAATCACCAATTAGTATGTATGAAATAATTTTAAAATTGTTATATATTATCTCCTTAATCAAATAGGAAAATAAATGTATCAAATTATTGAAAAATTAGGATCCATGAAACCTTTTGTGTTTGGGAAAATGCAGTTTTGGTAAATGATTTTAAAGTTTATTTAACTCTTTCAACACCACATGTAGGGTAAAAATACTTTTTCTATTAAAGGATTTTAATCCAACTTTTAAAAATTATTGTGCACTATATGTAAGAGCAAAAATACAATACATATTTTCAACATTTTTTGTCATATTTAGATACAGTGTTTACTAAAGAAAAAATTTTTAAATAAAATCAACATCAAAAATTTGACAAAAATTATGTGTCACATTGAAGTTATAATAGAAATATAAATGATTAATAACTTTCACAGAAGTTAAACGAGCATGGTATTTTTTTCAAACTTTTTTTTATTTTTTTTTTAAAGAGAAATAACAGTAGTTGTAAACAAAAAAAATTGGGTCCGCTGTTCAGCAGCAGAAGAAATCTCTAAAAATAGATTTTATTCTAAACTCAAGTCAAGGTTATTGAATACAAAGATTGAATGAATGCTAGTTTTTAACTAATAGGAAATATGTTATGCATATTTTTGCATGACATTAGCAAACATAATATCATTTTTAAAAAATGCTTAATTGTAAATATAAAACCGTTAAAAGTTAGAAATAATTGATATGCATCAAATTTTTTTTTAAAGAGTTCTAACCGCCTTTGGAGACAAGCTTTGCCACCATCAAGAACTTGATGCATTGCAGGTTTTAAAGATTATGGAGTACTGAGCAAATGTAAAGTAGTTTTTAAAAATGTAAAGTTTCTAACAATTGGTATAACATCCAGAAATATCTTAATTTAATACCAAATGCCTTTGGCACAAAATTGCTGCTTTGCAAGTTTTAAAGAGACAGAAATCTTAAAGAGACTATGGGTACTTCCCAAAAATTTTATTCAGACCTTTAATATTGAGCAAGTTAGAGGTGCAGTATAACTTTATTTTGGCTTTAGGCCCAGAAATAAAAAACTGAGGGAGCTTGAAATTACATAAAAGTTCAAAACTAAGAATCTTAGAGGATGTCGGACAGTACCAAAACTGAAATTTGAATAAATAAATTAATTAAAAAAAAATCTAACAGTTTGAGTTATTTGAAAAGATCTAGAAAAAAAAAAGTATAAATCAAACATTTTTTCAATAGGTGACCAATTAAACAGCAAAAAACATACAAAATTTAAACTTGAATTAGAAACAATATAACTAACAATAGCAACAAGATAATTTCTTGGTTCTCTTTTTAAAGCCTTAAATAAATTAAATATATTCAAAATTATTAATCTAAAAGATACACAATAGAATAGTGATAGAAATATAAAGCAATAAACAAATACTCATCAAGAAAATTAAATGAGAAGAGTTGATTTAAAAAAATAAAAATAACAAAAGTTAATCATGCTTGTAAAATACTTACCTTTAATTTAAAAATATTAGCCTCAGAGAATTATCATCATTGGCTTTGCAAAACTTTCTATTTTGATAAAGACAACATTAAAATCAAGTCTTCATAAAAAATTTTTATTAGTCTACTCTTCCAAGGATCAAAACAAATAATAGTATTATTTTATTAAACTTTCATAACAATCAATTTTTTAAAAAATTTAAATTCCATTAACATTTCTTTCATAGAAAATAATGGCAACACATTTTCTTACATTTGAAATAATAAACTAAATTTTTAATGCCTTAAGAAAATACAAAGCAATTTTGTGGTAACAGTAATATTTATTAATAGAATAATATAAATATTTTCAATTTAAAAAAGAATCAATTATAAGGGTTGCCAAAATGAAAAGTGGACATTTGTGATAAAATCAGAAATACAAAAGTGAGAACAGCACCACCATTTGGGGTAATAAATATGCACTGCAATACTGATTAACCAAATAAAATGAGATCATTTGAAGAGAATGTAAAGTTGAGCAAAGAAAGATTAATCCAGATTGGACATACTATAGCATCAACTAGTTTTATAAGGGCATTTCTGTGAAAACATTTAAAAATAATGTTAAGCTATGCTAAAGACTGATGTGACTAGAATAGAACAACGTGCAGCACTACAATTTTTAGCGTAACATGGAAATTTACCATCAAGCGATTGTTATTTGTGGCTATTACTGTCTAGGAAGAATGGCAATGTGTGAATAATAAAAAAAAAATGAAAGAGTGACTTCAATATCCAGTCTGAAACCAATACCAGAACAAGCAAGCCAAATACTATGCTCTCCAATGAATCCATTGCTGCTCTTAATGAAATGATTCAAAGAGCTGCTCTCGTAATACTTGAGCAACACACTAACTTAAGCAAGGAATATTGTAATTTTTGCTATGAAAAACTAGACTTTTGTCACTTGTTCTATTCTGGTACTATCTGTCTTTTGCATGATTTGACATTCAATTTACATACTCTCACACGAATCTGTTATAAACAGTTGGTAGTGCACTTCTTCTATCTTTCTTTATAACTATGACAATTGGCATTTCTATTGCTACTGTTTGCATTTCTATAGCTAGTGTTTCTTATGTCAACATCCATATAAACTATTAACTTCGGCAACCCTTACATAATTATAATAAAACAAAATGATCAAATTTTAAATAAAAATAAAGATATTTGGAATAAAAATGAAATTAAGAAAATATCTTCCACTGAAGACAAAAAATGAGTACATTAGAAGTAACTTACATATTAAGTAAGCATGTTTTTGATTTCTCTCTTTACATGTCAACAAAAATAAGCAAATATATAGCTAATCTTCTAATAATGCTTATATATGAGCTTTAAATAATACTTTATAATAGTTCTCTAAACTTCATATATATCTGTAATTCACTTTTATTCATTAGTCTAAACTTATAAATGTTTTTTTTATAGGTTTACTATTCTAAATTAATTTAATCGTGAATTATGCACTGTAGGGGGCAAGATATAAAAAAAATTAATAACTTAAGAAAATGTGACCTTCACTTTCTCTCTCTTTGCTCAAACACAAAAAGAATGAGAAAAAATGTATGTAAAGAAAATCTTGCAAAATAAAATAAGCTTAAGCAATAATTGTTGGCCTTCTTATATGTATTAATTTTATAAAAGCACAGCTCAAAATCCCCCAATCTTATACAGCACATAAACAACCTCAAAGTTAAGCAGACATGGAAAAAATTATTTGTTAAACAGAAATATAAAAGAAAGAAATAAATCTCTAAATGAACTTAAAAACAAAATAAATTAAGATAAAAAAATAAATATATCTTACATAAAAATATGTATAAATTAAGATATTCTAAAATATATGAATGTACTAAAAGTTTTTCATTATTATTTTTGTATTAATTATAAAATTTTTTAAAAGAAATATTAAGTGTTTCTATCAAGTTAAATAAACTCAACAAAATAAATTTGTGGAATTAGAACATTTGAAGAGAAATTCACAGCATATTTTTGATTAAAATAAATTGCACAAACACTTTTATAAAGAAAACCTTCAGTTAATAGAAGTATGACATCAGTTTTCTATTTCACAATTGCACAACTTTTCCGTTCTTTAACATGATAAAATAATCTAAATAAATGAAATTAAAATTTTATAACTACAGAATTTCCCCACATTTTCCATCTACACTAATAATATAAATCACACACTCTTGTCAATTTCAACAAAAATATTTTAAACAAAAACCCATTATAATAGACAAAATTCAGCTTTTAACATAGATGTGAAAATGATACAAACATTTTAATAAACATAAAAATATATAAATAAACAGTCAAATATAATAAAAACCAAAATATTGATTATTTTTAATGTTATGATAAACTTTAAGAATGTTACACATTAAGCTCATTACAGTTTTTTTTTTCAGTTCAGTTGATATAACTAATTCATAAAAATACAACAGATATAAAATATTAACACAAACAGTTAGATACATTTTCAAAACAATCCATTGTTTTTAGATTATATAATTATATAAAATCTTTTATATAATATTTAAGTAAAAGAAGAGTAAAAAATGAAGTAGTTTGTGCTCTGAATTAGCGAGGTTCTTTTCAGAAATGATATTAATGGCAGGAATATTATAGGACAAATACGGTTTCATGCTTTAATGTCAAAACTGTTTTGATGTTCCTGTAACATTCGAAGAGCATCTTCTGCAATAAATAAGACACTTTAGAAAATTTAAAAAAATGAAAATAGATGAAATTTCAAATAAAAAAAAAAAAAAAAAAAAAAAAAAAAAAAAAAAAAAAACATAAAAAAAAAATTCAAATAAAAAAAAAAAATAAAAAAAAAAAAAAAAAAAAAAAACTTGCAAATTAAAATTTGTTTCAATAAAAGTAGAAAAAAAAATTATAACCAAAATTTCAAACAAAATGCAAGTTGATTGGTTTTAGAGAGATTTGTGCTGGACAAATATTTTTAATATAAATATAACTAAGTTTACAAAAATATTGTTACCTTCAATTATATGAATTTTGATAGTGAAAAAGATTTTCAATAAATTTTTTTATCTAAGTATATAATTTTTGCAATAAATTATTGATTATCTTTGAAAATGGATCATGTGGCAAAGGCTGATAAAAAAAAGTCTTTGTAAAATTTGTCACCTGTACATTTTTAATAATCTTAAAACCTATTTTTAATTTTATTTAACAAACTGTCGATGTAAAAAAAAAAAAAGAGAGAGAGAGAGAGCCTTTC
Source organism: Parasteatoda lunata (assembly GCA_949128135.1). Classification (NCBI taxonomy): domain Eukaryota; kingdom Metazoa; phylum Arthropoda; class Arachnida; order Araneae; family Theridiidae; genus Parasteatoda; species Parasteatoda lunata. The sequence goes on along the minus strand of OX421973.1, from coordinate 32,098,383 downwards.
ATCGCTAATATAGCAGAATTTCCTGCCAAATTATTGTGGAATAGAAGTTTGGAAGAACAACATAGTATTCACGAGAATGTTAGACGGATAAAGCTATCATTTAAGAGAATTTCACAAAGGTAAAGTGTTCTGGGACGGAATTCTAAACAGACTAAAAATCATGCAACAGAATGTTATACACCAATTAACTTGTTACAGACTTGTTATGTATTATAACATCTCTTTTGGATAAAAAACTATTAATGTTTAAAAATCATAATTATGGTAGCATTTTATGCAGGAATTTTATCAGAAATGACTTTTTTTCAAGAGAAATTTTATCTAACAACCAGGTTGCAAGTCAGTAACTAAATGGAATAAGCGAAATGAGATAAAAACGTTAAACTTGAATGAATAGTCATTCAATTTTATCATAAATAGTTTTTCCTATATTAATTGGTACTAGAAATATCAGACAGTTTGCAGATTGAAGGAAATTAGAAAATGAGTATAAGTTAAAAAAGTTCAAGTATAATAATGATTAAAAAATTGTTTAATGAGTTTGAAAGAACTTTGAATTGAAAATGCACCTTGTAGAGTACACAATTAGAGGCTCGAGCTTGAAGCCCACCTGAGCCTGGAATTTAATATGTCATATAAAGGTTAAAATTGTCAAATATTTAAAATCAAAATTTGCAGAGATAAAAGAAAAATAAAATTTATTATTAAGATAATTTGTTTACGTTAAAGAGACATAACATTCTTATTTTTTAGAGCTAATAATTGGTACATTTTTTAAAACATATATATACAGTGGAAGTCTCCATATCAGGAATCATCGGGATTGCAGTAAGTGTGGATTAAAGATTTTTCGAGATAATAATTCTTTAAGGCGAACAAAGATCAAAACATGCATTATTCAAAAGAAAAAATTTAAAAAATGAATAAACCATAGAAAATTATTATAAACTTTTAAACAATAACATTTAGTTATTGGTTCAATAATATTTAAAAAGCTAAATATTTACTAAATAAAATAAATGTCTCCTATAACTTTAAGCCAATTTAACAAAGCCTAATGGCAAAACTTCGATTTATATATACCGTGTACCGTAAAGGGTACTGTGCACATACATACTAATTCTGTGCCCACGTGTACATATGTATGTAACATAATAGAGAGAAAAAAGAAAAGAGAGAATAATGAAGAAAATTAAGAAAAAAGTTTTATTTACTGCACATAAGCTGCAAGTATATAGAACTCTACATTTTTAGTCGCCTCTTACAAGAAAAAGTTATATGTATTCCATACAGTGTTAACTTAGCAGTGTTCACACAATTATTTTTTAATTTACTTGAGAGGAAATGGAAAAAAATTATTTGAGAAAATATTACCTTCAGTCAATTGCAAATGAGCACGTCGACGATGTGAATTCAAACTGCTTCGCTGTGTGAAAAATTTGCCACATTCAGAACAGTTAAACGGACGTTCTCCAGTATGTTTGACTTGATGAGTACGCATATTATATCTTCTAGGGGTAGAGTATGGACATAGTTGGCACACATAAATAGGATGTTTCCGTGTTAAACCATTTGCAGTGGACCAGGCTAACACAACTAGAATTAAGAATTAATTATAAATGAACTGTAGAAAAAGTGATTTAATATATAGTTTTCAACCCTAGACTGAGCAAGTTATTTAAGCAGCATTTCTTCAATAATGGCACAGTGTGAAGTCTACTGGATCAATAGAGAAATTAATTGCCATTTCTTTTAGCAGAATTAAAGGCGCGACTCAGCCTTTTCATTGAAATTACTAAAAAATAAAGAAAACACTAGGACAAAAATGACACAGGTGATGCTGTCTAGGGTTAAAAAGTAAAAAAATATAAGATGCAAACAAAAACTTTTAATAAAATAAAATTTGTGAAAGTTTTAATTGTAATTTTTTTCAATTTATCAGCAGATAAATTATGTGAAACTAAAAAAATTTATCAGCAGATAAATTATGTTAAACTAAAAATTAAAAGAGAAAATTGTGAAATAAATTAATATCCACAAAAAAGAGATCTTTGTGCAAGAATATATTAATGGCATTTATCAAAGCCCTTTTGCAAAGCAAAATAAGAAAGTCGCAATTTACAGGGTCAGCCCAGAAAGTAATGCCATATATTTTACTGTAATCCATAATTAAGGCAGTCAGCTTATGCACGTTTTTTTACTCAATCATCTTTAATCATCCGGGGTGTAGCAAACATTTTTGTTAAACTTGTTTTCATCTTGCATGCAAACCATAAAGCAACACTTTCTGGAGTAAACGTTCGTTGTCAACTTTTGTTCGAAAATTGGCAAGTCCACAATGGAAACTTTCCGTGTGATGAAAAGAGCTTTTGTTGATGAATATTTATTAAAACAAAGTCTATTGGAAGGCATTTATTGAAAGCTGTAATGAGGTCCATAATGAAATTTAAACAGAAAGCATATTAACAATATGGTTTGAGTATTCTTTTAATAGCACAGACACGATAAAAACTATCATTTATAAAATAGTAACGGATAATCTGCAGATGATAAAAGAGCATGCCAACTGAGTGCCCAAAGTGTCAATGGATGACAAAAAATTACACCAATTTAAAACTCTGGGACTGGAATTCAAAGTTTAGAGTATGAACTCGAAACAAAAACTAGAACAAAAGCCAGAATGAACAACTATAAGATCAAGACAATGCTCATCTTGCTTTTATCATTAAGAGGAGCATCTGACACTAGTTTGTAGCCCACAGCATAACTAATTCTAGGTGGAACTAGTAAAAGGATTCAAAAAAAAGGATTCATTGTGCCTGGCCTGACCTTTGAAAGCTCTATCATGACACTGCACCTTGCTCTTCTCTTGACCTTGAGATTTGAAACCAGACCAACATAAAAGTGACAACAGTTCCCAAACTACTCTACAATTCCGATGATGTAGTTCTACCAATTTCTCGTTCCTGCACTTAAAATTTCCTGTGAAAGAACATCCTTTTTGCACAGTTGACAAAGTCAAAAAGGTATCTAGGACATGTCAGAAAATCTTGCAGGAAGCGAAATATTTATGCAGGAGAGAACTGTTTTGATACCTTTAATTTTTTATCAAATTAAAGAACATTTTTTAATTGAGTTGGTGGCATTACGATCTGGGCACTTCCTGTAAGCGTCTTTTCAAAGTGCCACAATAATTTTAAACTATAGATGTCATCTCTGTATAAAGAAATATCTAAGCTTTTAGGCAGATATATAGCAAAAACCTGTTAAATGTTTTAAAAATAATCCAAATTTGACAAGATTTTTTCATATTGATGAAAATTATAAAAATTAATTGATAATTCTGAACAGCCCAGACGTTTAATTTATTTTAGACCCTGGGTAACTTTTTAACAATAAAAAATTTACTATCAATTATTAAAAAATACAATTGCAAATGTTTTTCATTTTCATTAAAATGTGGTTCTTTTTTCATAGTCACACTTTGCACTAATTTCAAATTTAGCCTAAAGGGCGTGGGATTAAGATCAGCAAACCTTATCTTAACAATCGTGAATAACTGTTACAAACTCACATAAGTTATTAAAGTAGCATATTATTTACAAAAATCATTAAAATGAACATGAAATAACACATGCATATTTTTTTACAAAATATTCCTAATAAGTTATGTTTGAAAGAGTGTTTAAATAAAGGCAATAGAATGATCAGTAACACTTTTCAAATCGTTTAGAAGAGTATTTTTAGGGAAATTGCCATGATTTTTATGTAGGCCAAAGGCTGCCATCTGGAGTAAATCCTACAAACTAACTACAATTCTTATCAAAATAATAAAAAACAATTTAATATAAAAATAGCACCTTACATTTAAAGTGTGATGATTTTTCATTATATTGCCTTAAAGCCTTTCATAAATAAAAAACTTCAAAATAAAAAATTTAAATAATAGTATAATCATAAATAAAAAGTATAAATTAAAAATAATAAATATTATAAACGATATATTTTTCAGGAGAAAATTAAATATTTTTAAACTAAATAAAATAACTATAACATAATTTTGTTTCAAGGAGCATGCTGAATAAAAAATAATTTTAAAAATAAGAAAATATAAAATTTGAAACACAATAAACTGAAGAAAAAAAAAAAAAAAAAAACATATTTATTATAATGATAACGTTCTTTCCTTTTATAAATCTATAAAAATATTGATGAATTTGTATAATTTTTTATGTAAAACATACAAGCTGCGACAAACATAAGTTAAGCACAACTTCAAAGAGTCAACTGCTACTATTATTTGAGATTATTAAGTTGTAGTAACAAAATTATGAAATTAAAACACCTATATAGAATAAATAACAAATGTTTCATACTAAATGCAGCTAAATTTTACCTGCATCACCCCCCCCCCTCATTGCCCAAAAATTAGTTTGTCAGTATAATTCAAACGGCAAAAGGAGAGGAAATAATCTAAAAGAAATAATTACAAAACAAAAATGCATTTTAAGGCAAAAATAATGTGATCATTTAAAAAGTCTCAAAATTTCTGATTTAATAAACTCTAGTTTTTATAAAAGACACATAATAATTAGTTGTAAAGCTTTAAGTGCTGGAATTGCTTTCATTAATTCGTGAAAATTTGCAAATAACTATATTTTAAATTAACCAACAAATAATAAATAAATTGCAAACCAAAATACTTATCAAAATAATAATTGATTATGCATGGGGAAAAATGGGACTCATAAAATATAACTAGAATTAAAAATATTTAAGCAAGGAGTATTTAACCACTACTGGCAATTAAAAAAAATAGAGAAATAAAGAAGAAATTTTAACACATAGCAACAAATTAAAATATTATGCGGAAAAAATGCATTTTGTATAATGCTTATAATTTATCCAGCCATGTACCATACACATTTGAAATTATAACTGCAATAGTGAGCTATAAAAAGTTAACAAAAGCCACACGTGATTTATTCATTGATCACAGTTTAATACTGAAAATAAATTACACAAATGAATCATTTCACAGCTTATGGACAGATACACAATGTGATTGTATCGAAATTAATGTCAAACAATCAAATAGCGACCCACATATATAAATGACAAGACATTAATTCTCAAGATAAATTTTTTTTACAACAACTAAATATGAAAGAAAGTAAATTTAATAAAATTAAAAAACAAATTTCATAAATAAAAGATTAAAACTATCTGAAATAATATTATAAATTTATGCAATTCCTAAAATGGATGTAAACTTATAAAACAAAACAAAAAAATAAATAAATAAATAATGATAAATAAATAAATAATGATAAATAAATAAATAATGATAAATAAATAAATAATGATAAATAAATAAATAATAATAAATAAATAAAATACATTTCTAAACTAAATTAGAAGTAATAATTAAACCTAAGGCATTTTTCTTATATATATCAAAATGAATAAAAAAGTTAAAAATTAACAACAACTAAATGTAAAGATGCAAACATATTAAAAGACAGAAGCAAAATGCCTAAACAGTATTTACTTACTTCCAATATGTTATGCTACAAAATGGAAAAGTATTTCAAAAAACACAATCAAGTAAAAATTAAAAGTGAAATCATTGCTGAAAATATTTCATTGAAGAGTCATTATTTTTAAATAAAGGACATTATAGCATTAAATTTTTTTTGTTTTAAAGAAGAAAAGAAATACCCATACGTAATTTTTAGAGTATAAACTGTTCGCATAATTTTAGCAGAAATTACAGAAGATTAATTGGGAGAAGTTGTTAATTAGGAGAAAAACATATCAATAATTCAAATTAAAATCAGATGAATAAATAATGATAAAAACATGACAAAAATGAATAATGATAAAAGCAACAGAAGAATGAATAATAAAAACATGCAATTGAAATGACAGGTTTTAGATACTTTCAATAAATCTTAGAATTTTATTTATAATCAGAGTGCATTTGTACCAAAGTTTTTATTTCTACATATCTGTATAGATGAAAATGTCCCGTTTTAAAACTTAAAAGCTATGCATTTATAAAGATATTTTGAGCATTTAATTCCTAAATAATATAACTCTTGGAAAGTAATTTATGTAACCCAATGTAATCCTTAAACATAACAGTGATAAAAGTTTGAATTTTCAGTTAAAAGTCTAGTCCTTATTATCCGCATAATTTAATAAATTATACTTCCAAAAACACATAATCTAATAAATATTATAAGTGACATTCCATGTTTAATATCCATACAACATTTAAATGTAAAAAAAAAACTTATTTAAATTATAAAAAAAAAATTCTTTTAATAAAAATTTTACTTATATAAAAAATTTTAATTAAATATAAAAATTTATTTGAATAAAAAAATATAAAATTTTTAGTTTTTAAATAAAAATTATATTTCATTTATAAAAAAAGAACTTACTTCCACATTTTTTAAAGAATCTTTAAACTATTTTTGGAGTAATGTTATTGTATTAATGAAAAAATTGTCTTTATACTACATGAATATTAATTAAATCTAAAAAAAAATTTTGTCATGACTTTTTGACTGTGTTGTAAAAATTCTTTGGTCTTACATATTTGTGTGTGCACAAAGCTTTCTGCTCTATATAGCCTTGTCCATTCAACAATCCTTTTTTCATTTTACTTTTTGTACAGAAATAAAAATAAACAAAGTTAAATATATACTACTGTATACAAAGAAAAAAATTATCCATTAAATTCTTAAAGAAAGAATGCTTTTGATATTTTATTTACTCTCTTGAGAACAACTTTTAGCACAATGCCTCATTAAACTGCTTTTTCGAGTAAATGTTTTCTCACATCGATTGCATTTGAAATTGCGATCACCAGTATGTGTAACAATATGGTTAATCATGTGTTGTTTTTGCATAGTAGAATGAGAACAGAGTTTGCAATAATATTTTCTTATAGGGTCCGGATAGCCAGCCACAAAAATAAAAGCCGAATAGAAATAATCTTCATCTAGTCTCACTGAAAACAAAAAGATTTAATAAAATATGCATAATCAAAGAAATACAAAAAGTAATAATTAAAAATATAATAAAACTTTAATATCTTAGAGTATGAAGCACATGCAAATGTCTGTTTAGAATTTTCTTGCGATTCATTAGAAGTCAAGAGAATACACATTTAACAGCATTAAATGGACAATGTTAGAAAAAAAATGTTATGTACACCTATTAAATACATCATAAAAATAAAAGATCATGAGTGAATTAATATAAGAATATGATTTTATTATTCCGATAAAAAATGTATGTAATTACATTAATATAATCTATGAATTTGATGTGTATAAAAAAATAACAAATGAGAAAGAAATTTTTAAAAAAAATATATAATAAAAATAAGACACTGAAAATTAAAACTGTTTGTAATATTTGTAAATAGTTAAAAAATTTTTCAGTGTTTAATCCAATGCTCTAAAATAACTAAAAATTACATACACAATAAAAATAAAAAATATACTCAAATAAGAACGTTCTTCATAGATTATAGTTGAGCCAAACAAATTGCCAGTTAAAAACAAAAGTTTTAAAGGATAAACAAAAGCTGTGAAAGTGTGGCAAGTTCTATGATGCAAAAAAAAAAAAACAAAAAAAAAATTTGGTACAATAATTCTTATGCAAAATTGAACACAAGAAATATTGAAAATAAATAACTTTTCAGGAAAAGACAGATTTTACTAATATTTACAATTATACTCTTAAAAAGGAACACTTAAAGATTTTTTTAATGATAACTGATTTTATTACACTCAATGCAAAATAAATAAAAATTTTTTAGAAAAAAAAAAAGAGAGAAAATGTCCATTGGAAAAATGTAAATATACATAATAAATATGTTATATTTTTTTTCACATTGCATGAACTATCTGTAGATGAACCTTCATATAATTGTTTCTAGAAAATGACTTCAAACAAACAGGGCACTGAAATGGTTTAGCACCAGTATGCTTTACTTCATGATAAAGCATATGCTGCTTAGATTTTGTGGAGTAGGAGCAAAACTTGCAAAAATATTCTTTAGTCTTCCGACCCCTGTTATTCACAAAAGCAACATGATAAGTTGTAGTTTCATCGACTATCTGCTGTTGATAAAAGGAATCTAACAAAAAACAGAAAAAATGTAACTAATATTAATGAGTAACAGAATTTTAAAATACTTAAGTTCTTTTTATAATGAATTATTATTAAGGTGTCATAATTAATAAATAATTAAGGAAAATATAATTTTTACAGTATACATGCTTCTTCAACAGAAAATAGATTATATAAAAACAATTCAAATTTAAGGTTTAACTCACTAAGATGAAGAAAAACAGTTTCCTCATCACAATTTTTTTGGAAAACAATAATTTTATTGTTTGATATGAACATTAAAATAAACTTTTTCTGTTTAAGATAAAGTAAATATTGTTCTTAATAAAAATAAATTCCATGTTGCGACTTTTCTCGTTAAAATAAGTTTATTGCTTTTTCTGATGAGGACAAGAGAAGATGGAGCAGTTGTATTTTTATCAGAGGTTGTGGGTTGCTGCTAGTTCACTTCAATCAGCACCAACTGCATATAAGAGGGGTTGCGGATGTATGGTAATGGGGTAAGTAACCTTGATTTAAGTGGTGACCCCAAGGCAAAGAGTCCCTGGTGATGGTAAAACTTTTTTGTGAGTGCTTCATTTGTTTGCTAGCACATAGCATAAAATTCTTTCTGTTCTTCAGCAAAGCAACAGCTGCTTAAAATATTTTTCAGGGGTTTGCATCTAGAAAAAAATGCCAACTTTACTTTGGCAGTTAGAAAAGATGTATTATTTAATAAACTAGTGTAGAATATAAAATTTCCAACAAAAGTCATAAACACTTTAAAAAAAAATCTCATGTAAAGAAGTAAATATATTTTTACATTTTATTTATTGAATTTATTTCTTTGCAGACAACATTTAAATTCTTTGATCTTTACTTTAATGTTATTGAAAATCATTGTAAATAACTTTTGCAGTTCTATCAGTTAATACAAATTTTGGTAAAAAGATGTGTCTCCCTTTGACTTAGTCTTAACAAAGTTCTGCTGAATTTCATACTATAGCAGCAAAACTAAAACAGCAGCAAAATCGAAATTTTAATAAATTTTTAATTTTATACAGAAATTTAATTAATAATCAAAGTTATTTAGAATAGAAAAAAATTCAACTTAAAAAACAGAATTAAAATAATTGTAAATAATGAAAAGTCCAGAAGTCCAAAAACAATACTATTTACATAAGTATTAAGTTTTTTTATCCTAACAATGAAACCTGACTGAATGTCGAAGAATCTGGAAAGTACTGTAGTAGTTTTTTTCTTCTCATCTATGGAAATATATAATTACATAAAAAATGTGAATCATTTTTAATTATTTTTATAACAGAAAACAATATTGGTAATTAGGATATAAAAAATCTCTACATTAAACATTGGGTGAGTTTTGTGCGAAGTAGGCAATGGAACACACTTGGAAATACTTTAGTTGTAAATGTAAAAAATTGCTTAACTGTCAACTTTTAAAATAAGGTAATTTATAGTTTCCACAACTAATTCTTTTTTATTTAACTTAAAATTTTTTGTTCAATATTTCAAATAATTTTTTGAATGAAACAGTCTAAAACCAAGATGATTTAACTGTTAATAAATAGTAATATTCGTTGCATGATTTTCAGAAACTTAGGGACTTTTCTATTTTCATCTAATTTTTCTTCACTTGAGTTAAGAAAAACGTCATATAAGAGGAATCACTCACGCATGTGCAAATGAGTTTGGGAACATTCTTGCAGGTCTGGCAGGATCTAAATTCCATCAATCTGATTCTTAACTACCCAATGCATAATTTATACGAATTTATGTTTTGATAAAACAATTCCAATAAAAAATACAAGTCAGCACAATGCAAATAAAAATTTCTAGAACAAATAAATATTTATGGTTAAAAGTATTTTATTTACACTAAACATCGATAAACTTAATATATATATATATATAAAAAAGGAGAGAATATTTCCATAATTCTTCAATATTTGAAAAACAACATAATATTCACCATTTTAACAATTCGAAGCATGCTCTACTAGCTTTGAATTGCAGAACTCACCTATTGAAATAGGATTTGAAATCTTTTTTTCCCCAACATATATTGGAAACTGCATTGTTATATAAAGATAGATAAAAATTCTATACATTTTTGTATAAGCTCAAATCAATGGTCAATTTTAATTAATATTTAAACAGAAGCCTATAATCAAAACTTAAAATTTTTAGTTTAAAGTATTAGTAACAGTCTAATGAAGAAACAACTCAATTTATTGGGAAAAAAATTTTCTAAAGAAAATAATACCAAGATATATTTGTAAAAGATAAAGATTATTAATGCATATTAGGTAAAAAAAAAAACTTTTGGGGAAAAAAACATGAAACATTCTGAAAAGATTTTCACACGCAAAAATTAAAAACACTATGTTGTTTAGATACATAAATATAAATTTTTTTTTTATAGTTACATAACTAAAATATAAAAGTTTTTTATTATTTAAAAAAAATAATGCTTTGAAGAATCTCATTGTTCAGACTACGATTTTAAGGAATTCCAAACTTTTAATAACAAAGTTGATTATTAACAAGCATATGAACAGGTAAAAAGAAACAGAAGAGATTAAACTTATTTCGAAGTAATGACTTAAAATTTTAATTAAACAAGACAAAATACTCGATAAACATGAAACACTAAAATAGCAAAACTGATCATAGAAAACTCAAATTTATTTGATACAATGTATAACAGCAAATAAGTAAATGACTACATGGACACAAGTAGCATTGAAAAATTTAAATTGCTAAAATCAATCTTTATCAATCTATGTATTTAAAATTGATTTTGAAAAGTTTTTATAGATTCTGAAAAATGCATGATAGAAAAATTTCAGAACTATGATTACATTCAATGTCATTTTAAAAATAACATAAAAAAATTGGTGGAATGGTTAGGACAAGGAAAATAATAAAGTAAGAAACGATCTGAAGAATATGATGCATGCATAAAAACAAACTAGGTATTTTTATCCACAAACAACAACTTTCTACAAATGTTTTTCTTTTTTCCCCCCTTTAAATATTTTTTTAGGAATTATTGAATAAACTTAGTTGACTTGGAAGTTGATTAGTTCTTAAGTTAATTATTTTGAGTAGAGAAAAAATATAAGCATTTATCCACAATATGTAATGATAGCAAGAATCAAATGTTAGTAACATATGAGAATTTAAAGAATACATTCATAAACATAAAAAAAAATACAATTCATTAAAATTAGTTAAATTAAAATCTATCATTCACTAGTTTTTATTTCCCTTCTTTTTTTGTCAATGCAAAGCATAGCTAATAAAATATATGAGACAAGGAAAGAAGATATTTTCTTTTACACAAACCAGGTTTAATTAACTAAATCAATGCAATTGCACAAAGACTTGTTTCAATTATAATGAATTTAAAGAGAAAAAAAAAGAAGGATTCAACAACTTAATAACTAAAATTAAGTTTGAACATTTAAAAATAATTTTGTTAAATATCGGTTTTTGTTTGATTATAGAAAAATAAATACTGTTTAAAAAATTTAATAGACAACAAAATAGATACACACTTACAGAACATATCGATGGTAAATCAAGCATAAACAATAACAAATTTCTAAAACTGGTAGATTTTTTTTTTTAAAAAACAAATAATAAAAACTTATATAGTATTCCTCTGTTTACAAGGCAATGCATAAACAGGTGCAATATTTAAAGTTTTATAATTGAGATAAGGACTTCAGTTTTACTCTATATTGCTATTTATGCTTTTTTCCCCAGTTTCAATCAAGTGACAAAATACGAATTAAATAAAAGATAACAGAAATAATCAATAAATAAAACCAATGAGCGGCTATCATTTTGTGAGCTATCCCTAATTCTCTTTGTTTTAATACAAATCTTTATGTTTAAATATAAATATATTTAAAAAAGGAAATTTTGTAGTTTACTCATTTTTAAGCAATTAAATATTTAGAAAAATAGTAGTCAATCATCTCCTGAAAACTGGAATGATTGTTTAATTTCTATATTTCAACGCAGAAATAAATAAAAAAAAAGCAAGCTGGAAGTCTCTTGAATTGTTTTTTTTCCTATTAAAGTCACCAGCATTTAGTTCTATACAGTTATCCCTATATAAATGTAAAGTTAAATGACTAGTAAATATATTACAAACAGAATTTCACATAACATTATGAAATGAAATAATGTAATGATTTAAAAAATATCAACTGCAGCACTTTATAAAAAAATAAAAACGGTAAACACAATCAAATATATTCATAAAATGAACTAATAAAGGGTAGAGATGAGTGAACAGTTTTTGAATATGTAATGATATAATATTTTTTCAAAATAAAATAAAGAAATAACATTTTGGAGATATAAATTGAAAACCTAGATGCAAGCGAAAAGCTTAACATTTACTTTTATAAAAAAAGAAAAACAAAGTAGGTCCTCTAAACATGGTTTTAAAAAAATGGAGAAACATTTTTAAAAAAAATGGAGCCATTTATTTTTTTTTAGACCATTGTCTTCAGCCACAAACAAACAAATTTATAGTTGAATTTGTATAATTTAGGAAAGATATATAAGTAAACAGTACTAAATAAAATACTTCTGTAACATCAATTATAAGTTTTTTAAAAGATAAGAAATAATGCACCCTTTTTCATATTATTTTGTACCTAACTGCATAATTCAAAATTCACATGCTAGTCAGTCATAAAAATTACAAATTTTTTATAGTAACATCGTCGCAGAATGCATATAGAGAATATTTACAATAAACTAAGACTCATTACCATAGTCAATATAGTCCACAATAAACACAATGATTTATAGAATTAAAGGTTAGAAAAGACTGTGTAAAAGGTTATTTAAAAATAACAAGTTTGGGTGACTGAGAATTATACTCTTATCCATTAAAGCTGGTCTAGAAAGAAAGTGTTTTAAAAAATCTCCTTGCACGTCTGACAGTATGCAAAGTGAGGTTCTTAAACTCTTTTATGAATTAGCCTAATCACATTGTTTGATTATGTAAATGGTTGAAATAATTGTTTGTCCTGCCTAACTAGCTGTAAAATATGAGTCTTACTCCAGCTTTTGTATATAAAAAACATGTGTTTGTGCGAAATTCATTTCACAAACAATTCTACCATCCTCATTTTACTTTGGACTTTGCTTAATCCTACTTCCATTAGTTTTTACTATTCTCAAGAAATACCTTGCTGGCAAAAACTTAGCAAGATCAAGTTAACTTTAGAACTAGCTTAGGGTGCAGGCAATCGAGTATGTTGCAATTGTTACCAAGCCATGCTTCAATTCTCATGGTAAATATGACGAAAAGTAATTCAAAACAATTTTTTTAATACCCAAACGGTAGTTATTTCTTAGATAAACTTTTACCTCTATCAGTTTTGTTTTTAAGCCAAGGAACAAGATAACTATCGAACTATTAAAATGTCTGTAAGAGAACTGTTGTAATTAACGTAAAGTAATGTAGAATGTAGGGTAATGCATGAAATACATTCTATTTTTGTCCTGAAGAGTAGTATACAAAATGGCTCATTGTAATTATATGAAGACGTACAAAAGTGAGGTAATTTCCCAAGCTTTTAATTCAAATACTTCTCATAAATGAACCAAAGAAAAGGTTTTCGTTATGCAGATCCTAATTCAAAGCTCCATTTTTTTTAATAGAAAATATCAAATAATCCTTGCATATGAAAAAACATAAATATTAAACTGAAAGTACATATGTAATTTCAACATTATCTAAAGTAACCTAAGTTATACATATATACAGCTATGCATATAAGTTGTACGTAATGTATATCTTATTTAATCCAATTATGGAATTTAAATTATTTCAAAAAATAAAATGTCACTAAAAGATAATTTTCTAAAAAAGGTAAAAAGAAAAAAATAAATAAATAAATAAAAAACATAAGGGAATAAAATTTGTAGAAAAAAAAAAGATAGAGATGCTGCAATACTAATTAATTGGAGATTTAGTTTTCAAATCATTTGCACAATAAGTTTTAGTGAAAAATGAACCTCAATTTATAATTGGAAAAATATCTTGGGAAAACACTAAATGAAATGAATAAAAAAAATTTGAAATTGATATTGGTACAACCATAATTTTTAATTAAATTTAAAAATAAATTCTGCAGTTCTACTAAATTTTTAGAGCTACATTAAATATATACCCAATATATTTAAACTAAAAAATAAATTAACAAAAATAAAAATCCTCACTCGAGATTTTGAACCAAAATAAAACTTATCACAGAGAATTTTAAGACATTTTTTTTTTCACTATGTCTAACAAGATTTAATCTTTGGAATGTTTTTGTTATAACTCTAAGCTGCTTCTTTCAAATCATAAGAGGAATAATGCCCATGATTTCGTTTGTGCGTCCGCAAATTACTTTGTTGCCTAAACCTTTTATTGCACACTTCACAAGAATATGGTAGTTCACCAGTATGAATCAGCATATGTCTCTGAAGATTAGCTTTTTGTGTAAAGGCTTTTCCACAATCATAACATGTGAAAGGTCTCTTAACAGAATATGTACAAATATGATTTTTCACTTGCACCAAATCCTGAGAACTGAATGGACAATTCTCACAACGATGTACAGGAATTGTGAATGAGCATACAGTCTTCTTCAGTTTATTTGAAATTTTAGGAATAATATGAGCCAAAGATTCAATTTCATCTGAAATTCCAAGAGGAAAAAATGGCTTAGAACAAAGAACACGTGAATATTTATGACACATATATTTAATAGAATTAAAAATATGAAATGATTATTAGAAAAACTAACAATATGCTTTTAAATATGTTTATAAAAGCATTTATGTACTTTGTGAAAAAAATGGTATGGACGTGTAAATTAATTAATCAAAATATTTTTAAAATGAAACTACTGCTACATACGTTTAACAAAGTACATTATTTTAAATTACTATCAAAATAATTACTATGCAAATAATGTTTTTATCATGCAATACATCAAATTTTGTTGTTTAAATATCATATAATAAAAGAAAAAATTATAAACTGTTCTTGCATAATTTGAAAATATTATATATAAATAACAGAATAAAAAAGAAATTCTACTAGATAGGGAAAACATAATGCAAATGTTTTCTTCATGTAGTGGAACAAAACCAATTTTCTTATGCTTATTAATAAATTACGGGGAAAAGAATTATAGACAGTCATTGTATATTTTTAATAAATTACATACATATAAAATTTTTATCAGACTTTTAAATTTTTATATTTTATTTTGATCAGATAAAATTTTTAATGGAATTTTGCAACATAATGGAAACACTAAACAGATGTTTTCATTATGTATTGAAACACAATTTTTGATTTTATTAACACAGGGAAATAGAAGAAACTATTAAATGCTGAGGAGTTTTTACTATAAAATTGTTGTTTTAATTATGAGGCCTTATCATTTAATATTTTTAAAGATATATTGTTCACAGCAGAGATGTTTATAAGTTAAACTAGAAATGAAAACAATGAAAAGGGATGAAAAATCAATGTTATAAAGACTAAGTAAAATTTATAAATGTAATTAAATGTTAGATACTTAGATAAAGTATCAATAAATTCTGTGATTTAAACAAACAGATGATGAAACAAAGATCAAACAGTATAAATAGTTAATGCTTCAAAATCTATTTAATAAAAAGTGCACTTTGAAAACATGTTTCAGACATGTAGAAGAAAAAATTAACTTTTATACTCTAAAAAGTTAAGTGACTATTTTTATAAAATAGAGGTAACAATGATAACTATTGTAAAGTATACTTAAAGAGATAATATGTAAATAGTGATTAATAAATTATTTACTACTATCAAATAAACTTACACTTGTTTCAACAATGCATTATTACGTCATTGATGGCGGTAATATCGCTTGCTAGAATTCAGGAAATTCAATACTTGATTTTAAGAACTTTTAGGTGTTCAATTTATGTGCATGCAACATTTTCATCAAGTACTTACTGTTTATTAAAATAATAAGTTAAAGGTTCAGAAATTTTTTTTTTATAACTTTTATTGCAGGTTTTATAAATGTTTTTATTAATGATAAAGAACACATTTTTGTAACATTAAAAACAATTCTTTGTATGTAGAGCAAGAAAATTATAAACATGAAAACAGTGTAAACACTTATATTACTTTAAAAAAAAATTAAACATATTAAATCTATTATTGATAACATTGTATATAAAATTGCAATACAACTTGTGTGAAAATAAAAAACACATTGCATTAAGTCATAAAAAATGAATGAAAGAAATTGTGTAAATAATGTATATGTATGTATGAATATGCATATATATATATATATATATATATATATATATACACACACACACATAAACATACATACATATATATATAAAAGAAAATAGTAAACTCCAAATGTGAGGAATAACTTTTGTGCTATTTTTGTCAAATAAAAAAGTAGCTGCACCGAAGAAATTTTTTTAAGGTTTTAAAAGAAGCTTTTTTTCACTCTCTTTATAATATATAATATTATTATACCAAAATGATAAAGATGCGTTGTGAACTAATAAAAAAACGAACACTAAATAACAAACACAAATAAAATAACACGATGCATGCAAAGTAACGAATGGTCTCGGTTAAATTTTCAATTCATTTGTTAACTTGATACAATCACATTCACCATAAAATAAAAAAATTGCATAGCCTGAAATATTTATTAGGGAGAAGAAAAAACAATGATCAAAAAAGGTTTTTCCAATTACAAGATAAAATCCAATATTTATTAATATAAGATTCAATATTAGTAATTTTAATCACTATTTAATCAAATAGTTAAAAAAAAGTTTCAACAACTTTGGGAAAAAATTACAGATTCAAAACAAAAGTAAATTAATATAAGGTCCCTCAACTTTACATTTGGTGAAATTAGTCTTTATTGAAGTGTTAATTTAAACTGTTTTTAACTAAAATGATTAAAAAATTACTCAATGAGGTTAATGCATAAGGTTAACATACATTAAAATTTAATCAAGAGCATCAACGAATTAATTCATAATTAACATTACTAATGAAATATATTGCCCATCTTATTCCATTACAAAAGAATTATACTTAGTCCTAAGCGCTTAATTATACAAGGATGCAAACTTTTATATACTAAATTAATTTAAAGACAACATTACTTAGGAAATATGTTGCTTGACTTATTCTATAAATAAGGAATAATTCTTTGAATATGTTAAATTTTTTAAGGACGTTAATAATAAAGATTGTTTCAATATTAAAATTTTTTATACCAAACCTTTCAAAACCCAACTCATAGAATTATTCAAAGTTTATTGTAATTTCACACACAATACATTACTGGACATATGTATATGTACAAACCTTTCAAAACCCAACTCATAGAATTATTCAAAGTTTATTGTAATTTCACACACAATACATTACTGGACATAACATTGTTTTTGAAATTAAAACTTGTTTGCAATCAAAATCATAAATTTAAAGTGATAATTGAAAAAACTATTTTTTTTTTAAAATATGTTTTAAGACTATTCTTAACGCAAGATTTTATTTTTTAATTTTCTAAAAATGAAAACATTTAAAAGTTTTTGGTTTTGGAGGAAAATAACTCTAGGTATGCTTCTGCTTGGTAATGAAAAATATATATTTTTTAAATTCAAAATTTTAGTTTGATTTCTATGTATAGTAGATAGGGCAAGTACTAAGATTATATAAATAAAAAACTTCTAGAAAATGGATACAATACAACCTCGAAAATCGAGAAATTTCTAAAAACAGGACTCATGATGAGAAAACTTTTTCATTTAGCACTTCCGCTCACATTGAAGAATGGTTTGCAATGTAACACATAATTTTTTTACTGTTTTTCAGCCATTTCTATAAATACTTTTTTGAATCAATATGCTGTTAAGACACACAAATTTCAAATTTAAACCATTCTTTATGACATGCTCGCGATTTTCGTGACAGGTAGAGACTCTAGTGTTTATACAGAAGAGAGAGCTACTAGAATTAACATTAAAGGTTTGCACACACGCTGTTAATCGTGACATAAATTACACCCACCTGGTAACATCAAAACTTTGATAAATCTAAAAATTAATATGCCTAAAGTTCAGAAATTTTAGAAATGTAAACTTCCCCGAGTCCCCGAACACACTGGATTTTCGAGGTCATTCTGTACAAACAGATTTGAAAAGCAATATAAAAACAATTATTTTGAAGTGTTTTTAAGATCCTAAGAAAGCCTTTTTTTAAAAAAAAAAAAATATATATATATATATAAAGAGCTTTTAATGCCACATAAATCAATCATTGGATTTTGACTATCATCCATCTTTTACACATTTTTAATACATCTTCTCATAAATTTAAAAAGAAAAATTGTACATATACACATTTATTAAATTCTGCTAATAACATTTAAGTTTGCACAGATTGGAGAGCCCAAGCTGCATGGATTTTAAAGATTGTATCATAAATTTGAAATTCATTCATATTTGACGTGTTTATAAAATGTTACAACAAAATGTTATTAAAAGGTTGTTATGTTCAAAATTGCAGAAATTACCAGGTAGTTCAATGGTATAGTTTCAATGGCAAAAGTCAATGGTAGAGTTTTTAATTTTTAAGTACAAAAACCAGGCACAATGTTTCCAAGTCAACAAATGCACAATAAATTTTATAGAGAATTGCAATCAGTTACCTCATTAATATGCAATAACAATTAATAAATTTTCTAAAATTTATATTTTGCAACTATTTATACGGAAATTAGGAAAATTATTTACAATAAAACAATTATTATTAATAAAAATAAAGATTTAAATTTTTACTTTTGGAGCACAAAACATATCTTAAAGCTTCATGTTCTTTTTAGTGCTAAAAAGTTGCAACAGATGAAAAACAGCTTATGTGTCATTAATTAAGTGCATGAAACACTGAAAGAAAACTTACAAAATTTTCAATACGAGAAAAGAAACATTTGATATTACAAGTGCTGACGATAATAATAAAAAGATATATTATAATTATTTAACCTGAAAAGAATTAGTGAACTTAATAGTACTTTAAAAATAAATAAATAAGACAGTTAAAAAGGAATAAATTATAAAAATAACACATAATTTTATATTACCAAGGAACTTGTCTTTTCAAATTTGAAGAACTCAGTAAACAAGATTTTTTACTACATATATAAATAAACAAGTGAATAAGAAAATAACAGTAGATTCAAATTAATAAATTTTTAATTATTTAATATGTCTTATAGAATGTCTTTTAAGAGAAGATGGATCTGAGAAGCTTCTTCGGCACAACGTACACTTGAATGGTTTTTCACCAGTATGAGTTCTGAGGTGCCTTGCTAAGTTTGCCCTACTTAAAGAGTTGTAGCTGCATAATTTGCACTGGTGAATTATAGAAGATTTACAACGACCAGCAATTATTTCAGAATTAGACTCTTCAATTATTGCAGAATTATACTCATCATCTGTGGCTAAAACGTCCATTATATTAATCATAAATCCTGCAAAGTATGTGCAATGTTTATATTATAAAAGTAATAAAACAAGAAATAGCACATTGTTGCAAGAAACAATTACAACTACACATTTTAAAATAAATTTATTTATATAAAAAAAAAAAAAAAAAAAAAACAGCAATTAAGGATTGATAAAACATTTTTACATTGTAGGTAGCACAAGTAACTCAATATTAAAAATAAAAAATTAACTTCTTAAAAATTTTTTAACAAGTGAACTATATTATTCAAATCTGAATAATTCCCATGTTATAATTTAGAACTAAGTTTTACACTGATACCGATAAAATATAAGAAATATGTTTACTATTTAATTTACAGACCTCAATCACAAGATAAATGACTAATATTTTATTTTTTCAAGCATCATCATAGTAACCAAATAGATTTGGTGATGGAAAACATTTTTCGAATATATAAATTTAGTCACACACAACAAAAATAAAAAAAGACTACATATAAACATTTATAATAGTGTGTTCATTGATTTTTAAAGAAACAGAGTAAAAAGCTAATATAAGTCATTAAAACAAAGCAGTGTTGTTTTTTTTACACAAAATATAGACACTTAAACGAAAAACTAATAAAAATTTCTTTCATTATTTCAATATCTTAAAAAATTACTATCAATTACTATAAAAAGTAAGAGAGGTACAGGATACTTTCAATATAAATTTGTAAAATAAAACCTAATTTAATTAACACCTTTAATCATTTTAACTTGGACAAAATAAACATTTTATATTCATAATATTAACTTTTAAAAATAAATGTTTTGCTTATTTAAAATTATAGTGACATGAAATTATCATCAAAACATTATTCAATAGTATCAATTTATTCAGTACTGAAGTCTAAAAAGGTAACTTGGACATTTGCCATTTATAGAAAAGAATATATAAAAGTGGTGACATACAGATCAGATAGTAAAACTGATATTTTAAATCAAGAGTATTTGAGGGAAAGAGAGGAAATTTTTGATTTAATAAAACCTAAAACCTGGATTGAAGAAAAAAACGTGCTAATTTAAAAAAAAAAAAAAAAAAAAACTGTAGATCTAAGAAAATTTACACAGATGAATATGATATTTGCCTTATAGATTTGTTTCTGAACATTGTTATATTGAATATCATATGAGCAATTGAAACTGGGTTTTATAAAGGCTCATGTGATCAGGAACCCACATAAAAACCAATTTGAAATTTTCAATCTACAAAAAATGAAGAGTGTTTGTACAGAAATATAGCAAAAGGTGAAAATAAATATTAAATAACACAAGTCATATCATATATTTCTATACTTGAAAAGCATGAAATTTTCAGTTACAAGTCATTTACATGAAAATGTGTTTTTGAAGTTACTTTTGAAATAGATTATTCAAATTAGTATTTATTAACTTTATTTTAATCTTTAAATTCTAATTCATCATTAAAATCTATCTGTTGGAAATGTTCTAAATATATTGAGCATACTTATCTAATGTGTAAAGTATAAATACTTGTCTTTCATTTTTTAGTAGTAATTATGAGTTAAGTGTTATTTTCATGAATGTTATCAACCTTGTGAAATAAAATATTTTTTTACTGGCACTCAAATAATTTTGAAGTTTCAATATCATATCCCTCTAGTAAACATTAGCAAATTCAATGCTTTTAGCATAATGAATATTTTATTAATTTAGGAGTAAAAAAAATTTAAGTTGGAAAATTTTTAATACTCAAGTTTTATGGTTCTAATAGGTAAACTTCTCATGTCTACTCCATAGACATCAAAAAAGTATAATTTAAAAAAAAAGAACACTAATTCTTAAGAATTTAGTATGCTACAGGAGGTGTGTTAATAAAAACTTAATTAAAAAAAATAATAATAACAATAATTAAAATAGAAAACACCACTATTAGTACCAAGGCACTTTAATAAACACAAATCTGCAAAGTCCATTGTAGCTTAAAATTGTTTAGTGATATTTAAAATACAAATTGTGTTTTCAAAGAATATAACCATTATTTTCAATTTAAAAAAAAAATGCAATTTTCAACTTAAAGATCAATAAATATTAAAATTACTAAAAATGTACAATCCTAATATTAAATTTTTTTTTAATACATTAAGTATCTTAATTACTCAAGCTTTACTGTCTTTAAAATAATGTGAATGTAGATGTCTTTTGTAATGGGAACGGTCAGAAAAACTTTTAAAACATCTTTCACATTTATATGGCTTCTCTCCAGTATGAATTCTTATATGTTTTGTAAGATCTGCTTTATAGAAAGTTGAATAAGTACAATATTTACAAGTGTGTCGTAAAAATTTTCCAAAGACATCAATAACATCTATAAAAGAAAATTAATAATTAAAACAACTTATGATTAATAACAGATAAATATTGCAACAAAATAAAACATCCTGAAACAAATAAAAAAATGATAAGAAAAGCAAAGGCAAGCTTATTCATAGTAAGTAGCATAGAATATGAATAAAAGAGTTCAACAAGAAAATTTTGCAATAAAATTATAACAAATGATAAATATATTTCACTACATTTTATAAGTACATAAAATTATTTTTATCTCATTTATAATAAAAACTATAATTTATTATAAATATTGCATAAAATATCTCACACATTATATCTTCTGAAGGCACGCAAGCACTAGATATCATTTTTTAATTGTTGAAATATGATATTTAAATTGCCTTTCCCCATGCATTTGAAAAATAGAAATACAATTAGTAATCACTAAAGATATGGTTAGTGTTAAAGTGTATTAATGATTAAATGGAAAAGGCTTAGTATTGATTAATTTCTTAGTATAGGGCTCCAGATGTAGGTTGGCAAAATAAGCATTTTGACTTTAATAAGGTTAAATAACAAACAAAATAATGAACAATAATTATAATTGAATTGCAAGATTAGCACATGTGCATTAACATTATTGTAAATAAAAAAAAGTGATAAAAAAGTTTCATATAAAACGCTAAAAAAAAGTTACGAAATTTTACAAATTATTGTAATTTAGACAGTTAACCGATTACAGAGTTCATTATTGTAAAAACACTTGATTTTTCTGAAAAATAGATTCAAATCTAATATATTTTTAGATAGTTATTTATAATTAATATAAACATATATTTATGAGTGTCTCAGTTTTTTTAATTTGATTTTATTGATTTAATAAATACTTTTTTTTATCAAGAGAGAAATAAAAAAAGGGTTGAATATAATTTTTTTGAAGATGTAATTAATATATTGATTTATTTAAAATTTGCTAACAAATTAACACTCTGTTTCTACAATTCCAATCTGCTCAGATAAAATAGAATATTTAAAAAATGGAATTAAACAATAAAAGCATAAAAAAATTATACTAAATTTAATCAAAGATTTATTCATTATATATTAAAAATCCTAAAAATCTGATTGCTCTTTTAAAATTTTTAGCTCAAGTTTGAATAATTTTTATGGGCCAAAATATAATGCTTGTGTATAATTTTAATCAATATGCTATTTAATTTCTGAAATGACAAAACTTTTAGCTTAGGTCAGATAAACTATTGTGGGTCACAATAAAAATTCAATATATGCTAGTTAATTCTTGAAATGTCTTCGAAATATATGAAGTCTACAGTGTCGGTTATAACTAGATCTATCAGTAAAACTTTTTGAACATTCTGCACATTTGTGGGGTTTCTCTCCAGTATGAGTTCTAATGTGTTTAGCAATGTTTCCACTGTGAGGAGTCGAATAATTGCAATATTTACACCAGCTACGTTCATCCTTTATGTAATAGTAGTTAGAGACTTCTAATGGAACACCAAGAAAAAGTTCTCCTTAAAAGAAAAGAGAAATTTAGATAGAGAAAAAAATTTGTAAAAAAAACATTTGAACAGCTCAGTTTAAAATAAGCTGATATAAGAAAATTGATTAACAAAACAATGATAATTATTTAAACTTTAACTTTCTTTGAAACAGTAGAAAACATTCAATAAAGTTTCAAACATTTTCCTTATTTTTGAAAAGATAACTTGTCATAATATTGAATCAGGCAATGATATTCTTTTTAATTTTTAGACAACATTAAAAATGCATCTTTATGATAAAAGAAAAATAATGAATATTTAAAAAAACAGCTGAAAAAAGAAAAATAATTTTAAAATGTAATTTATTTGACAAGGAAAAAGAAACACGTAAAACTAAAATTGTGAAACAAAAGATATTAAACTCGAAGGAAAAAAATTTACCCTTCAAGTCAATTATATAATAATAAACATTTAAATTAATATAATATCATTTAATTATTGAAAAATGAACACCAGGAAGCACATGCACATCGTTCACATCCATATTAATCAACTTATACTGATATAGTTAAAAAAAAATCTTCTCTTAATTTCAACGAGTAATGTAGTAATGACAAATTAAATCTGACACAAAATAAAATATGCCACTTAATGTATTATATTGGTTTAAAACAATCTTATACAATAACAAATGATAAATTGGGAAAGGAGCATTATTATGGATAAAAATAAGCATAGTGATAGTATGCAAATCATAATTTAGGTTAAAAAGTTTTTTCTTTTGAACATAAACAGTAGGATTGTACTTCAATAATTAATATGAATAATGTTACAAGTAACATAATAAGAAAGCATGTAATGCAATGAAAACCATAAACTAACAATATTTTAATAAAACTATTTAATTTGTTAATACTTATTTTTTCCTTGAATATAAAGTATCAAAGATACCTTTATGACTTGATTAAGTGGAAAAAAAAAATATTATTAAGCACTAGAAACATGCATTCAAATATTTTCCTGACCGTCACATAGAAAAGCATTAAAAAAAAAAAAATCAAACTTAAAATTTTTTTTTTCTGATTTAGTAACACTTTTTGACATCAAATTTAATCTAGGGAAGATACTCCAAAGAAGGTTTTAAGAAAAAAGGTAAAATAGTAGAAATTTTTTTTTCTTCCAACAATTTCTTAAAAAGGAATACAAAAACAATAAGTAATATTTATTTTATAGTTTTAAAGCTGAAATAAAATACTGTTATTTAAATTTTTTTTTCTTTTTTTTAAAGGGAGAAAAATAGCTTCTAGAACGAACCTATATTCATTTACAAAAAGAATGATTAATAAAAATAAGGGATGCCTTAAAATCAAAATTTTCAATCATAATAGATCTTTACAAATGGTTTCAAATCATAATGAATGCTTATTGCTAAACAAATGACTGCTGTAATTTTATGAGTTAAGTTCAAAAAACTATAGTTTACTTAATCATTGGCAGTAAAATGCATCATTTAATTACAAAAATCATCAACATGTCATTATAATTTTTCCCATCAACAAGTAATTATAAATGATAGATTTACTCATAAGTGGATAAAATTATTGGTAATTACCAGGCTGAGAATAGATATACAAATCCTAACAATACATAAAATTTTTCAAAAAAAAAAAATAAATAAATAAAAAAAATCCAAATAATTGAGTCCAAAAAACAATCATAAAATGTGATGCACAGACATTAATTCTGACAAGGGAAAGATTTTTACTACCTTAGCTAATCAAATGAAACATAGACAAATTCTTATTAGGTAAGAAAATAAAATGTATTTCACACTCACTGTCTTTGCTGAACTGTTCAATTCAAATTCAATGTTACACTTTTTATCGTTAATTAAAAAAAGAATAAACCATGGAGTTTCAACCATTATTAGAAGAACTACAACACATTAAGGGACAACATTAACACACAGTTCAAAATGGAATTTATATTCAAATATGAATGATTCAATAATGTTTAACTGATGTGCATATGAGAAAAATTTGAACAAGTTAAAAAATTTTAAGTAAACAAATATTTTTATTTACTTGCCTTGGATGTATTTATAAGATAAGGAGATTATAGTTACAAAATTACAATGCAAATTATAAAAAAATTTCATTAACCAAAAAATCTATGTCTATTAAAAAACTAGAATTTGTTACAAATACAATATTAAATAAATGTATTAATTGTGATTGGAATCGGTTGCAAACTGATATATTATTGAAGAAGCTAGTTTAGTAACTAAATGTTTAAAAGTGCAGTTAAATCAAAAAAATTGCTACTTTTTCTTCCATTTATATTATTACTAATATTTAGGGGCTAATTAATTAATTGAAAACTATTTATGGTTCTTTGGGACATTGGTGATAAATTTTTGAAATAAACTTAAAAAGCAAAAGTTCTTTGGCTCTAATGGCTAACCAGAGCTTTCAGGGCGATATTTTCAAATTAGTTATGTAGGAGCCGAAAAAATATCCAGCGAACACAAGCATTACTAGAAAAGCAATACAAGATCAAAAAAAAAAAAAATTTAAAGCAGATGATTTATGAACTCCAAAGATTTAGTTTTTTATTTCTGTGGAGATTTTATTTTACAATGTGTACAAACCCATTACAGGAACTGATATAAGCCTTTGATGTTTTAAACCTTTTTTTTCTTCAATACAAAAATTGTTTTCAGTACAGCATTAAATACAAATCCTGTTTGTGCCAACTATTGTTAAATGTTAAAGGGGTTTTCAAGTCTCAGAAATATTAAGGAAAAAACATATATAGTTCGCCAGAAATAGCTATGTTCATATGATCCCCTTCAGTGATTTCCCCTCCATCTGTTATGGGCTTCTTTTTACTTGATTCTTTATATTATCTTATATTTCTTTATTTTTTCATTTACTTTTACAGTTTTAATGATTTCTTAAAAAAAGAAGGTATCAATCTGCCGATAGAAAAGGTATTCATTCAATCCCTGTGAAGTTAAAATAATCAAGTAGTACAGAAAGTCTGCTAAAAATAGAATAAACTGTTATCAAATTCCAGGTTAAAGACAAAATAAAACGGAAATCAGAAACAATAACATCGCATATCTAGATTTTTGAGTCAAGTTTAAGCAATAAATTAAATTTTAAGACACTTTAGAAACACTTGTCAGATATTATCATTGTGCACTTGATGCGCAAAATTCAGAGCGTGATAAACATTTCAAAAAGAAACTTTAAAAATTTAATACGCGAATAAATTATTTCCAACACTTTTCTCTCTTTTTCTTCACACTGATATTTTATAATTAAAGTATTTCTAAGCTCATAAGAAATACTATAATGTGATATTAATGAAAGTGGTACAGTTGTTCTTATTGAAAAAATTTAGTATTTTTTTTCTAAAAGAATCACACATTCAAGATGTTTGTTGAACGAACATCTCTCTAAATAAATATAAGAGATAAAAAATATTTAACCAAAATAAAAAAATAAACCATCGATTGCAAAAGATACTGTATAACAGCTCAGTATAATGTAACGAACAACATAGAAGAAAACAATAATAATAAGCCCATAATAGATTTAAGTTGAGATGTTTTTCCTTTCAAACGCTTTCTGTTGCTTTTCTCAGTGCAAATATAGTCACAATATTCTCTAATAATTATTTTAAAAAAATACTAAAGGGACTTTCTCACTGTAATTAATAAAATATGCAATTGGACATAAATGTGATGCGCGCCGGCGTGATCATATACGGCGGTTTGCATATACGTTCACACGTCAATGCGATTAGTGCGCAGGCAAGCATTTAGTTATACAAGCAGTTTCTAAACATTCGCACATACTGTCTCAAAAGTTTTTAATGGATCATCTCTACTGTATGTGGTTCACGCACTTCTGATCTCCGTCGGCTGAGAATCCGAATCAGAAGTGCGTCAACATTATGCAGTAGGAATGGCTTTTAAGCCATCAAACGCGCGTCAAGGACAATAGCACGCTTTGTGGCCAATTAGCGATCACAGCGCTCGAATAAATGCTTTGAAAGGCTGGCTCCATGACTGCCACCTCCCCTCTTCTCTCTCCTCCTAATCTAGATTTGGAGCTCCTCCTAATACAATGCGAAAAAAAAATATCCTGATTAATTTTCGGATTTAATCCCAGAAAGCATGTAACCTTACGACAACCTTGTGTTTTAACTTTATTTTCATTGTCACGAAAAGGTTTTACAGTAAAAACCTTTTTTCAATGACGTAAAAATATTGCAATTTCCAACCTTTCCTCCATAAAGGAAAACAAAATGATTTTTAAATCTTTTTTAAAAAATATTGTTATTTAGGTTAAAAAACAAGCAAAGTGTAAACCTTATTTTTTGCATTTTTGTTTGCTGTCATGATTAGGTTAGCAGAAATATTAAGCGAAAACCTTTTTCAAAAGAAACGAAATAAAGCAAATATGAACCTTTTCAGCGAAAATATTAATAAATATTAAGAAAGTATTTTGCAAAGGACCTCATTTAAGGGAAAGCAAATAAACGAGCATAAGACCATGTTTTTGGATTGTTTTTCAAGGTCTGCGAAAGTACAATACGAAAACTTTCTTTTAAAGGTTTCTCGACGCAAGTATAAGTAATAGTTCTCTTTTAGAAACTTTCCATTCAAATAGTCTCATAAAAAAATAATAAAAAAATTTTAAAAAATTTGAATCTGCAGTTTAAAATTGACTCTTCAATATTTTTTTACAAATTTTATTTTTTTCTCAAATTTGGCTTTAAGTGTCCTTTAAAATGTGTGGCCTTCTCTCATTCATTTTACCTTATTGCAAACCTAATTATGGTATAGCAATAAAATATCCGCGCGAAGAGAATTTTATTTAAAATATTTATATAGAGAAAAAATTCGTCCAACAGTCCCCAGAAAGCATGTAACCTTACGACAACCTTGTGTTTTAACTTTATTTTCATTGTCACGAAAAGGTTTGCAGTAAAAACCTTTTTTCAATGACGTAAAAATATTGCAATTTCCAACCTTTCCTCCATAAAGGAAAATGATTTTTAAATCTTTTTTAAAAAATATTGTTATTTAGGTTAAAAAACAAGCAAAGTGTAAACCTTATTTTTTGCATTTTTGTTTGCTATCATGATTAGGTTAGCAGAAATATTAAGCGAAAACCTTTCTCAAAGGAAACGAAATAAAGCAAATATGAACCTTTTCAGCGAAAATATTAATAAATATTAAGAAAGTATTTTGCAAAGGACCTCATTTAAGGGAAAGCAAATAAACGAGCATGAGACCATGTTTTTGGATTGTTTTTTAAGGTCTGCGAAAGTACAATACGAAAACTTTCTTTTAAACGTTTCTCGACGCAAGTATAAGTAATAGTTCTCTTTTAGAAACTGTTCATTCAAATAGTCTCATAAAAAAATAATAATAAAATTTTAAAAAAATTGAATTTGGAGTTTAAAATTGACTCTTCAATATTTTTTTCTCAAATTTGGCTTTAAGTGTCCTATGCGTTGCGGTTCCTTTAAAATGTGTGGCCTTCTCTCATTCATTTTACCTTATTGCAAACCTAATTATGGTATAGCAATAAAATATCCACGCGAAGAGAATTTTATTTAAAATATTTATATGCAGAAAAAATTCGTCCAACAGTCTATTGTGAGTTAGAGGGTCATCGATATTAAGACTCCACGATTTATGACTAACGAGGAGTGATGGGGAAAATAAAATCAGCATTGTGCACCAACCGCATTTATTTCCCTGACAAGCTGGTACCCGCTCTAAAGCTGGGTGGATTCAAAACCTAGACCCACAGTTTTTTTTAATCATATCTTTGGAGTGAATTTAAGAACATTTTATTCACAGAACTCGCTGCATAGTGTGCAAAATAAAAGACAGACACCCTGAATAGATTTTGATCTAATGATTGAATTTTCACGTTTTATGACTCAATCTTAATGGTTAGAAGGGGTGATCTCAAATATGCTAATTAATTAGTGCAGACGATATTTTAACTCACGAAATCAGGCGCAAAAATTTATTTTCTCTGAATAAACATACCTTTTTTCAGACGTATTTAGATTTTGAACCCCCAAAATATAGGGGGTAGCCTCAATCTGAGGAATATGGTCCACATAGTTTGATCGGGAGAGCGATCCGAAGTTCTGATCCCTTAATTCTAATTTTACTTTTTGCGTATTTCGCCATATATCGAGATCTTTTCAAACAAGTTGAAAAATTTTGGAACATAATTTTAAAATTCGTTTATCTAAAGATAATTGCACCCAAAAAATAATTTTTTGTAGATAGTTATTATTTTTTATCGTGCTATTAAATAATAGCTGGAAAATTTTTGAATTGTAAGGCATACAACATTTTATTAAATTTTAATGTATGTAATTTTACATGGCAAAATACAAAATTGAGTTAAATCGGTCGAATTGTTCCTGCGTGTATTTAAAATTCGATTTCTCAGAAACTATTCAACCGATTTCGCTCAAATTTCGTATTTTTGTAAATGTTTAACCATTGCTGATAATTTGCATCAGTTTTTTAGAGTGAAATTTTTTTTACATACATTTTCAACAAAACACTGTTGAAAATAAAAAAAATTTGTATAAAAAAATGTAAAAGGAAGTGATATAAAAGAAAAATACTTTTTTCTAAAAGGGGAAGGCTAAAAGTTTTGTTTTTGGAAGGCTAAAAGTGTTTAATTAAATTTTACTAAAGTCGTTTTAAAAAATCTGAAGATATTCTTTTAAATCTCTAATCTTCCTTTTAACGTCTTATTTGTATTAGCTAACAAATATAAATAAGACGTTAAAAGGAAGAGTAGATATTTAAAAGAATTATTTTAGTCTAAAATACATAAAATCAAAATGGAAAAGGAATAAATAAACTTTGAAAAAAAAGTTCTTTGAAAAACTAGAAAAACTTCTATTAGCCTTACTGTACTGAAACTTTAAGGCAATGCTTAATGTTCAAAATTCCCATTCGATTAAAAATAATAATAAAAATAAAAGGAAAAAAAAATAATCTCACTAAATTTAACTTAAAAAAATTATTCTAAACCTGATTCCCCTCCATCCCATAATACTGTCTTAAAAACTGCTGCTTACGTCATGCGCAACGTAGCACTAATATTACTGCTGGTGATCATTTACATTCTTGGAGTTTGCTTGCTTGATTAAAGTTGAAATTGGAGTTTCAGTTTTATTCATATTCTGTTATTTTGTTTCCAGTTACAAAATATTTGCTTTTCTTTGCACCAAAAAAAAGTAGGTACACCGTTTGATTGTATTTCATTTTCATTATTAAGTATTAAATTTACGTATTGTTATTTTTTTTAAGATCATCAATTAACATTTAACTCAGGAATCTAAAACTTAAATTTATGCTTGGGACGACACAATCTAAGGGAAATTGAATAATTATCATGCTCTCTTCCAAATTTCAATAAATTTTAAGTAAACATTATCAATATTTTAATTTGTATAATGTTTACTTAACTCACTTTCGAGTTTATGCAAGGCTAGAAGATTGTAATTTGAATTTCGGTAACATTCCAATTAGCTTAAGCTCATTAATTTCTAGACAGGATAATATGTGTTTTATTCGTTTTCTAATCACTGTAAGTAGAAAGTATTGCTTATAGGAATAATCTTCTATAGAAAATTTGACTTCTTTCTTAGTAGCTGGAATGCTTAATTTAAAATTGGAACTCTGTGTTATATGTCAATGCATGTTTTAATCGATTTCTGTCTACTATAAGCACAATTTATTACCATATTATTGGCTGATAGGAAGTTATCATAAATCGAAATGTTAACCCCTTCCCGACTAGTTAGTGCGCGAATTCAGACAAAACGTCTCATCGGGGCAGGGACCACCTGCTTCTATGTGGGGCCCTTCATGGACACACTGAGCCCTCAAGGTATTGGGAAGCAAGAGAACTTTTAAGGCAATGAATTTCGTCTTCTTTCTTTGTTATCCTACGTACATTTGTATTCGTTATTTATTTCATCTTTCTATTTGTACCTTTTGCCTTGCCATTGGAAATATATATATATATATATATATATATATATATATATATATATATATATATATATATATATATATATATATATATACAGAGAAGAATTATAAATGTGCATTTATTCACTTTTTTTAGATGTTTGTATCCAGTCTTTTGATACATTTAAAGAAAACTTATTTAGAGAAGCTTTAAGTGACTGTCTTTTACAAGCAAAATTTAGAAAAAGGAGAAGGTATGTAGCATTTTGCTTTTAAAATATTATTGAGCAGATAAATTTAATAGATTTGTTCATTAATATATATTTTCTTTATATACAACAAGATACTTGAAGTTGATATTTTAAATTATTGGCAACTATAAATTATGAAAAAAGATGAAGAGTTTTATTTGTGCACCTTCTTTTTACAGTGACGTTTAAAAATATGATATACTTTTAAGAAAATTTCTTCATTGTTAATAATTTATTAATGGTAATTAAGATACCTGTTATCATTTTTTAATGGGGTGTGAGATAACATTTAAATTAAAATAAAAATTCCAATAACAGTTAAATGATAATCTTATAAAAATATTTGAAAATCTAAAAATTATTGTAAAATGAAATCCGATCAAAATTTTAAAAATTGCTCTATGAAGTTAACGAATTCGTGTAGAAATTTAAAATCAAACTAAATTCTGTAGCTCTGAAATGCTCACAAGTAGGCACGCAAACAAACTCAGGAGTGATTTATTATTTTATTGTATGCGAACAGGATGCGCGAATACTTTTATTTATTTTTATTGATTGGTTTCTTGTTTAAATTATTAACGGAGTCACAGTACAACTTCGTAAACAGATTCGTGTGCAATTGTTTTTTTTCCCCTCGTATTTCACTGAAAAAAATCTATTAAGAAAGATTTTTTTAGTCTTCCTACAGACATTTTTACAGAAAACTTACTTTCTTACAAACTACAAAAAAAATTTACTGAAAAATGTTTCGATCTTAATTATTATGCATATTTATTTATTTAGTTCAGACTTTTTACTCTTCGACGACTAAAAACTTTGATATCAAAATAACAACAAACAGGATATTCAACAAGTTCAATGATGAACACACATAATGAACATGAAGTTCTCTCGCTTCTCATCAGATGACAAGACTACCACGATTCTATTTTCGATGGTAAACACCATCTCTTGATCCACAATCAAAATTAAATTTTAGACATCAACTGTACAGATTTATTTTACTGAACTGTGTTGCAGGAAGAAAAAAAAATCTTATTTACGAAGATTTTTTTAATAGTTTTGTTTCAAAAAATTCAGTTACTATTTTTTTTCCCGATAGCACGAAGAAATTTTCTGGTCATCAGTTATCTTCTATAAATATAATAATACAGGATTTTTGCTTCTTTGTTTTTACAGTGTAGTTTCAAAATCACTGATGTAAATTTCTCCATTTTATTTTATAGAGAAACGAGAGCTCGAATAACCTCTTACTGAGAGGTTGCTGAATGTACTGAATAGGACCTGAATGTTTAACCACTTCATTTTTTATTTTTGTTTTGACATATTTTTATATTGATGCATAATTTTTTTATTTGATACAACAATTATTTATGGAATAAATATTTGCTTAAAAATCTATTTATTGCTCTTGTATTTTCTACATTTGAAATCCAATTGTTTTTTACTAATTTTTAACCTAATTGAGCTTCAAAATATAAAAACTGGTTTTTATTTTCTATAGATAAAATATTAAGAAATGTCCCATTTATTTAGACAAAAAAAAGTGCTTTTCTATAATATCAAAGAAAACAATATTGATGCCAGTGTTAGCACTATGAATTAAATGTTTAATTATTGTTTTATCCTGTTACATGCTTAAAAATTAAGGTAATTTTTCTGTGTGTCCAATTTATTGATTTAAAATATGAGCGTTGCTAAGAAAAATTTTCAAATATTTCAAACAGTCTCATTTTGTTGAACAAAAATTAGAACTATTTTAGCATATAAATCTTAATTTTTATCATTTTTAATGACTTCCTGGTGATTATCAATAAAATTGTGATTATCAATAAATAGGAAATTAAAATTAAATTCAGTAAGGAAGAAGTGAGTTTAAATTTAAATATAAAGCTTTATATAAACTTCACGAACAAAGAAATTTCTAGTACACAAGGAAATATGCAAAGATTTTTTTTTTAGCTCAAAAAAGAAATATTTGAAATTTTCACTTTTTCTGAGCGGTCAATTTCTTACTATAACAGGAAAAGATCAAATATTAACACTTCTCTGGACTTCAAGCAATAAATCACTTAAATTCTTTCTTTTTTACATTAAAGAGAATAAAGTCAATGGTAAGTTATCACATAAATATGTGTAAAAGAGAATACAACCTACTTTTTCTGCTATACCCACTAAAATATCTCATTTTTTGTAGAATAAAAATCCATATAAGAGAAATATACATATTGTGACATATAGTTGTAAATTGTAATTGAAATAATATACAACAAAAGAAGTAAATGGGGTTGGAAGAGAGACGACATCTATCAGATCATCCCGGAAACCACATGCAACTACTTACTTGATAACACCAATATTGATGCACCTACCCCGATACACCCTGCAAAACAAATCGCTGTGTCTTGGGGATATAGCGCGCCACAAAACATCGGCTGGGAAATTTACACTGACGGCTCTAGGATGGAGGTCGAACAACACTACAGAGCTGGATTTGGCATGATCGTTAAGTACAGAGGTGAAACTATACTCAAGACCTCATCCAGAGCGTCAGACCACTGTACCATCTTTGACGCAGAGCTGATGGCAATCAGAGAAGCCGTAAAGTGGGTGGTTAACAAAGACGAAAAAATTAGCATTTTTACCGATTCGCTTTCCTCACTCCATGCCCTTGCAAACCCCACACACAAAAACGATATTGTAAAAGAGATTAAAAGCCTAATTAATGAGAAAATCAGCTTAAACTGGACTAAGGCTCACGTGGGGACGCATGGAAATGAGGAGGCGGATCAGGCCGCAAAGGATGCCATCAGTCTCGGCCACATAGATTACCACACCCAGTTAACTCCCACACAGGTCAAGTCGGTAATTCATGAACACATTATGCGGCGATGGAAGAGAGACTGGACAAACAGCAATAAAGGGCGGCAAACATATAAGTTCTTCAAAGACCCAAGGGTCACCAGACTGCAGGCCAATTTTTATCTAAATCAATTTTTAACTGGCCATGGCGTGTTCGGAACACACCAATCTAGATTTTTCAGAAAGTCACCAACTTGCAGTTATTGTGGAGAAATTCAGGACATCAAACACCTAATTTGCGATTGTCCTGAATTCCGGGCACGTCGTGGCAACGATTTCCAACCTCAAACCGACCATCAATTATTCTCAAACCTGGCCTGCAGAACAACAATCAAATACATTATTAAAGTGACCCTAGAAGACACATTGAACAACTTGCACAACTAAATCTTCTCCTTTTAGCACAGTGCCGAACCTCAGACCGCAACGTCAACTTTCCCCGCCGCATTTAAATTGACACTTTTAAAATTGAATTTTACTGATGCCTCATTTTAGATATCTCCTTCTGAAGCAGCTTTTCTGCCACAAGACTTGTAAAATTTGTATTTGTGTTTTTGAATTTTGCTTCTGAGTCCCCAATCTTAAATATTTGGGATTTTACTGTTTAAAAACTTTTATACATGTTCAACCTTTGTTTTTTTTATTTTATTTTATTTTTTTATTTTAAATTTTCAGTGTTCTTTGTAATTCGTGCTGTAAATTTTACATACTACAGTTTTAGCCAATCACTTTTTAAATTTGCTTTTAACCATTGTGATGCTTTTGTCACTTTTATTGTGATTTATTGCTTTAATATTTTTAAATGTTGACTTCTTTTAACTCTATAAAGGTCCTTTGACCTATAGTTTTAAATCAATTAAATTTTTTTTTTCTTTTTTTTTTTTTTCTTCTCATGGGTTATTACGTGTTGTGTTAGTAATTCATTTTTATGTAGAAATCCTTTGATCCTGGACAGGGTCCTGTGGTGAAATTTTTAGCTGGCAATACGCACAATTAGTGTATATGTCAAACTATTTTATGTTTTAATTGTTTTCTTTTACAATCTTACTCGCCTGTCATGCATATGGGCTGTTGCCATGTATTTTATGAATTTTAAGTATGTTAAGCATTTTATGTATTGTAATGACTTTTAGATTTCAATAAACACTTACCCGTATGCCCTAAATTAGGGCAGGTCGGGGTAAATTTCTCATATAGTTGTAAATTATCAGAGCTCTTAAAGATCCACCAAAAATAGTAAAGTGGTAGCAAACTATTCATCAAAGGAATTTGATGCTTTTCTAACTTCGTAATCACTCGAATTTAGAATGAATCAGATTTCTATACATGTAATAGGCTTTTAAATCTTTATGGTGATCAAGAAAAGTTAATGATAATTTTTTAAAAACAGAAAATATATTTTCAATATAAATTTTGCTACCATTTTAAAAATTTTAGCTAACTTTTGGCAGCTCTGACCTCTGAGAGTAGACGTTTTAGCTGACGTCACACTAGCGATAGGATCAAATTGCATTGGCACAAAAATGACATGAAAAGGTTTATTTTAGCTGGGCATAGAAAACGTTGCAAAAAAAAACCTTATAATTACCTAAAATTAAGGTAATATTCACCTTAAGATAGGCTTTATTTAAGGATTTTTTTCAAGCTTGAAAACCTTAAGACGACCTCGAATTATTGTTGTTAAAAAAAAGGTTGTTTCCCAAGGTTTTGGATTAGGGTAATGTGCGTAGAATAGAGCAGATTGTCACAGACCTCGTTTTAAGGTTAGACGGTTTACACGTAAACCGCATAAAAAACCTTTTTAGGTTTACATGAAAAGGTTTTTGTCTAGTGAAAATAAACCTTACTTTGCTATCTGGGAATGGTCGGATCTTCACGTTCTAGGACACAATCTAAATGGCTCGAGGGGGTGGCCTCAAATATGCTAATTAATAAGTGCAGACGATATTTTAAGTTATAAAATCAGACCACAAAAACGAAAACTTCTCTGAATAAACATACCTTTTATTTCTTTCAACGGATTTGACGTTTTCCCCCCAACGGATTCGGATTTCTGATCCGTATACCTGGTTACAAAAAAGTAAGATATTTGAAATTAGTATTCTCAGGACCTATTCTACCAATTTTGCTCAAATTTGTATTTTGCCCTGTGGTTATTTTTTGGTTAGGTTAATAAAGGTTATTTTTTGCATGGGAATATCTTTGGAGAAATGAATTTTATTATAGTGTGCAAAATTTTTTCAATTCAATTAAAAAGCTTTCGCGATATAATGAAATAGACGAAAAGTAAAACTAAGGGGTTAAAACTTTGGACCGCTCTCTTGAGAAAACTATTGGGACCATATTTCCCAGATTGCGGCTACCCCCTATATTTTGGAGGTCAGAAATCCAAATCCGTTGAAAAGAAGGTATGTTTATTCAGAGAAAGTAAGTTTCTGCGTCTGATTTCGTAACCTAAAATATCTTCTGCACTTATTTATTAGTATATTTGAGGTCACCCTTTAAGTTATTAAGATTTATTTCTAGAACGCGAAGATTTGATCATTAGATCAAAAGTTATTCAGGGTGGTACGTTTTTTTGCGCACTGTACTACGATATTTTCCCCTTTCTTATATTTTTTGTATTTATTTGTGGAAAATATTTTTTTAAATTTTGTCTTCCTCGACGTTTCCTTTTTGAACTATATGCAATATAGTTTTCAGTTCCCTATAGTTTCTCAACTTAAATTTTTTTTATCTATTTGTAAATTACGACAGAAACTAACGCACTTCCTTCTCCTACGATTTTTTGCACGCTGATATTGAACGCATGCGAAATGTTGCTATGGATAGAGAGTTCTTCTCAACACCATCTGCAGCCTATTTTGATCGCCAAACCATCACTGTGATTGGGGAACTTATCTACAATCCGGAGGCCTTTATAGACTCTCACTTAATAAGTAAATAAATAAATAAATGAAAATAAAAATAATAAGAAATATTTTTAAAAAATGTCAAACAGGAAAGTAGGTCATTAAAGGATCCTGGATTTGAAAATTACGTCTGGGAACAAACCGGGTGACTCACATGAAAATATTTTTTTCTCTGGCAAATAAAAAATCGCATGCGCATCAAGAGTTTATTGTACCAAAATTCTCTTAAATTTGAATTAAATTATAATTTTATTTTACCTTGTAGTTTTCAAATATGAAAATTATGTCATTTTCTGTGTGTTGGTAAATATATTTTTAAAGCAAAATATGATAATCTTTCAAAAATTTCTAAAAATAAAAGAAAAAACATTATTGCGTAAAAACCGCTACATATTTTATTATCTGTGTATCTCGGCACTAATGATAAACTTTGTTCTTGACAATGAGGATTTTTAAATCTCCTTATTTCAGAATAATTTTGCTAATTAACATCACAAAATAGAAAAATGTTTCGTCAAAAAATAATCATATTTGGGGAACATATTTATAGAGACATTGGAGTAAATCAAAATTCCTAAACGAGATATTTATCAAACAACTAGTAAAAAATTAAAATTAATTTTCGAAAAGTGATACAAAATGGTGACTGTACGATTTTCTTCGACCAAACTTTTTTTTTTTAAGATGTGCGACAAGTCCAGCAACGCCTGTGGATTTTAAGTTACAAAGAAAAACTAATTTATTTTGCTTGTATACGAGAATAGCTACAGAAGTGAAATGTATCAAAAAAGTGAACACTGTGAATAACTTTTGATTTTATGTTGGATTTTCTCGTATTAAGACCTAGTCCTTAAGGTTCGAGGGCCTAAAAATGATAATTTATTACAGTAGACAATATATTTTTTTAAGTAGCTAAAACAAACACAAAAAAATTCGTACTGTATAACGTAAAAAATATTGAAACTTGGATACAAAAAACATACGACAAAAAATACTTTTTTTCGACGAATTTGAATTCTTAACCCTATAAATATGGGGGATAAGATTTAATCTGGAAAATATGATTCCAAAAGCTAAGGCAGGAGAGCAATCGAAAGTTAGAGCATCTTAGAATTAATTACAAGTTTTGAGAATTTATAGCTATATCTTGAAAACTTTTAAAACGAATTGAACAATTTTCTACTTCATTGTATTCGCGCATCTAAACAAAATATTACGTGGGATTGAAAATTCAAAACAGTTTGGACGACTCATAATTTTTTAATACAGTTGATATGCTAAAGTTATTTTAAGAAAATTCGCTTTGACACACGAATTAATTTCAATTAAAATAATATCTCTATCCATGTTAGAGATTTTTTTTTATGTAAAAATGTTTTAATGTAAGAATCCTTCGATAGGTTTTGATGTAAGAATCTTTTGATGTAAGTCAATATTTTTATAATGTAAAAGAATCTAAAAGTCAAAAAGTTACTTCTGTATAAGATAATATAATTTCTTTTGAAAGAATCTTCTATTGTAACATCTTTAATGCATTTATGTAAGAGATTCCCTAATACGCGAGTAATTTTTTACTGTAAGACAATCTCCTTTGTCTAAGGAATCTTTTTAAATAAGAAGATATATTTTTTTTGTTAGAGTATTTCTATTACATAAGAAAATTTATTTTGTGCAAGATTATCTTTTTTAAGCGAGAGAAAATCTTTTATGCAAGAGCATCTATATTATGCAAGAAAATTTTTATTGAGTAAGAATCTATTTTGTGTAAAAAAATTTCTGGTTCGCAAGATAATTTCTTTTGTGTCAGAAAGTCTTCTTTTCCCCCAGAAAATCTCTTATGTGTATGTATTTTCCGTAAGTAAGAGAATCTTTAATGCTGGGAAACAAATATGTACTTAATTTTTTTCACTCTAAAGAAATACATTGAAACAAAGCGTGAAAAAATAAACCCGTCTTATATATAACATGAATACTTTTTCAATTTGATACCACATTATCTAATTTTGTCTCCAAGATGAAGCGTATGGGAAAGAAATTCTTGCATGATAATATGGTTTAAACAAACAATTAACAATTTGTAAAAAGAATTTTAACAGCATAAATAAAACGTGTTTAATAAATATTTATTCTGAAAAAGTGTTTCTCAAAATATATTTATTTTTAAAATACAATAAGTTAACATCAATCTACTTGTACATGATTACTTGATTTCTCTTTCTAGATCTTTTTTTTTGCTGCTTATATCTGAAATAAAAAAAAATGGATTTATCTACTAACGATAAAAAAAATGTTCAGAAACTATATATCATTTTGCCTTAACTATAGAGCTATAGTTAGTAAAACACGGACCGGGATTAAGATAATTAAAATTGAATGAGGGAAAAACCAATATATAGAGTAAACCATATTCAAATTAATGTGCTACACAGCATTTATTTTTAAGTGCTTGAATAATGAGCACTCAATTTAAAGGCAGTTCTATAAATATTGTCTGTATTTTTCAGCAGATCCATCGAGAAGATGATGCTTGCAAGAAACTGGTATAAGGTTCGACTTAGGTGTTAGTATTCATATTAAAAAAAAAAAAATTTTTTTTTGGAGAAAAGAATTATATTGGGATTTAAGAAGAGGATTTTTCTAATTAAAGTTTGCAAATCTCATTTAAAACCACGACATTTCTAAGGACATCATACGTAAAAAAGAAGGAAGATAAACTTCATATAAATAAAAATTATAATGTAAGAACATAAGGATTTATTTAAACATCTATGAGTATTTAAGCGAGGCCTTTAAAATATTTTTTCTCCATGTCTAAGTGTCATTAAAATTATGGAGATAAAAATGAAACTATATAGTATGAAATTTAAGCAAAAAAAAAAAAAAAAAAAAAGAAAAGAAAAAAAAATTATAAAAAAGTGTTGTTCGTTTTTAGAAATAGACTTCGATAAAAGTTTTTTTTTCTTTCTAGAAAGTGATTATAAAAGGGTCCCAAAAATTCTGCTATTTAAAAATACTAAAATCTGTAATTTTTTTTTTATTTATTTACATTCTTTATATTTACATCATTCTGTTTAAAACGTCAATTTAAAAGGTTTAACGTTTAACTATATTTTACTTCATTGCCAAGTTAGTGGAAGCATATTTGTAGAAACCGTGACAGTTCTTGCTTGCCCATGTCAAGCAAAAACTATAGCTTCCCACCATGTCCGCCAAGAGTTGAACCAAATCTCTCACCAAGTCAATGAGTTGAATTTCTTTTCGGTCAAGAGGTCATTCAAATTACTTGATATTCACTTCTTGTTCTTTAGACACTAGGGTGTGTGTTATGTTCGATTGTGACTGTTCCTGGAGTAAAATGTTTATGCCCTTACTTAACCTTTTGCTTACGGCGCTTAGCATGCTGAAGCCATTCTGATTCACTTATTGTATCAGTCGTAAGTAAAAGGTTGAAAATACCTCTTCTTGAGTTTTGAAATACCTATTGAGTTTCATCTTTTTCTTAGTGTTTTATAGTACTTTTCAGGGTTTATTTTGGGAGTCTAGAGGCATAGACGTAGCGTGAGAGGGGCACATCTTTAATTTTTAGAAAACTGTTCGTTGATTTTAAGTTTTATGTATATGGGTGATTCTCACGAAATATGACAATTCACTGTCCCTTGCTTAAAGATCTAATACTGTAATACTAAAAGAACTTTTTTTAAAAAAATTAATAAATAGCACTGCTGTTAGCATTTTAAATTGACTTTGCACTAGCATTGACTGTTTTGTATTGTTAAAAAATTTAATTGAACTTCAAAATTTCATGTTTCTGGCATGTCACAAACAATGTTTCCAATAATGACTAGCTTCAAAACTTCCCATAAATTTTTCAATATCTAATTTTTTTAACTCAACCGGTGTAAGCATTTTTAGAATATACGCAGAGGGTATTATTTACAAAAACTACGTTTAAAATAATTTTTTCTGTCAATAATTTGTTTGTCCCTAGAAAATCTGTCATTTTCCTGGCTACTTTTATTTAGTGGTTTATAACCAAAATAGATAGAACCAGCAATCAATATCTTATGTTAATAGATTGATTAGATAATCTCCTATATGAACATGACTTGTTGCATTAATAAAGAACCAATTTTATGGTTCAAAATCTATTTCAAAAATTTTTTCAAGGTGAGTAGGTTTTTGTGTTGTCATTTTCCTGGCTTTTTGAAATCATTAATAACATAAACTACATAGATTTATCTGAGTTATTTTAAGAAATCCTGTTGTTTTCTGCAGAATATAAGCGTTTTAGGCCAAAATATTAAATTAAAGTAAAGTTATATGCTATAAAATGGCGAATTTGTCATTATCCTGGCTGTCATTTTCCTGGCTTAGGAATACCAGGACTTTGAAATGTTACCAGAAATTTTTTTTAACTGCTAATACTGTAATGAGGGAAAGCAAATATTAACCTAATACCAAGTTTATGTATGATTGTAATATGCTTGGATGTATTCAAAGTTATTTATTTTTTTAATGATTGATTATTATACACAATTTTATTTTGTACATATCAGCAACAAAATTTTTTTTTGATTTTTTCTACAGTGGATAAAATTAATTAATTTAAGCAATTTATGGTCCATCTAACATAAAGGCTTAAGTTGAGTTAATTACTATTAACTTAAAATGACTGTTTTTTAAACTTCTAAGCTAATATGTCATTTTCCTGGCATTCAAGATTTGGTGAATTTCTATTTGTTTTCCTCGAGCAAATGTCAATAAACTACACTGCTGTCTGTAAGATATTAATAAGTGTAACTAAAGAAGTATACAAAAAAAATTTAGATTATTTTGAAGACTTAAAATTTGAAAAAATCTTTTGGTCAGAATTGTCATGTTTAAAAAGAATCATCCATATATGCATGATTTTTTTATATATATATGCACGTATATTTACAAATAATTGCATTCATAAATTTTAAAACAGATGAACAGTTTTCTAAAAACAAAAAATGTGCCCTCCTCATGCTACGACTATGTATAAGTTCATAAAGTTCTCAAATTTTTGACGATCGTGAACCAATGCCTAGGGGAAAAAAACGTTTCCTCAAGAACAAGTAGAAAAGCTGGTATGAAACGTGCATACAAAATTTTTCTAGGCGTTCCCAAATAAGTGTCGATTTATTTGGCGTTCAAACACAAATACCGTAAAACATTCTTATTTTATTATGTAAACACACTGAAGTAACTAAATATAATACATATGGGTTTTTGCATTTCTACAAATATAATAGAATCAACGTTCGGGAATTCCCTTGGTATAATTAGCATCTCTTAAAATATTTGTAAAATTGTTAGGGAAAAAAATTACTTTTTAACTTGCACCTCAATTACGCATGATGCACCAGCTACAGCATATCCAATACACAATAGAGCAAAAGCCCCTTGAACGTCGTCTACTCGTAATATGTGAGTTAATTCTTCGCCGTCGATGATTTCTGATTCAGATCCATTGAACAGTCCTCGAAGTTGACTTTTTTCAATAATACCTTCAATCCACTTGTCTACAACACCTGACTCTCTGAGCTGCAACATTCTGAATACAATGTAATGAAGATGCATTAGGCATAGAATATCTCTTAATTTTTCTTCAATATATAATTAAAAAATTATTTTTAAGAATGTATAAAAGTTAAGCATTTCGGCAATTGCTTAAATTTCATGGCTAATGGTTAGATGGCAGCAATATCATTGAGTACTGATCGACTTTGCTTTCAAGTTGGTACAAATCTAAATGAATTCGGCTGAATTTTTAACTGCCACCAGGGGTTGAATCTCGATCCTTTACAATATCAGTTGTCAGTTTAATGCGTTATTCTCTGTGTTATCGCGATGGAAGTTGACTAAGGTATACACATTGCTATAAAATTGTAGCACTGCGCATCATTTATTTCCCAGTAAGGGCATTCCCTGTAACTGTATGTTAACCAGTCGTTTCTACTACCCTGTGGGGAAAACTTGTGATCAATTTGCATTGGATCACAGACAAATAGTAGGCACTGAACGCAAGGGCTATTCATTTTCTGAACGAGTCAGAGAACTAGAATTTTAAAGGCCAA
Source organism: Parasteatoda lunata (assembly GCA_949128135.1). Classification (NCBI taxonomy): domain Eukaryota; kingdom Metazoa; phylum Arthropoda; class Arachnida; order Araneae; family Theridiidae; genus Parasteatoda; species Parasteatoda lunata. The sequence goes on along the minus strand of OX421973.1, from coordinate 32,054,661 downwards.
CACCAAGAGTAAACTACCTGGCCAAAATTATCCAGACACCGCGTGGTATGGACTCCTTTTGAATTAATGACAGCCAGCCGAGGTCTGGGGACCAGTTTTTGACAGATGGCCCACAGGAATTGTCTTTCAGGCATTCATCACTACTGAAGTGAGTACTGGTAATGAAGATGCTCGACATGACTGGCTACATAATGTGCTTTCTTATTCGTCCTAAAGATCTTTTAAGGGATTTAGATTGGAGTTCTGAGAAGTTCAATCTAGTTTTTGAACATCTATTTCTTTAAACCATATGACTTGTGGCCGGGATAGCCTGGTCGGTAGGGCGCTGGGCCCATGTCCGAGAGGTCGTGGGTTCGATCCTCGCCGGCCGAAGACTCCCTGTGTAGTAAATGGTGACTGATGCACGTTAAATCTGTCGAGTCTCAAAATCCTCCATGTTCACATAACAAATCAATACCTCTGGGGGTACTGATCCAGGAGTTTTCTTGTCTTCTGGATTGGTTCAAAATTACAAGGCTACGGAGTTGAACATTAGTAGTCGTAAACCCATGAAATTGGGTCGGCTGTTCAACCACGGTTATATAAAAAAGGAAACCATATGACTTCTCAAGTCTCGATATGTGAATGGACTAGCCATTTCGCTGGATGAGAAAGTGGCCTTTCCCCATATATAATATAATATAATATAATATATATATATATATATATATATGTATATATATATATATATATATATATATATATATATATATATATATATATATATATATATATATATATATATATAATATATATATATATATATATATGTTATGGCCAAAGTCCGAAATTTTCTTGATTTCGGGAATTGGCCGGCCAGTTCGCGAAGTGGCCGAGGATGGCTGACCAAAGTCCGAAATAATTGAAACGATCACTGAATATTTTACTTTGGCGGCCTTCTCTATAATTATATAAATAATTCTTATAAATCTTCGAATTTAAAAATATAACAAAATAGAAGTTTTTAAATTGTCTATTAAATAATCATTAATTTAATAATCATTATTAAATTGTCTATTTAATTGTCTAGTCATACTAGTCATATATACACCAAAGGTCTAGTGATACTAGGTCTAGTTAAGTGCCACTGCCCGGTATACATTTGCCCGGTATACCCTATACTGATGTTTTTTTAAGATTCAGTGCCACTGCCCGTTAAAAATTTACCCGGTATATCCTACACTGATTTTTTTTAAGGTCAAGTGTCACTGTCCGGTATACATTTGCCCGGTATATCCTACACTGATGTTTTTTTAAGGTCAAGTGACCCTGCCTGGTATAATGATTTTTTCTTCCAACTTTGGCTGATCTTCCCAAGCCAATTCGCGATTTGGGCGGCCAATTCCCGAAATTAAGAACAATTTCGGACTTGGCCAGCCATTCTCGGCAATTCGCGATCTGGCCGGCCAATTCCCGAAATCAAGAAAAATTTCGGACTTTGGCCAGCTAATTTACAGCGTTCTTGGTTAATTCGCGATCTGGCTAGCCAGCTCGCGAATTGGCCGACTTCGGGCTTTAGCCGTAACATATATAACATATACATAACCTGTATATAGTTTGGATAACAGCTTTGTCATACATCTCAGTGTTTGTGCTAGTTGCCATATGAGCTAAGGGACTCCAGATAAACCATCAATACACGGGTGGCGAGAAGAATAGTGATCGGGCAAAATCATCTCAAATTACCATCATTGGCCTATAATTTGCACGTCTTAGAGAGTTCAGTTTTAAAAATTTTTCTAAAATTTTGCGTTAAGGGGTAAGATTATTGAAAATTCTGCATATGCACTTCACATTATGCCATTAAATCGTTCCATTTTATGCCATTACATTATGCCATTAAATCGTTTCCACTTATAATGTCCTCATAAATTGTACTAAATATGAAAATAGTTAAAACGGCATGATATTTATAATTTATGCCATACCTTGAAATTTTTGTCTTTAAAATACCATGTCTATTTTTTTGTTTTGTTAACATAGAATCATTCTAAGGAGATTGGAGAAACTGAATAATACGATGAATTATTCTATTTGAATAATATAAAAATGCTTTGTAAGCATTTTAATGTTATTTAAACAGAATCATTCTTTTTTTTGCTTGTGAAATATGGTCAGTCCATATCTCATGCCAATGTAATTGATCATGAATAAAAAATGCCTCTTTTTTTTTTCAAGATTAACCCAACTGTTTTTTACAACTGTTAGGTTGTTGTGAAATGTTGCGAGTGAATTCGAGGCTGACTAAATATTCTATATGTATGCGTAAGATAGGTGGGGGATTAATTCGTTTACTTGTGGTGGCGTTAAAAGTTAAGCAAGTTAAATGCCAACGTAAGCATGAATTACATCAATTGAATGAGTTGTGATCAAAACTGCATGTTTAATATTACATTATTAAACAGATTCACTAGAAAGGACTAGAAGGATTTGCCATAGCTGTATAGGGGTAAATATTTTTAGGTCTATAGGTATTTAGAGTTATTATTGATTATTAACTCTAATTGCATAGTTTTCGCATTGTAAGTAGCTCTCTAATCTTTGAATAGTTTTCAAATTATAAATAAAACATTCCTTTACTTTCTATTAAATATTTCGATGTGGTCGAAATCTGGAGCAAAAGCTATTGCGTATCCATACTGAAGAAAGGAATCTAGACCAAATAAGAAGAGTCTCGTGTCCCAAATATCTGCTTTTACGGTTAATTCTCCACCAATGTAAGCATAATCTCGTATGAGGCTTTCTCGTAAACCGTCCACATCGTGGGGAACCATATTATTTGGATTTGATTCCATTGATTCAAGTATCACTCGAAGGTCTTCTTCTTTAGAGTCCTGAAAATGAAAATAGACTAACATTAACGTACTTCTCATGTTAAAAAAATACTTAATAATTGTTTAAAAAGTTAACTTGATCAGTTAAAACATTGCTTTTAGAAATAAAAAGAAAATTAAATCAATAAAGGAAATAATTTTGAATGAGTTGAAAATAATTGATAGAGCATTTCGAGGAACATGAAATTGGATAAATTTGCAGAGATAAAAGTGTATATCTTAACAATGGGGAAATTAGCATGTGCCAGTAACATAAATACTAAATCATTTGTGCTCATAATTTGAAACAAGGAAAAAAAAAACTATGCTGAATACTTTTTCCTTTAAATTGAACCGTCAAAAAATTTTGTTAAGGTTTAAGATAATTTAATTGCTATTTAGTTATAAAAATATATAGAAGAGAATGAAGTGTTTATTTGACAGATTATGACTAATTATTTATTCAATGATATATGAACATAACGCCAGTCAAACATACACTATTATGAATTAAAATGGTGGTTTAATGAAACTATATCTTAATAATAATGTGCATATGAAAAACGTGCTGCAGTGTAGTGATAAGTCATATTTTTTTATTTCTAAAGGAGATATTTTTTATCAAACTCTTTTTTATGTTTCTAGATGAATGCTTTTTTTTATAACCGTCTTTGAATAACCGAACCAACTTCGGGTTTACGACTTCTAATGTTCAATTCCGTAATTTTGAATCTGATCCAGAAGACAATGGTACTCCTGGATAAAATATAGGGAGAAAACTGCCTAAGTGGAAGATTGTTTGATGGAGCTAACCCGAGTTTGCGTTACATGGAGAGGAAAACCGTGAAAACCTCCCACGATTAGACTGTCGGCAAGGGAACTCCAACCTATGATCCGTCTACCACAGAGGACATTTTACCTCAGTACCGTGGTCGGTGCGAGAAGGGTGCGGAATTCGCATCGATCGAATTCGAACCCGGTTCATATCTTTGAAAGGCGAACGCTCTATCCTCTCAGTTACCACGACAAAAGATTGATTCTTTATTAGTTTCCGAATTTTATACTAGAAAATAGCTTAATGCCTTTTTATATTTTATAGTATTGTTATAAGAAATTCACATAGAATTATAAAAAAGGTTTTATTTTTGGTTTCAATTTGTCTTGATATTTATAAAAGTGCATATTTTAGTTTTTTGAGTTGTTTTGTTGATGTTGTAGCTTTGAAACGTCGAGTACAACATTGATAAGTTCTGGTTTTTAAGTTTCAAATTCATCTTTCTTAGATATATCAAAATATTGTTGCACATAACTCAGAAAATTTAAATTTAGCCTTTATTGAACTGACATTATTGAAAGAAATATTAAAAAAAATAATAACTTGACCCAAAGAAGAAAAATGATTGCATGTTAAGCTTAGTACAGATAGATATTTAGTAAGAATTTTTGTAAATTATAAGACATTACTCTAAATATGGTGTAGTCTGCAGATTTACGAATAGTTCCTACTGCAAATTGCTTGTATTTTATGGCATCGACTAGTTGTGGCACTGTTTGTAAAGCCTGATTATATCCTGGGTGAGCCATGAAAGACATCAAACTTCCATTGTAGCCTGCAACAACTGTAATACAAAAACTCCACCAAAAGGACATAAGAATACGACAGTAAGTTTCGCGCGCATTGTAGTAACCTGAAACATAACACCATTAAAAAATATATCTGTATTTATTACGTTTTTAAATTAAGACAATCTTATTAATGTTGCTTATTTTAAAATCAAATAATTAAAAAAAATTACAGTTCTTTAAAGATTTTCATCTATAACAATTAAAGGAACGAGTTAATATTTTTCTCTTATAACTTCAAAACGTTTGTAGTGAGGTCCTAAAATTTTAATAGAGGGTGCGAAGGTTAAATTAAGTCCTCGTTTCTAAAAACTGTTCAAATATTTCAATTAGATGGTTCCGGAGAGAGAGTGAAAAAATAAAATTTTCTTATTGGTTTAACATAAGCCAATCGTGTAATTTAACCCTATAAGTACCAACGTTTCGATGAGACTTTTTCAGAACTATAAAGACTAGCAACTCAATTATTTTGCTCTTATATTTTATATATACTTATATGTATATGCAAAACTAAAATTCTAAACTCAATGGCATGACAGCCCATGGAGGGCCAAGGCTTACTGTGTCACTCTCAGTTTTAATGACATTGGGCTCTGGGTTGCAGACGTCCCAAAATTCATGGTACATACGTATGTTAGATGGTAATAGAGTACAACTAGACAATAAAGCGTTACAGCCCGATGCATGCTGCTGTGTCCCGAAATGATGTGAAATAAGACAGACAGAGATAGAATGAAAGGAAACCCCAATAAAAGGAAGAAAAACATTTTATGAAAATAAACAACACTAAAGTCTCTATCATAGAAACTGCGGAAAATTGCGGCCGCCAACGTCAACGCAGGCTTCGCACCTTCGAAGGAGTGACCGCCGTACGTTGGCGAAAGCACCAGGCATCTTTCTAATGGCGTCAGCAGTTATGGATAACCGGAAAACGAGGTTTTTATCAGTATCTATGGAACCATCCTCGTAGACGAGGCTCTTCATATGACCCCAAAAGAAAAAGTCCAGCCTTCACCAATCGGTTGAGCGGGAGGGCCAGTTGATTGGACTCCCACGACCTATCCATCACTCGGGATACATGATATCTAAGATGTTACGCGCATTCACACTGTAATGGGTTGGTGCCCCGTCGTGTTGGAACCACACGCATTGTGTTATGCTTGTTTCATAGTTTTGGCAACACCTCGTGCAGAAACAGAAGGTATGAATCTATCCATCGAGGCGTGTGGGCAGAGGTATGGCCCAATCAGATGATCGTGCACGAATCCGGCTCAAACATTTAGCAGTGAAACGTCACTGGAACGAACAGGACATATTGCGTACGGGTTTTCAGTTGCTCACACATAGTTCTGGATATTCGAAATATCCTCGTGTGTAAAAGTGCATTTATCAGTGAACAACACATGTGCACAAAAATCCGGGTCCACAGCTGTCTATTGGAGAAACAATGTGGTAAAATTGACACGTGCCTAGTAATCCGATCCTTCCAGGTTCTGAACTATCTGTGCATGGTAGGGATGCATTCCTTCATCTTGCAGCATTCGCTGCATTGTATTACGTGAAACTTTAGACTCGGGATTCAATACTTGAACACGCGACATCATTTTCATTCGAAAGATCGAGTCCATATGCTATAGAGTCTAGAATGTCCGCTAGATGGAATTACAATAAACAGCAACATGTTATTGCCTACAATGAAAGTTGGATATTTTCAATCAAAATGATAACCTAAAATATTTGAAAAATGTTCCTTTCTGCCCCAAATTGTTCATACGTAATTAAGAACTTACACTCATTTTGATATGAATTGAAAATTATATATTAAATTTTATGATTGAACCTAAATAAATACCTTGATTAAGAAGAGATTGGAATATATAAAGAGAGATATCTTCAAAAGGGATTTGAGTTCTTGAGTTTGGCTTCATTGCATTTTGTAAAAGTGTCATAATGATGGAAACCGCCAGAATGGATAAGGCAATGCACAACCAAACCTGTAATAAAAATTTAAAAGTTTTAGATTGCGTAGGGGAAAGAAGACGAATTTAAGCTTTGAACAATTTTCACGAAATTTTGAATTCGTATATTTTTTCTGAGTGGTTTAAGAACCTGGAATTTACAAAACTCTACTTTCAAGCTTTATATGGCAGTTGAAAAAGCATTTTCGGCAATCGTGTAGTTTCTTCAACAATGAAACTCAAATATTACAGAGAAAAAAAAAAAGATTAACGAAATACGTTCAAGTCTCCACTAATGACAAAAGACTTCAACTTATATGACTTGTTTTAAACTTTCTAACCTTATACTAGTGTCTAAAGAAGTGCCTGGACAATCAGCTGTAAAAATTTCATTAAAATGGACATGCAAGCATTTCGGTATTATAATAAAGCACCCTTTTTCCTGGTGATATATAGAAGGAAAGAGATTGCAAATGTTTGGAGATATACACACAATTAAACAAGAGAAGTTACATAGAAGTTACAAAAATGGAAAAAAAGAAAAAGGGAAAAATACCATTGAGAGCTTTTTTTGAGCTGCGAGGCTTTGGAGAAAGAAGAGTTAGGTATCAAAAATGATCTGATTGTCAAATATTCTTTCCCAACAAGAGAAATTATTTGCAACTTGCAAAAAATGAAAAAAAAAATCCCATATAGCAATAGGCTTGGAGAACAAGAGCAATTTCTTTTTCAATCTTCTTGTCCAACTATTTCGATTTTGTTTTCTAATCTTATGGATCAATGCTTTTTTAGTTGTTAAATGTGTTGGGGCCGGTATAGTCTGGTTGGTAGAGCTCTGGACTCACGTTTATTAGAACGGGAGTTCGAATCCAGCCGACTCAAGTCTCCCCGGGTAGTAAATTGTGGCTAAAGCACGTTAAATCTGTCGGGTCCTAAAGTCTTCCATGTTCCCTTAACAAATTATACCTCCGGGGATACTGAATAAGAGATTGATAGTTCTCTGGTTCAGGTCAAAATTACGATCTGTGGATGAATGAATGGATGTATAAATGGTTCCGCTCTATAACTGGGTGTGACGTATGGGTGAACCAGAAGTCGAATTCTTGGCCATAGATGGTGCCATTAAAAAACAAGAATAATTGCATCCCTTGCCTTAATGGCCTATAACAACAACCGTTGTTAAATGTTTGTAATTTTAATGCATTTCTTTGTTACTCTCTTCCATTTTGTGTTTCTCTACTGAAGCAGGTGCTTTTCTATTTTTTACGATCACATGATTGCTTACCAGGCATTATTTGCAACGCCAATTTAATCCTTCTTAGTTTAGATATTTGAAGAGTTTCATAGTACTCAAAAGAAATCAGCACTCATGAAGAAATTAAATAAGCACTTTAAATCAAAGTAAACGAAACCAATATCACCTGCACTTTATAGGGCCAGAAAATTACCCAAGTTTTCAGTTTTCTGGACGGCTTTTTTGTGACAAAAGTTATTCTGTCAAATGCATATGGCATGCTGAAGCGGACAGCTGTGGCTCTCCCGTAAGTGACAGTCATTCCAGAAAGTGCAACATCCACTTCCTTAAAGAATATGACAAGAATATTGGTATATTTAAAAAAAGCAAAGCTGTTAAAATGTATACATTATTCCTAGAAAATATTCTGAAGTATTTGCTCATCAGCTGCTCTCAGCTTCCTATAGGACATATTAATTAATGACAGCTCTTTATGCATATTTTTTTAAGTCTTTGTAAGTATTAAAATAAAATAAAAAGGTGTTACCAATTAATATTTAAATAGAAGAAATTAACATGAGCGTCTTCAAACTCTGACAATTCATCGTATGGATTAATCAGAGCATAGGAGCATTCGAATACGTCCTCCTTTTGATAAAAACTGCCTTTACCCTAAAATTTTTTTTCTTTCCTGGATTGGATTTTATTCCCTCGTTTTTTATAGATTATCCTGAATATTGATTGGACAGAGATTGATTACGACAATTCAGCAAACTATTAAGCTGATTTTGATACTTTAAACACTCAGTTGATTGCGGTAATGCTATTGACTTCGGTGCAGTTTCGTCAGATATTGATAGCGTTACAACTCTCTGTTAGTAATTATTTATTCGTGATCCCTATTGTGAGTTTTATAAAATCTAGTTTTGATATGTTGTCATGTTCATGAGTGTCGTTCGTGATCAGAAGAAAAAAAGAATCAAAGAATTGTCAATTTTTATCAAAGATCCAGATAACGCCAGCTCCAGAACGCATGTAAACTACCTTTACATCCACAGAAACTAAAGAGAGATTTTAAGCTCGCTGATTGGACTTCTCGGCAACGCCTTCTGTGACGTATGGCTATTGCATTTGCTCCCTGTGCTTGTTATTTGAAGCATAGAAACTGCTTTCTTTCTTTAAAAATGAAATAAAAATTATTTCATCAAACGTTATCACTCATAGAAGCAATGTTCCAAATTTAGAAAATTGCAATAAGTGGGTAAAGGAATTTGAGGAACTGGCAAATACGAAATGAAATTCCAGAAATTCAAAACCTCACAGTGTTTGCTGGTAAGTAACTAGTTTAGTTATTTCAAGAAAAATTTTGTATTTATTTTTTTGGCAAATACTTTTTTCATTAAATTTATGATTATTACATGCTTCTTAAGAAGCTAATATCACTCTAATTTATTGAATAATATTAAAATCGGAGTTTAATTGCCTTGCTCAGCTCTTATATCCACTATGAAATGAAAACTCACCAGTTTTAAGTTGATATTTATCGAATTAAATTAATGTTTTATTTACTTCCTGTGGATTACTAAAATTAAATTAAAAGTTTTAAATTTGACATTAATTAGGGGCGCCATCTATTTTTATAAAATAAAACTAAAAGTTATGCATTATACCTACCTACATATAACTTATTTTTAATATATGCTTTTGTTTGTTAAATGTTTTATTATACCAAAAAACTACTATTTGACATCTAAGAAATCATCCTAATTTTCTGGACCAATTAAAGTATGTGGTTAGTAACTCTAAGGAACCTACAGTTGGCTACATAAATTAAATGGTGATAATGGAATATCCTGTTTAAATACTGACTTGCATTTACTTCATTTAATAAATGCTTAAATAAACTAATAATTTGTAAATAATTTTTTAACATGAAATGTTCCTATTTTAGATTACTTTATTCAAGCATTAATAAGTTAACAAAATAAGTATAATAAATAGAATGACTTACATTTCTCATTAACATGCCGATCATTCCATTCCAATTTGAACCATTGGGACTACCCCATGATCCGTCAATCGAACAAAAAATTTGATATCTGAAAATGCAACCATTTCAATTATTGGTGCATTTGGACTATTAAAGAATTAGTGTGGTCATTTGAATTAGATGGAAAGTAGTTATAATCTTTGTACCCATGATATTTTTTATCCAATATATGAAACTTGAGTGGTGATTGGAAAAATAAATCGTAATGTACGGAAGGAGATGGAAATTTATGATATATTACTCACAATGCTTAGGAAAACAGATGTTTTCTTTTTAAAACATTTCAAAATTAGTTACGATGTTTGTCTACAGAAGATATAGGAAAATAATTAAACAATGTTTTTAAATTAACCATTTCAGCAAAACCATGGCGAAGTAAAGGGATAAAATGAACAGTACACTTGTGAATGTTTAAGTTGAAGCAGTTTTTATTGCGTTTATGCGTTTAGAGAAAAGGAGATACTTTGTAGTGATTGTAGGAAAGCAGACGATTTGGTTTTTCAACAAGTCTCAAAATTCGCAACAAAGTTTTTCGATAGATGACATTTATAACTAAAATAAATAATAAAACAGTATTTTTTAATTAACCATTACAGGAACACAATGGCGTAGTAAAAAAAGGATGATATGAACAGTGCTCTTGCAAATGTGTCAGTTGGAGCACCTGAGATGTAAGAGAAAACATTGCTTTCTAGACTTTCTAATCAGCAGCTACATTTATTTTGACTACAAAACATCTATGTTACGAATATGGTATTCTACAATCTATTCTACAAGTTAAATATACAATTTGTTAAATTTAGAAAAAAAAAAAAAAAAAAAAAAAACAGATCTACTTAGTAGGGATTGTAAGAAAGCAGAAGTTTCATCTTCAGCAAGTTTCAAAATTTGTTACAAAGTTTGTCAATAGATGACATTTCTAATTAAGAAAAATAATAGAACAATCTTGTCAATTAAAAAAAAATTCAGAAACAATATGGTATATTCAAAGGATAAAACAACCTACGTTTCTGCAAATATTTCAGTTGGGGCAGCTTAAGATGCAGAAGAAAAAGATTTTCTAGTTAGTTGCCTCATCTAGTCTGACTACAAAATACCAATGTTTTGACTGTAGCATACTACAAACAATAGTACAAGTTTTATATACGATTTATTTTATTTTGTATTTTATTTTAGAACCGGTATTTATCAGCCAGTTAAAAAATAAAATTCTGTGCTACGACAAACTAAGTTCAACTCCATTACTTATTAATTTTGAACCCAACCCAGAAAAAAAGAGAACTTCTGGATCAAGCTAGACGAACTAGTCTTCGTGGAAGACTTTTTTGATGGAACTAACCCGCATTTGCATTTCATCGAGAGGAAATTCAAGAAATTCTCTTATGGTTAGCCCGATGGCAAGGGCATTAAACGCATGATCCGTCTACACTGAGAATATTTTACGTCTGCACGGTGGTCGGTGCGAGCCGGAAGCAGAATTTGTCCCAAACAGTCATTGCTAGGATTCAAACCTGGGTCACTTTATGAGGGACAAACTCTTTTCCCTCTGAGCCATTGCGGCTCTTTTTATAAGATTCGTGAAGTTAAGAAAAAAAAAAAGCAGATACTTCGTAGTAATTGTCGTAATTTTTTTCTTTTATCAGTTTAATGGGTGTAGTAAAATCCTTCTCACACAAACATGTTAATGAAGAAAATAGGCGAAAGTAATGGCTAATGTCTTACGTAAATTTCAAGGAAGCAGCCAGACTATCAAGCAGCTCAATATCCGATCCAGTTGGTTTCTGCAAAGCACTTGGAAGTCTGAAGAAAGGAAAATGCTTTTCCATTGCTACTCGTAAAGGTCTTGCAGGTTGAATTGTGCGTTCAAGGAATGAAGAATTGTTTGAAAAACCAGTCTCATTGTTCCATGAATTTGTAGTAATGAGTGTTAGACTAGGGACTTCCAAGGACTGAAAATAAAGAATATAATCACAGGCATGTCCCCATTTTTGATGGGGAAAAAAGCACATGAACTCAATATAGAAATAATTAGGAAAAGGCTGCAAATCATTTTAAAAGTTTTGGTTTAGGTCCAACATGGGTAGAAAGAGTCGGAAGAGGAAATAATAATAATAAAAAAAAATACATTAAAACTACTTTTTCTAAAATTTTACTCGTGCTTTTAGGAGCACATTTTGTACTATATTATGTTGTATTTTTACAGAGATTATAGTATAGTTCAAATATGTTTCAGTTATTGCATGTGCAATTCTGCCGCTAAATGAAATTACATATTTCAGTTCTTACCTTCAGAATAAAAGTATTTCTTGCTGCTGGAAAAACAAACATTATGTTATTGTTGATGTAAAACTGATTGAATTCATTGAAAGAAATATTCTCTGAATATTGACGTGGAAATAAAATGACCCATTGTATTTTATGACTCTTCTCAACTAGCTTTAAAGAGCTCTGAAATAAAGAAATGAAGTTAATGGTAGCTATTTCACATGAGCATAAATTCATTTAAATACTTTTCTTTTGTTTGAAAGTGTCAATTTGTTTATAGTAAGCTATACTATTCATATGTACATCTAGAGTCTTTTGGTAAATTAACATGCATCTAATGGCATAATAAAGGCAATAAGTTCAATATTGCCTACTGGCGGCTGTCTGTAATTTTCTAAAAAAGTGGTACATATTGACCTGCAGCCAGGTTGGCTTAAGCCTCCACCGAGGACTGAACTCCAGTACAATCCTTGGTATTGGGGTTGAATGACAATGTCAGCCTACTGCACAATGACGAGTCAGAGTCCAATCACAAATACATCAAAAAAGATATTTATAAACTAATACAAATAAGTCCTAATCATACTAAAAGTATGAAATGACCATACTACATTCCGATAATACATGCATTTAAAGCTAAACATTTGTTAATGAAGTATACCAAAAGAAACGCCCTTGTTATAAACTGCTCAGTGATATTGATTTATTGATTGATTATTAATCAATATTGATTTATATTGATCAGAATTTAACATACCTCATTGGAGGGAAGCATAACTACAGGAACTTTATCATGATGACGTAGTAACTCTTGAAGTCTGTGCTCAAATTCTGAAGTGAAACATACTAAGGAAATATTTCTACGAAACAGTGCTTCTGCTAACAAGGGATCCACTTCTGTTTTAGTAATAAAAATAAGAAATGTAAGAGAGAGTTTTAACATTAACGATTCAATTTAGGGTTATATTTATTATTACAACATTATAATTTATATAATGAAAGATATTTAAAATACAGAAAATTCTATATTTTCCTCGGAAACGGGTGGCACAACTATTGTTGTAACAGATAAACGAATTCAAACGATTATTCCCAAAATTTGTATTGTAAGATTTCGTAAAGATTATAAGCAAATCTCGTTATAAATAATGATTAGTGGTTTCTATAACATTTAGTTGATGTAATAAAATATTATCATATATTATCATTGTCACAAATGTGAAGGAAAAAATGTCTAAGTAGTGTCATGCAGAATTTCCTGCAGGCAGAATATCGATAGACAAAGCGTCCTGCGGACAATATTTATCAAGGGCAGAACATCACTTGGATGAATTATCATTGGACAGTATCAGGCAAAATACTGGTATCGTGAAAGGGATTCTATTTAGCTGAATTACAAGCAGAATTTATAAATTGTTCACACAAGATTTTGTCGAAGATCATATTTTGGACAATCTACCCACGGATAATCAGTACTCTATTGCATATGGATTTATTTTTTCACAATTTAAAAAATATTAAAGAAATTAATTAATTTCCCTCACAATTTTTGGTGTCAGATATTAAATTATGATAGAACAAATTTCTGTGCATATTTGAATGCAATTTTTGAAAATAATTGTTAAAAACTACACTAATTTAGATAGATTAAAGGAACACTTCGAAGACGTCCAATCAGGAAGCTCTCAACAGCGAATTACCCCAAGTGGCGCACCAAGACATTTCAGGCGATGGGTTGCTATGGGATTTTGGATACTGAATTAGCCAAACTTTTTTTTTTGCGTTTATACCCATTGTACTAAACTCTTTTGTATTCATGGTGATCTGTAAAAACCACCTTTAATTTCAGAATCTTTATCAAAAATTAAAATAAAGTACACGAGCAAGGGATGTCATAAATTAATATTTCGGAGATACGAAAATCAAATTGCTATCGAACTGACAAGTTACAGTAAAGGAAGGCCCGTGTAGTAAACATCAAAACAGGTTTTATTGAAGGTTGAAAATTTAAGATGTTTTTTTTTTTTTTTCGTCTCCCTTCTGATTCCTCCCATAATCAAACTATTCTTGTTGTTTATTACATCTGCTTTTCTGTACAATTAGTCAGATTTCGATGATATTTTTGTTTTTTCTTCGGTTAAGTATGAATTTGCGATCCCTAAGTATATCATTTTTGTAAAGATTTTTGAACATATATATTAAGGGTGGTCTTTACTGAACATTATAATCTATATTATTAATTATATTAGTACAATTTTTATTATATATTATTTATTATTATATACTTGGTATTATATACAATACATTGTACTTATATTTAAAAAAGAAAACAGTTTTTTTTATACATTGTATTAAACGAGTACTCACATAAATTTTGATAAATATGTCTTGTTCAGCGTATTTTCATCACTACTGCAAATGATTTTGATGTAAACAAATCAAAACAGCACATTTGAATAGATTATTATTATAAACGGTCTATTTTCATTTGCAATAGGTTGACGTAAAGTATATTGCATATATCACATAACAATTCAACAGAGAAAATTTGATAAACATAACATTTGGTGTGATATTAAGAAACACAAGATATATTACATACCTTTAAATCTCTTTTCTATGATAACAATCCATTGCCAATGCATAAGGTTTGTGACTAACTCAGCAATGAAATGATATAACAGGGTTTTTTGAAACATCACTCTGTAAATACAGTTAAATTATACATAAATGCCTTATTTACTGTTACAAAGTTACCATAATGCATTAAAACTTTAATCTTATGGAAATGCAGAAAATTTCCATTCTTAAAACTGCAGAAATTTGCTGTTAAATACATATCCCTCTGTCAAAAACACATTTTTTTTCGGTAGATAGATACAAAACTAGCAATTGTTGATGTAATATAGATTTTATATATTACCTAGAGATTTTATATGCTTCGAATACTTCTTCTTCTTCGTCAGCACTACAGCCTAGAGCAGGCCAAGGCCTTCTCAATTAGCTGCTTCCAGACTTTGAGCTAGATTTTTCCACCTGTTTATTCCTAACAATTTTAATTTCTTCTCAACACTGTCCAACTATCTTGTAGCTGGTATCCCTCTTCTTTTTTCTTTATCCCTCTTCTTTATCCCTCTTCTTCAATTTTCGAAAAAGTAAGTTTTTTAACTAAGTCCAAATCTTCAAGCCGAAAAACGTGCCCCAGTCATCTGATCCTGTAGGTCTTAATAACCCTCAAAATATTAGGTAATCTCTCATGATTATATTAACTTCTCCAAATATTATTTTCCTTAACTGCTCCAAAGATTGACCGAAGGATCTTTCTTTCAAAAATGAGTAGTCTATTTTCCTCTGTTTTATTAATTGCCCAGGTATCGCTACCATATAGAATAATTGGTCTGATTAATGTTTTGTATAGATTTACTTTTGTAGCAATAGAGAGGAATTTCGATTTTAATTGGTTCCTCAGACCAAAGTAGCACTTATTAGCCATCAAAAGTCTATCCCTAACTTCAACCCTTATCTCATTTTTGTTGGTAACAATCGTACCCAGATACTTAAATTGGGTAACTCCTTCAAAGGTATAATCCCCAATTGTGAGTGACTGTACATGATGTACTCTAGAGCTTACTACCATAAATTTTGTTTTTCCTTCGTTTACTGCTAGACCCATATCCTTGGCAGCGCTTCGAATACGGAAAATGTTAATATCAAAACAACAATGAAATTGACAGTTTTGTATTGTTCTCTTTTCTCGCCAAAGAACGAGTCAGGTGTCAAGCGAAGATAAAATTCGTGTTTGCAATTAAGCTTCTATAGTTTTATTTTACCGGCTTTGTTTCATGCAAAGGAAGAGAAGTGATGAGTTTGCTTCGCTGCAGCTATATAAAGTGTACACCTTTGTTGGGTATGCACTGTACAAACCTTTCCTATGGTAGTTAGACTATTCGTATATGGACCCAAAGGTTCCTAGTTTGATTCCAGCTGGTGTTCCCTTCCACAACTTTTCCCACTGATGTCATTAAACACGCAACTCTCTTTGTCCTCGAGGGATGGTAGCAGTTACATTATAGTTAAAAAACTAAGTTTGATTAATACAAAGCTACCACTTTTCTACAATTTATGAGAAATTTTTTTCAATGTTCGGAGTTTATGTTTTAACGTATGATTCTTTGTTTTGTAATTTTGGTTTAAAGTTCTTTTTTATACCAAGCATTACTTTTTCCCCACTCTCTCACGTTAAAGCTTTTGAAATGTTAGCAAAACTACCAAAAGTTTTTGAAAGCTTTAGTTTTTAGTTGCCTATCACTCTATAAGATATTTTGCAGAAGCGTGGAAATTGGCAGTTCAGTAAATGTAGCAAATTTTATGGGAGATCAGAAAGTTGCTATCTAAACGATGTTACTTTTAATACTTTCTACGCATTTCCTGAAATATATTTATTAATTTGGAAATTATTTTGCTCAAATTTAAAACCTGATCATCCATTACAGCTACAACTTAATGCATTAATGACAAAAATAAATTTAAATTATAAAGTGCAAAACTTTTTAGAAATTGTTCAGAAATGTAAAACATGTATGTAAAAATGTAATTTGAAAGAAATCAGTTGAATATTTTCTAAGAAATAAAAAAAATGTACTACGTATTCCTTTTGAAAAAAGTGTTCTTTTCTAATGCCAAAATGCTTCCATAATTCAACGATTAATTAAATGTTAATACTCTTATTTTCTTATGGTAATCAAATTTTACTAAACTATATGTAATGTTAAATACTTGTTATTTCATTATAGCTTATAAAAATAAAAAAAAATTATCTGAAATTATTAGTTGCTTAAAAAAATGCAATTAAAAATTATTTTTTGCACAATTAAATTTTTATAAATTTATAAAATTTAAAAAATAAAAATTAGAAAATGATTAAAACACTGAAGTTTAAAGCGACTTATAAGTACAGAGATGAGAAAAAATGTATGAGAATTACCGCAAAATTAAGCAGCCAATTAAATTTATATATGTATTGTATTGGCCACTAAGCTCCACAATTTTAATTTTTAAATAAATTTTAAAAGTTTAAACTCTGTGAGTATTTTATTTTCTCTGCCAGCTCTTGTCATTTAACGCGAATTTTCGAGCAAAAATTGGTTTAATCTTTATCGAACTTAACTGAGCGTCCAAAACGAGGGTCGTTTTCAATGATAATATTTCCCTTTTCAAATTTGTGTACCAAATACGAACGGTTTTCATAGCAATTTAATTATACACAGTACAAATGTCACGAGCAGATTTTGTGGTCTTAGAACCTTGATTAAAAGTGATAATAGAGGTGTCCTTTTCTTAATTAGGCAAATTAACATAAATTAATTCAAACTAACAAAATAAATCAAAATAAGATCAATAAAAAAATGAATAAAAATAAAACAAAGGAAAAGGAAATAAAATAAATAAAAAAAAACAAAAAACAAATGGAAAGAAAATATATAAAAATTAAATAAATGAAAAATGATAAAAAGAACATAGATTTTGTTAGAACAAGAATCCTATTTCGAATGATCTAAAACATGATGACAACATTTTTTAATGTCACTTGGAATGTTAAGATTTGAAAATCGGTGGAAACTTAGTTGTCAATCCAATGCAAGTTAAAAAAAGTTCTAAATGGTTTTTAACTCTAAAAGTAATGATATGCAAAATAACAAAATTTACCTTTCTTATCTAATTACCATACTTGTAGAACCTTTAAGAATTTTGCTAAGAACTTGTTATCAGTGCCATTTAAAGCTTGATCTGGTGCGAATTCAGCTTAAATAGCCCTTGATTGTAAACATATGTCTTCAAAAGCTTTTGATAAGTAAAAAAGTTTTTCAATGGACTATTCAGTATTAAAAAGACTTTCGATTTAATGATTTTTGGACTTGTCTTTGAAATAGCGCTTTCGTCGTGGAATCGAATAAAAGACTGGCACTCTTTAAGCAGACAGATGGATATTTTCTCAAGTGGGATTCTCCTTTATTTCGATACTTGTTAATTTACTGTCAATTATTTAATCATTGTTACAATCCAATTATTAAATAATACGGACAGAAAAAAGAAAATAATGAAATTGATTACAGATAGTATCATATCTTCAACTGAATAAAAATAAAAGAAAATAACTGTATATAACAAAAAACTAATGATGGTCTCATAGTTTTCCCTTGCAGTCGGTACATATTCATTAGCTGAAAAATCACATGGTAGGATCCAGTTTTTCCACATTAATTTCCATATTTTATTGGTTGTCATCAGCATAAAATTAATAAAATTGACAAAGTTATTTTTTAATTCGCGATCGCAACACTAGATACGCCATCTAGCGGGAGACTGTAAATATCGGGCATTAGTTCCCACATAACCATTGGCAATGACGGACGCCATTTTCTTAGCAGCAAATAGGAAGCAAAATTTCCCTAAAGAAAAGGTAAAACTTCTTGAAAAAACTAATCAGAACATGCCAAACATTGAAGCAGAACACGCCAAGCATTTGAAGAACAACTTCTCAATAATTTTTACCTTTCTATTACCAACAACATAACATGATTTCATGATCACTTGCTGTTATAGAGGAGTGTATTGCGGTAAAATAATCTTTCTGTCTTCAATTCATTACAAGTTAAAATGAAGTCAACATTGCTTTCGTCATTCCAATGAATAAATGTGTTCCAATGAATTCCATACAGAACTGTAATAGTTATAGAATATTCTTCTTCTTCATAGAAATGTATATATTTCTGTATCTACATAATTCAGAAAACAACAATAAAGAATAATCCGAATTACTTGAAAAAGTATCTTTTGTGCTGATTATAAATAAATTTTTTATCGTTTTCTTGTTAAGTGTTTTTTAGTTTTGAAAGAATTTAAACTAGAATTCAGCTATTCTGTTTTTAAGCTACATATTAAAATTCATATCGAGATCTTACAATTATAAAATTTTGATGTGTGGTATGTTACCTAAAAGTAATGAAGGGATAAACTATGTATATGTTATTTGAGAATAAAGTTTTCAAACAAAGAACATATCATTTTGGAATTCTCCGGACTTATAAATCAGGTAAGTGTTATGATTTTTATACTTAAAAATTTGCTTGTAAATAATTTTTTTTCGTACTTGATGATCGTTCTCTACAAAATGTTTTTTTTACGTCTGATTAATTACTATAAGAATTAAAAAAAAAAAAACAATACGAAAGTTTTTATTGAAAAATGAGGAATTTTTAAAATCGTTTTTATCCTAAGAACTCTTTATTTTACGCTTTTTAGTTTATAATTGTTTGATAAAATTGTTGTCAAAATACTTTTTTTGAAAAATTAAATGGTATTAAATTATGTGTTTATGTATACTTCTTGCATATTCTAATATTTGAAGTAATATGATTCAGAAAAGTATGAAAGAAAAATTCGGTACTTACGTATTAACCACAGCTACAGATTTGGCAGATTTTTAGTGCCGCCAATCTACACTTAAAATTTTTAGAAAAAATCTTAAAATGAAACACTTTATTTAAAATCAAAGTAGTCAATCGGATTTCGGTGGAAAATGGGCCGATATAAGAGTTTAGCATAGATTCAAAACAAACTTTTCTCTCACCTGATTCTATAGCCATTATGAACTCTAATAAATAAGATTCAAAATGAAATAACATTTCTAAAACGGACGTTTACTAAGATAAAGTTTCATGTTATGGACTTTGGTACATTTTCGTTATATTTCACTCCATAAAATATTTCGCTCCTAAAAAAATAAAATTGCATCTTGTTTTGTTTTTTGGCAAGTCCCAAAGACGCATTTTCGTTACACTAAAAAATGGCGACAAAAAAAATAGTTCTTTTTTTTCTTTTTGTTTCGTAAGCATTCTTTATGTTACGTTAAAATTTAAATGGGCCTTTCATGTTATACCATTAAATTTAGTAAAACTATTTCTCAGGCATTAGGTTTGAACTCTTATAAGAATATACCTATTTTTTTCTCTTTATTTACAAATATTTTTCCGATGTGTTCTGGATGTTCCTTCTCTAAAAAAAAGTGATACCATTTTGTTTTCGTTTGCATAAGAAAGAAAACAAACATTTTTCTTTTTTAAATTTAATCAGCCACAATAAAGATGGAACGTTACAATGCTACATGCTACATTAAAGACGTCTCCAGTGTAACTGAATGACTGTTCATATGGAAATCGCAGGGATTCGGCACATACAACAACGCCCCCTATAGTTCGTTGCGATCGCGAATGGAAAATATTTTTGTATTCAGCTGTAATATTTATTTTTCTTATTCTACTTTTCTATTATTAAGTTTTAAATTTTGATTGTTAAGGGTTTAAAACTAAAAGAGTTGTTTTTTTCTTATAAAGGAATTTTATGACATTACCTTATTACGATAAAGTTTGAGATGAACTTATTTAAATAGGTGCCCAAACTTATTAAATATTTTACAATGGGATACCTCTGCGAGTGAAATAGTGTCGGTATCTTGATCCTGATTGGTTGTTGAAACGTGACTTTTGTTTACGTTAGCAACTGTTCTTTTCCTTCTATTTCGAGTAGGCCAAGTCCGTCAAGTATTAATTCTCGTAGAAGACACATTCTATATTCTTTTGCAAAGATTACAATTCTCCCACTACATGCTTCTTACTTTATAGACAAGCACGAAGCAATGCAGAACATAAACAAACTAATTATGCATAGAAGTTGCCAGGTGCAGAAAACAAAAATATATCATGGTTACAATAAAATACAGGAACAAATTATAAATCTGAGTTAAGTAAAAGACATAGATGAGAAGGAATAACATTTCAACAAATTTGATGTGCACTACGACGCTGTATATAATTAACTACACGTTAATTAACACTCTAACTTATACGGAGAAACTTGCTCAACTTTAAAGCGCCAATTTGCTTATAAATAATCAGTTGGCTTTAACGCTATAGGTCACATGTGTGGATATTCATGATCTTCTTCTTCTTGAAGTGCATGTATTATATTTTATTATATTATATTTTGTGAGGCGAATTACATTAATATACTATTATAAAATACAGATAAATGTTTAACCATCAGCTTCAAGCACAATGCGGTGCATGCACAAATTGTATTTATTTTATTAGCCTGTTTGCTAAGTAAACATTTCAATTAACGATTTTGAATGCATCAAATTCATTGTAACAATATGCCTTTAATTTTAAATAATATTTTTGAAATTAAATACTAAGTAAAAGTACTTATATTTACTAATAAATTGTAATAAAATCATAAGGAAATGTTTGAGCTTGGGAAGTAGGGACACAAGCGTAAGTAAAATAGAATTATAAGTGAATAATTTCAACTTTCGTAGAAAAAAACAAAGTTATGGCAAGAAACAACTATACTGATGGGGTTGATGAGCGGCAACGAACAGGGAGTTTACCCCCCAGTAGAAGAAGTTAAAAGAATGAAGGATTGGTGTTACAAAACTGTATCCTAAACTCACAGCGATAATATTTTTTCCTGTTTTATTATTTAAGTTTACATCTTCTCTATTTCACAATCCCAAACATCCTTTTATTTTTACAATTATTTTAACATCTTTAAGTTATTTATACATTTTTATATACTTTTATACGTTGTGGGAACTTTAGAAGATTGATTTAAATCAATTAAAAAAATCAACACCACTCATTTATAACTACTCATTTTTAACCAGCATCACTTCAATTTTTAAATTCTTATAGTCCTTGCAGAAAATATAGCGTTTGCCTTAAGGCTGAATTGTACGGAATTTTCAACTATCGCACTTTTAATATTCTAATATAAGGTTTGTAAAATTAGCAGTAATTTTCATTTGCCTACGATTTGAAAAACTAATCCAAGAAAAAGGGAAAGAGGCAAAAATATATGGTTTATTGCTTTCTTCTTAGATAACCACATTTCAATTCTCACTGAGTTTCAACATAAGTTGCAAAGTTCGTCAAAAGATAGCGCTACTGACTGTAAAATTTATGAAACTGTATTTTAGAATTATTTCACGCAATTTGAATTGAAATATTTTCACGGGTGTCAGTGTCAGTAAATTTGCTTTTCAGAGTGTAGTTTCTGCTTAAATATTTTGAAAACATTGTTTTATAATTTTACTTAGTCCGTAGCGCCATCTGTTGGCAAACTTTGAAACTAATATTAAAAACTGTTGAGTATAACCTATTTTTTTATTCAGCATACCTTAAAAGAGAAAAATATATATTCCTCCTTATTTTTTTGCAATCTATTTCTCAAATCACTGATCATTTTTTGGTCAGCCGATGGTTGAATTATTCCATCTTCCGTTTTACTTTAAGTGAGACATTCCCTTAATATCCCGTTTTGAGCAAAGAGTTCAAAGAGGTTAAGGCTCTATTGTTTCGTGACCAACGTAATGATTGGGGCTACGTGGTCAGTATTGCGCAGAAGCCGCTTTTACTTTTCAAAAAAGCTGATACCCATTTATTTGAAGCTGGGTAAGCTTCAAGCCACCATCTTGCTTCATGTGGATGAATATTTTTTTCTCCTAATATCACTATGTTATGTATGTTTGGAATATTATGAGCGGGAAATATTATTCACTTTTTAAAATTAAAGTGACGTAAGCTTGAAACCAAACATTAAATACATAATAACACTTTCACAATATCTTTATTTCTATTATATATATATATACAAATGCAGTGCAACGCGGGCGATATAGGAATGTAGAAAGTGCATAGGAAAAACTGGTTGCCAACAACACAATTTTTTTTTCAAAAACTTTCTATAAAATTTTCTTTCTTTCATTTTTAAATATAAGCTCCACCTCCACTGTGAGAGACATATAAAAAGAGGGGTGCATACTTTATATGATTATGATGAAAATACATTTTTATTCTTAAAATTTATTTGGTTCGCTAACTGTACGAAAGACTCATACACTTTATAAAATGTAATAAACACTCAATCTGTCTAGTTTAGAGCATTCAAAAAGTAGAAAATATGCGAATTATCTTCTCAAACTATAATAAACAGGCAGAAAAATTAATCTTCACTCAGTATTTTAAATCATAATATTGTGAAAATTTGCAGCAACCGTAACAAAGTGTTAAACGGAACCTTGTTTTTATCCTAGCTGACCATAGTATCGTATAATGAGGTTTAAAATGGTTAGGTTTGTACAGTATGCAAAAAAAAAAGAAAAAAAAAAGGGACCACCCTGAATAACTTTTGATCTAATGATCAGATCTTCACGTCCTAGAACTCAATCTGAATGGTTTGAGCGGGTGAGCTCAAATATGCTAATTAATTGACGCAGACGATATTTTAAGTCACAAAAATCATACACAATAACAGACGCAAAAACGTACTTTCCCTGAATACAATTTTTTCGACGGATACGAGATTTTGACCACCAAAATATGGGGGTAACCGCAAGTTGGGAAACATCGCCCTCACAGTTTGGTCAGGAGACTGATCCAAAGTTTGGACCCTTTAATGTTAATTTTACTTTTTGCGTATTTCACCATGTCTCATAAGCGTTTAAAGCGAATTGAAAATTTTTTGCACACAAATATAAAATTCGTTTGCTCAAAGATAATTCTATACAAAAATGAATTTTCATAAATATGTATTATTTTTTATTACTTTTTATAGTAGTCGAAAATTTTTGAATTGTATGGTATACAGTTTACATAATTTTAAAGAATGTAATTTTACATGAAATACAAAATTTGAATAAAATTGGTTGAATAGTTCCTGAGAAATCAAATTCTATCATCACGCCTTTTTCATAATTTGATTTCTCAGGAACTATTCAACCAATTTCGATCAAATTATGCATATTTGCCATGTAATATCAAATACTTTAAAGTGATGTAAAAAATTGTATACCTTACTATTCAAGCTTTTTTTTTGCAGTTATTTAATAAAATAATATAAAATAATAAATATTTACTGAAATTTATTTTTGCGTTGAATTATCTTTGGATAAACGAATTTTATAATTGTGTGCAAAATTTTTTCAATTTGCTTAAAAAGTTCTCGAGATATGGCGAAATAGGCAAAAAGTAAAATTAACATTAAGGGGTCCAAACTTTGAACCGTTTTCCTGACCAAACTATGGGGACCATATTTCCCAGATTACGGTTTCCCCCAATATTTTAAGGGTCATAAATCCGAATCTGTCGAAAAAAGGGTGCGTTTATTCAGAGAAAGTACGTTTTTGTGTTAGGTTTTGTAACTTAAAATATCGTCTGCACTAATTAATTAGCATATTTTTGATCACCCTTCTGGAACCATTAAGATTGAGTCCTAGAGCGTGAAGATCCGATCATTAGATCAAAAGTTATTCACGGTGGTCCGTTTTTTTGATCCACTGTACAATATGGTTTAGCTTTTCATCATATTAAATTTCATCATTCGCACTTCATAGGTTTTCCACTGCCTTCCACAGTTTTGACGTTTTGAATGCTCTAATAATTCTTTTAACACATAATATGACTTTTGTTAAAGTTTTAACTAGTACAACTAATGCATACAACACTTTGAAGGTTTTGCCACTAATGTGTGGAACATATATCTTATTAAGTGAATTATTAACATCATCAAAAATACTTTTTTTTTTACAAACTTTCATAAACTTCTCATATATTTTTCAGTAATACTTTGTATACTTTTAAAATGTATCAAAATAGTCAAGAATACTTTTAAGTCTGTCACATATAGAGCATATGGAAATCACCCCCGACATTTACAATCACAACATTTTGACATAGATCTACGACATCAGTTCAACCAAGTATCACAGAAAATTTTTTGTAAAAATTCCTAAAAGTTCTTGACGAACAACAACAGATTGCTATTTCTTCCTGAAATTTTCGAATGTTGTTTAGGATAACTATGTTCTCTCACTGACTCTGGACAGTATCTGTTGAACTTTTGCTATTCCACTTTCAATGGAAGCTCGACCGACGAATGAGTCACTGCTCTCTGAACTGCCGTGGCTCGTAGTAGCTACTGATGCTCGTCTTGGCAATCTTACACGAGCAAATGGGGATGGTTTCATAGTATGGGTCAAAGGGCAGACATCTATTATGACATCATTGGACCACATTTGCTAGAAAAAATTAAAGTTAAAAAAATGTTTAATGAGTTTTGCAAGCATATTGATGCTTGTATAAACTCAAAGAACTTATAAAATCTTTTTAAGGTAAAACAGATTATTACTATGTAATTCTAGTACCATGCGCTCACTCTTCACTTTTTTAATGACTTTAAACGGAGTTTTTTTAGATCAGAGAAAAACAGAAAACTCGGCTTTTAGGAAGTAAGAGCTCGTAAGAGTAACTAGTGCCAATAGTGTTCCCTCAACCATGGAAGAGAGACTGGTTCTTCGTTGGAGAGAGTGCAATAAGTTGTATAAAAGAACATAAACTAATATAAAGATATATGAAAAAAATTGCAATATAGGATGTTTGCACAATGTTACGAGCACGTGTTTTCATCAATGATTAAAATAATCGATTGTAAGAAACCACCTTGTTTCAGATTTAAAGTAAGTTATTAACGAAACATCAAATTTAGTTACACTATGTAATTATATAGTTGAAATCAAAGCAATTGCTTACAGATAAGTTTTCAGAAAAAAAATATAAAATTCCTAACCCTGAATTCCTAAAAATAACAAAATTATTTAATTGGCTCACTAACCACAAGAGCTACGCCATCTTTAATCTATGCGAACAATAATAAATTAAGTTCAGTTTCTTTAGAAGCAAAAAAAAATTTTCATTGTAGGAAGGCATCGATATTTTTAAAGTCAGCAATTGCATTAAATATTACATGAACTACGTTTGAAAAATTTAAAAATGTAGAATTTCAGTTCTTTATATAGTCGACAGTCATTAGCTTTACGATGATTCCACAAGTAATAGCCTTACACACAGAAAATAATATTTTTCTATTACTTGGACAGTAAATGCTTAAACTTTTTAAACTAAAGTTATGCTAATTTTAAATATACTAACGATTTGAGTATTTAATTTGAAATGTTTTTTAACTTTCTGATTAAAATGATCAAAATGAATAAATGATTTGGTAACATAATGAAATTTTTTTTAATCTATAAATTGCCGTTACAAGAAAACAATCATCTTAACAGTATTAAAAACTAACTAATAAAAAAAAAACATTTTTCTTACATCTTCAGAACTTTTATCTCGCGTCCATTTGAGAACAGCTTCATCGTCATTGTAATGGCCAGCACAGCTTACAATAATAGTTTCATCCTGCAGATTGGTCCCTTCGGGATTTATTACCCTAAAACACGATATAAATGTTGAATATAATATGTGGGATTAAAGATTTTGAGCATAGCAGAAGGCTATTATATAACAAAAATTTGAATAAGAAGCGTGAAAAAGAACCAAAATAGTAAAATAAATAACAAAGAATTGAAATAATTTATAACATAACATTATCGAACCAATTCTAGTATTCTTAATGACTAAGATGAAACATTTCTGTCACACGAAATCTTCTAAATTATGTCGATGAAAGTAAAGGGATTTCCTTGATGCTATTATTTGCGTTTTCGATTTAAACAATGCCTATACAATATCATACAAAATTAACCCAGATAACTAAAACATACCAAGTTTTCTCGAATTTTATAAACCTAGATAAATTTATATAAAATTATTGTTAAAAATTTTTTAAATTATATTTTTAAATTAAGAAAATAATATTTGAATTAATTTAATGTATTAAGTTGAGTAAAAAGTCTTAGCGTTTTTTTTTGTCCAACAGATGGCAGTCGTGCAGTTGCTGAAAAACTTAGAGCATTTTCAACAGTAATTTTTACGTCATTGATATCTGAGAGTTTAAGCTTCATTGTAAAAATTAATTTGGGGTCTTTCGTTGAGTTTTGGAGGTTTGATAGCTTGTTGAATATGGAAGATCAAAGTGTGCATTTTCGCCTTATTTTAAAATTTCATTTCTGTAAAGAGAAAAACACGTGTCAAGTTTGTGAAAAATTGCGTAACGTTTTCGGCAATGATGTTCTACAAAAACGCCAATGTCAAAACTGGTTCAATAATTCCGAGCTGGCGATTTTGATTTGAAGGATGATTCTCTATCTGGAACGCTTACCCGAATTGATGATGACAAAATTAAGACATTGATCCAGTTAAACCCACGTTATACGACACGAGATATTTCAGGGACATTGAAGATCAGTCAAAAAAGTGATCACGTCCATCTAAAGAATCTGGAACACGTAAGAAAGCTCGAAATTTGGGTTCCTCATGAACATAAAGAAGTTCATTTGACGGCACGAATAAAATGTGCAACATGAAAAAAAAAAAAAAACTTTTTCGAAACGAATGATAACTGGTGATGAGAAGTGGATTGTTTACAAGAACGTGACGAGCAAACGGTTTTGGTCAAGCGGGGAAAATTCGCTATCAGTGACTTCAAAACCAGAACTTCATCAGAGGAAAGTTAGGCTCTCAGTGTGGTGGAATTGGAAGGTTGTTGTGTTTTTTGATCTCCAATTAAGGAATGGAACAATCAGTTTAGATGTGTACAGTAGGAAATCAGACAATTTGAACGAATCTGTCATTCAGAAATGTCCTTAACTCATCAATCGTAGTGTTTCATAATGATAAAGTGAGACCACACATACTTTTGACAACCCGCCAAAAGTTATTTCTACCCACCATACTCCCCTGACCGTACTGCTCCAGAACTTCACTTGTTTCGCTCTCTTCAAAACTTCTTGCGTGGAATAACGTAAAATTCAGATGAGGCTGTAAATCAGCACCTTGTTCAGTTTTTCACAAATAAAGAAAGGTTCAACAACGACCGAGGAATTATGAAACTCTCCGAACGATGGCTAAAAATCACAGAACAAAAAGAAACATATATCATTGATCAACCTTTAATCTTCATATAACTTTCATGACTTTAAAAATTTAGTAAAAAAAAACAAACACAATGATTTTTTACTCAACCCAATATTTAGTAAGTTCTTATGTATTGTTGGTACGTTATGTAAAGCATGCAAATTAGTCTATAGAAGGCACAAAAGTAAGCTGTGTAAGTAAAATAGTAAAATAAAGTTGATTGGAAGAAATCTAACAAGTTATTCCATTAAAATGTTATTCATACAAACAAGTTCTTTGAATTTCAAATAATTAAATGCTTATGTATCGTTACTTATTTAAAAACTTATACTTTAATACTTAGTTGAAAACTAAATTGTATCACAAAAAGCGTATTAGCTCTTTATTGACTTTTTAATATTTGGGTCTGTTTATCATAGAATAATCTATTCCAAAATAAATATTTTGAATTATTAAACAACTTTATGTTTAAAAATATTGTTGGATTCATCAAGAACAAAGAAAAATTATTTAGCTTAAAAAAGTATTTTTAATTTCAGTTTTATTGGAATGAAAGGTTACAATGTGCATTGACAATGATTTGTAATAAGTTAAAACCCACAGCAAGGAATTTATAATTTTGGCGTCAAACTGAATCATCATAACAAGAATCTTATTTCATCATGCATTAAAATTTGGAATTCTTCAGAAATTAATACAATGGAGTTGAAAGATTAAGCGAAAGCTTAATTTAATCCTCAGTTAGAAACTGCGTTGTGAATCTGACTATTTTAATCGATTTTCCAATAGTTTCTCCTCGAACTTAGTTTTAAGGCATTAGTTAGGAGCAGGAAAATCATCGCAGAAGGAAGTGAGGATTTTAATTTGTCACGTGATGAAGAAAATATATATTTTAAAATGGATCAATATTCATGACACAGACTTAAAAGTGGAAATTTGTGATGATTTGTGAAAAATTTTCCAAACAAGAATTAGCATAAGTTCTTTTTCAATTTTGAAAATGTGCGAAATGATTTAAGCACTGTTAAAGTTAAACCTCAGACCCCTAAATTTTTTTTGTAAATTTCAAGAATCGCAAATTTGCTTATTGGTATTTTTTTTCAGCTTCAGTCATTTTATTGACGAAATACATTGTCTTTTAGAAACATATGTAAGTAGCACATTTTTGACAAATGAAGAAGGTCGTAAGATGAAAAGTATGAGAGCATCACTACACTGTAAAAAAAGTATTGTCAGAACTGCCTGAATATGATAAAATTTATGGTGTTTCTAGCTCTATGTGAACGCAAAAAAGCACGTTAATTTTTAACGAAGGGCTTTGGTTATGAGTTTGGTGAAATTAACTATAAAATACGGTTTTAAATTATGTGGTGATAAAATTTGTTAAATGAAGTCAAAATCGGGGATTTTATCATAATACCTTTAAAAAATGGCATTAAATAATTCGGCCAAATTTGCTTTTCAGTTTTATATATTTAATTAAATGTGTGGTAATAAGAACTATACAATTTCTAATAAACTGTTACCATTTAAACGCAAAAATTAACAAATGATGGTTTAAATACAGTATTTTTTTGTTTTATTAATCATGTTCTTTTTTAATTATTTTTTTTACCAGAAATGGCATTATTATATCGTATGGTATTTTACCAGATTTTTTTTCCGTGTAATAATAAAACTTGTATTACTAATAAACTATTGATTTTTAATTGGTAACTTATGTGTTCTTGGAAAATAATTTCTTATATTATTTATTTCTCACAAAATATATTTTCGTAACGTATTTTTGAAAAAATCAAAAAGGTAAGATGAAAAGTTTGAGAGCATCACTAGAATGTGCAGATATTAACAACGCGCAACTATTTTAGATTTGCGAAGATGAATAAAATATATTTGGGATGTACGAGGATTGCTATTTATATTTCTGGCATAATAATGAAAAAACAAATATGTAGGATCGAAATTGGTTTTATTGTTTTTCAAAATATTCTCCATGATGATCAATACACTTTTGTATGCGTTTGAACCAATTTTCAAAGCACTTTTTCCAATCCGATTGAGGTAACTCCAAAACATGCGTTTTGAATGCATCAACCGCTTCTTCGGGGATCGAAAATCGGTGTCCACGTGATTTATTTTTGATGTGTGGGAATAAGAAGAAGTCATTGGGTGCCAAATCAGGGCTGTACGGCGGATGACCCATCAGTTCGATCTTTCGCTCCGTCAGAAATGCCTTTGTTTGAGCCGATGTGTGAGAGCTCGCATTGTCATGATGAAGAATGATTCGCCTGTTCTTCTGTTTTTTTCGAATTTCTCCGATGACTTCTGGCAAACAAATGGTCGTGTATCATTCAGAATTGACTGTCCTGCGTTGCTCTAACGCCACTGTTGCCATATGACCGTTAATGCCGAAGAAACAGGCAATCATTTGTTTCGATGTGCTTCTTCCTCGAACAACTTTTGTTGGTTTTGCCTCGTCTTGGAAGACCCATACAGTTGATTGCTGTTTTGTTTCCGGCTCATATGCATAGATCCATGATTCGTCACCCGTGTAGATGTTATACACAGCCTTTGATGTACCTTGAACGTATTTTTCCAACATTTCCTTGCACCAATCGACACGAGCCTGTTTTTGAGCGTTTGTCAGATTATGCGGGATCCAACGCGACCAAATTCTTTTTACGCTCAAATGTTCATGCAATATTTTATTGATGCTAGTCATACTAATGTCCAAAGACGCCCCTATCTTACGGTATGTCACATGACGATCTTGCTTTATCAGTTCACGCACAGCAGCGATCTTTTCTGGCACAACAATGGATTTTGGACGACCTGCACGGGATTCGTCCTGGATCGAACATCGACCACGATTAAATTCGTTATACCAATTTTTTACAGTGCTGTAGGATGGCACTTTATCGCTGAATAAAGAATTAAGTTCATCGAAGCACTATTGTCTTGACAATCCACGTCGAAAATTATGAAAAATAATGGCACGAAAATATTCACGATTCAATTCCATTTTTTGAAAGAGAAGAACTTTTCAATTTACTGTCAACAACACAAATGAAGCTATAATGGTAAATCGTCTGCTGAATTTATGTTTAAAAATATCAAAATTTCGATTAAAATCGTCTGCGGTCGCCTAGCAACACTTACTGTTGCCAAGGCCAGAAATATAAATAGCAACCCTCGTATATCCTTATTTGAACTGCCAATCGTTAATGAGATTCGAAATAGTTATTTTGTTGTCGAATTCAAATTTAAACTTCGTAATCAAAGTAATTTTACTCTGCAATTTGGTTTGGTTTTAATCATTGGATAATAAGGAACATTATATCTTTACCATAACTTTTGTTTGTGTTTATTCTAGGAAAAGAGTTTTAGAATAATTTTTTTCTTTCTTTTATTTAAGGGGAGTTTGCGGTGCTATACTAGAATTATTGTTTGTAACTTTCACGAAAAGTTTATAGATTTTGGTTTTTGTCCGCACTTACTCCAAAAACAGAGTTTTACATTCGGTTTAAGATGTTTTACGATTTTTTAAAATTATTGAAAAGTCATATTGCCAAAATACCATAACATGCAGTAAAGTACCACAAAGAGGTCTAAAGAGAAGCTAAGCTATATATATATATATATATTAATTAAAATTATCGTAATTTAAAAAACTTTGTGGAAAGAACGAAGAAAGACAAACAAGGCTGTGAGACCCACTATTTCTTTCTAGAATTAACACTGCATTAATGATTTTATATTATTGGTAGTTTGGTTTTATTATTGGTTGTAGTAAATAAGCTTTATTTAAAAAAGGGATTTTATTTAGTTTCCAAAATTGGCATTTTTCTCTTGTCTAATTATTTAAAATGCACATTTATCTAAATATGGTAAAAGCTTGCAGAAATAAATTAAAAAAAGTAATTTTCTGTTTATTTATTATCTGTTTCTGTAATTATCTGTTTATTATGTTTTATTCTTTGGTGCGCTTCTATTTTTTTTTTTAAATTCAATGATGCATTTTTTCCAAACTCTGTTAAATATTTATAAAATGTTTCTAATGTGTCTAATTTTATAAAGTGTTTATAAAATGTTTCTAATGTGTCTTAAATGTGTCTAATTTTACATGCACTCTGAAATTAAAGAGTTTTTGCTCTAATCTGTTCCAAAAACCAAATTTATTTGCTCCAAGCACATTCCTTTCTGCCCCAAAATGATTCTGCAACTGTTCCCTCCCTGTACTTTTCAAAATCGTACATAGTTGTAGAAATAGTTTTTAGTCTAAATTATTATTTTCTTTTTTTTTTGGGGGGGGGGGGGGAGGAACGGTTTTTTAGAAGGATTTTTTTAAAGACACAATTGAGTTAAAAAGAAAAGGTGATAAAATAAAACATTATGGCAGAAACAATGATGAATTTTATGACTGAGGCATAAAAATTGAACCATTTCTAAAGGATCTTATCGTAAGTAGAAATAAAAAAAAATTGTTACCTAGTTTTTAATAGACTTTTTACTGGTTTGTCCGATATTTTAAGCATTTGTTTCAGATGCAGTTCAAAGGCAAACGGAACTTCTGCACTGTTTATGGAGATGTTACTGGCAGTGTCTGACCCTTTTCTAGATGTTCGAGTCCAGTCTTGCAGCTGCAAGAGATCATTGAATTGTGCTGTACTTAAAAATTCTTCATCGCTTGCTAAATAGGATGGTGGCAGTGCAGATTCTTCTGGGACTCCCGACGACCTTCTGGAGTCTGGTAAAGAGGCGTTACCAGGTCTGGAAGGAGGCAATTGAAAAGTACCTGCAAAAAAAGTTTTTTTATATGTTTATTATAAATTAATTTTCACATAGCCTTGTCGGTAGAGCATTGAGCACATGTGCAAGAGGTCGTGAGTTCAATTCCCACAGGCTAAAGACTCCCCGTGTAGTAAATGGTGACTGATGTATGTTAAATCTGTCAGGTCACAAAGTCCTCCAAATTCTTGTAACAAATCAACACCTCTGGGGGTACTGAATTAGAGATTGATCGTTCTCTGGTTTTGGTCAAAATTACGATCTGAGGAGGAATGAATGGATGTATGAATAGGTCCAGCTTTCTAAACGACTGTGTGTGGCTGAAATCGTTATCTTGGCCTCAGAAGGTGCCACTGAAAAACAAGAAATGCAACCTCTGCCTTAAATTTGCTTGGTTTCATCAAGCAGGTTTGCTGGTATGGCAAGTGTCCTTAGAAACAACAACTTTCTTTCACTGATAATTATTTAGAAATATAACTATTTTTACTTTTTAATTATAATTATTTTACTATCAATAAAATCATAATTATTTTCACAGATCATTAGTTCAATTAATTTTATAGTCTCAATATTACCGTAATTTTGCATTGCTATTATTTCGCGATACTTAAAAAATGAAACATTACTGCAGGATGTGTGGCAACAGAAGTCTCCTCCAGAAGCATATAGAAAGCTTCGTTTGTTAATGACCATCACTGCGTGTATGCTACCAGATCAAGTTTATGAATCCACGAAATAAACTTTTGAATGTTGTTCATGTGCAACATTTTCGTCCATGTTACATTTGAGATACGTCTGTATTCCAGGTATAGAGAAGAGCTCGAAAGAAGAGGAAGAATCAGCTGCTAAAATACAAGATCCAACCTCACGATTACGCTAACCTTACATCGAGTCGCAATGATATGCGACACAATCGATGTCCGCCAAAAAGACTTGAATAAAATCTGTCGTCTAATGTTTACGCTTCAATGCAAATATTATTTAAATTAGCATTGATCGGGGCTGAATGTAAGATTTGAATCATTATTATTATTTCGCATTACCTAAAAAATTTAACATTACTATAGGACGTGTGGCAACACAAATACTATATAGAACGCTTTGCTTGTTAATGATCGCCGTTGTGTTTTAGCATTATTAAAATGTCTTTTATAATATCTGCTGACCTAAGGATTGTATTCCTCGTTATTAAAGCTTTTCTTATACTTTGTTTAGAAAATTCCTTTTTCAACATTATTTTCACACTTTCATTATTTTCATTATTTTTTCAGGTTTACTATAAATCATATTTTTATAGTAAGCCTGCAAAAAATTTAGATTTATTCTTCTTTATCTTGATTATACACTTCGCATGATTTGGAGCTCAAACTATTACACAAATAAACCTAAATTTTAACTTTTAATGCATTTTAATCAATTTGAAATTTATTGTATGAGCCATTCTGTTTAATTCGTGAATATTATTCAAATAGAAAAGGAGTAGTAACATTTGAGTTACTTTTTTATGCATCTTTTTTGTTTTAGTTTTTGACATATTTTTTCTCTTAGAGATAAATTTGCAATAGTTACTTGTGATTATTGCAAATTTATCCAACATAAAGAATCACCATGACACTTAAATGTAAATTCATGATGAACTTAACTTATAATAATGTCCATAGTTTGAGCATTTTAAACCAACTTCTAAAATACTAATTCACTTTAAATGTTGGAGAAGTAATAAATAACCCTTTCGGTAGGTTAAGAGGCGATGATAATGAGAAATAACAGTATTTTATCACATAAAGGGTAATTTAAATTCATTTTAAATCTGTGTATACGTTCTGTTTTTAGCTTTAAAAAAATAATAAAATTGCTACATTTCTCTTTCTAAAAAGAATTATGAAATATTCCAAGCAGTTATATGCTCTACGTTACCATAATTCACACAACTATTGAAGGTGCTTCAGGTGGTACAGCTGCATCATCACCACTCAGAGTTAACTTAGAAAAAAAAAACATCCTAGTGCCGTTGATGTGAACTAACCACATTATGCTTTTACATGTTCTTTTACATCTCTTTTTTGCTTTTACATGTTCTTCCTAGAGAAAGAAGTTTTAAAATTTAGATTAAAAATATCATAAAATAACCTCTTTCACTGTTTTCTGGTTCCTTTTAAATCAGGAAATCCTTGAGGAGAATATTTGTTTTAGAAAATAAGTAAGTCATTTTTTAATGCTGTGTTCATTTTAAAGTTTGGAAAAACAAACAAACAGTTTATTAAAAAGATCTTTGGGAGAAGAATGCGCTTAAGATTTTCAGGCCGTTGGGAAAAGAATATGCTTAATTTAATTTAATTACTTACTTTCAACAGGTGGTTCAGGCTCTTCTATAGGAAAATGCTTTGCAGAAAACTGATGCAGCTGATGATCAGCAATATCTAAGGTAGGAGGACGAATGCTAAACAATGGGCATTTACCACTTTTTATGATAGGAACCTCTTCCTCTTCACTTGGATGTTGCTGTCTTTTTAGGAACGATGCCAGCTCGTTTGCCTCACGACGAATGAAAGCTTTGATAGATGGCAGTTTACTTTTATACTCAAATGTGACGTCTCCTCTCGCAGATATGACAGGTTGCGGTTTTTCCTGAGCAACCCAAGTCGGTATATCTTCAGCACTTAATGACTGATATCGTTTCTTAGCAGATTTGAGAGAATCATCTTGGATCTCTAAAGCTGAAACTATTTTATCACCGCCATCAGAAGACGCTAAATCACCGGCATCAATATGGCGGAAGCGATAAAATTCTTTTGGGTCAGAGGATTTCCTCTTCTTTTCCAGTTCTGGCACGACGTTCTCTCCCACAGCACTTTGTTGCGTTTGTGTCACAGTTTCTTGTCTTTCATTTATTTCTGTTTGTTCTTGTGATTGTGATTCGACCTGAGTTGAAATTGCAGTTGGATCGAGTGTCGTGGTATTCGATATTGATGGTTTGTCTTTGTCAGGGATTATTTGTTCCTCCTCTTCTTCGTCTAATTTCGTTTCTTTTTCCTCAGCGATTG
Organism: Parasteatoda lunata; assembly: GCA_949128135.1. Taxonomy (NCBI): domain Eukaryota; kingdom Metazoa; phylum Arthropoda; class Arachnida; order Araneae; family Theridiidae; genus Parasteatoda; species Parasteatoda lunata. The sequence goes on along the minus strand of OX421973.1, from coordinate 32,018,924 downwards.
GAGCACTGATTGCAAACGAGGATTTTCGGATTCCTCTTTGGAGGCGAGGACTTCTTTCGACTTCAGGAGGCAGTAAAGCTGGACTTTTCCGGGATTCTTCTTCAACTCCAGGATCTGAACCGACAGATCCAATGGAATCTCTGCTACTTCTATCAGATGCACTACTTCTTCGACTGACATTACTACTCGGAGTTAAGTTAGGACTGTTACTGCATCGCGTATTTAGATCTCCATCCGTTTCTGATGATTGTTGCTCCAGAAGAAGTTTCTGAAAGTAAAATTTATTGTGTTTTTAATATTATAAAAAATTTCTTAGATCAACATTTTTCAATTTCATGAATTTACAATCTAATTTAAAGTTTATGCTTTCAGTTTCGTATTAGATTGGAGAAAAAGCTATAAAGAAAACGTTATTAAATCCATGACCTTTTCTACAGCTGAAATAATCTATAGAGTGCTCCAAAAAATAAATAAATAAAAAACGAAACACCCTGAATAACTTTTGATTTAATGATCGCATTTCTATTTTTTTTTACTCAATCTTAATGGTTCGAGGAGGTAACCTGAAATATGCTAATAAATTCATGCATACGATTATTTAAGTTAAGAAATTAGACACAAAAACAATCTTTCTCTGAATAAACATATCTTTTTTCGACGGGATCAGATTTTCGACTCCCAAAATATAGCTAGTAGTCGCAATATAGGAATTATGGTCCCAATAGTTTGGTTAGGAGTGCGAACCAAAGTTTGGACCCCTTAATGTTAATTTTACTTTTTGCGTATTTCGCCATATCTCGATAAGTTTTTAAGCGAATTAAAATTTTTTGCACGCAATTATAAAATTCGTTTATCCAAAGATAATTCCATTCAAAAAATAAATTTTAGTAAATATTCATTATTTTATTTAATAATAGTCGATAATATTTTAAATTGTAAGGTATACAATTTTCACGTTATCTTAAAGACTGTAATTTAAAAAGGCAAAATTCAAAATTTAAGCGAAATCGGTGGAGCAGTTCCTGAGAAATGAAATTTTAAATATATGACTTTTTTAAAATTTAATTTCCCAGCTTGTGGCTACACTCGAGGTTTTCGGGGTCAGAAATCTGAATCCACTGAAAAAACGTTATGTTTATTCAGAGAAAATACGATTTTGTGCCTGATTTCATAACTTACAATATCGTCTGCACTTACTAATTAGCATATTTAAAGTCACCCCCTACAACCATTAAGATTGAGTCCTAGAACGTGAAGATCCGACCATTAGATAAAAAGTTATTTTTTGTGGTCTTGGTTTTTTTTTGGCACACTGTGTAACTTAATTTTATCAAAAGATTAATAATAAAATTTAAAATTCATTTGAATGCTCGATTGATTTTTCCGGAGGAAGAAGAAAACATTTTTCTGAATTCTATAGTACATTTAATTTAAACAAGTTGGACGTGGATTGTTATTCATAGAATTGCAAAATGTTTGAATTTAGCGTGATAATTTTTTTTTGTTCATTCATTCCATTTCATTGGCTTTTCAATTGGGACGGGACGATTAATAAGGGGGAAGAATAAGATACTGATTATTTTAGATGATTTTTTCGGTTTTTTAATAGAAGATCATTTTGGATTCAAGATTCAAAAGAAAAAGAGGGAAAAAAATCCGAAGGAACAAATTTTCTTTAAATGGCCAATATTAGTTTATTAAGTTTAGGGGTGAAATGTAATTATTATTTTCTATCAAGCCCTTCAAGCATTAAACCATGGGCAACATTATATTAAAATTTACTTGCAAATCAGCACGCTCTGAAGGCTAAATGCATCTTTTGTAACTGTATTTACTTCAAAGATTACAAATATTAAAACATTTACTTGGAGCCTTTCTTGTATCTGTTTAGCGTGACCAGATTCTGGGTTTTCTGGTGGTTGAGGAGAATTCGAGGCACTCACACTGGGCGATTTTCGAGCAATAACATCGTAAACAATAAAAGTGCCATCGGCTGTTCCAACGAGAATTGTGTTATCTAGGGGCAAAATACTAGTGATTCTAGCATGGTTCGTATATGCTTCGTCAACCTAAAAAAAATATGGAAGAAACTGTCATTAAGAATGAATGTTACCAAATGGTCCAATCTTAACAATACTAAAAATGGGAGTCTAATCTCAACAATATTAATGTTATCAGGGCTAGTTATTTGATTATTCGAATATGCATCCTATCTGATTGCCAATATCTTTTAAAAAACATTTTTTTAAAGCTGAAAGCACCACGTAAATTTGATTTCAGTAAAAAAAAAAATACACTGACATCCTTGTTAATTTACGAATATCCAATTTCCGTATTACGTGGATGGGAAATCACGGCAGATTTTACTTTCGTTTTGAAGGCATATGCATGACCTGGAGTTTTGAAGGTATTGGATTTAGGTTTCAATTTTAGGAGTGGACAAAGCTCAAATAATCAAACTAAGAGGGCGTTAAAAACCACGCTATGCAAGGAATGTACTAGTAATGAAAAGTGCATTTATACATCAAATATTGTCAGTTGCAGCAATATAACGTGGTATTACTTACATTGTTTTTAATTCACTATGAAGATAAAGCAAACAAAACAAATATTGCGATTTGCAACAATAATGAGCTATTATCTGCTACGTATTTAGGGATAAGGATTAATGGGGCATAATATGAATTTCAAAGTAATCGTTCATACATTCAGTAAGCGTGGAAGTAGTTTAAAATAAGGATCGTATTATTTGTTGTTACATGAGTAAAACTAGAATTTTTCTTAAGTTACAAGAATATAATTTCAGTGAAAAGTTTTAAAAGGTTTCTTTAGGTCTTTAAAGGTTTGAGCTTTAACATTACCAATGAGTTCTTTCACGAAGTACGAGTAAATATATGATTACGTACACTAAACAACATTCTTAATTTGATGTTTAGTGCATAAGTATAAGTATTTGTTGTTAGTATTTCAGAAAGTATATGGTTGAATATACTTTCAGGAATCAGCTTACAGAACATATTATGATTAAAGTACGTTAAATTTTTGCATGGCTAGTTTTTACACCACATGCCAATATTAATTCAAACGAGACTACGAGGGCCTCTTATTTAATTCGACACACAAAATTTCCTTTTTTTCCCTTTATTTATATAATTTTAAAGTTTGAACGCTTGTCTATTTTAATATATAATCACCAAACCATGATGGCTCAGGGGATTGAGCGTTTGCCTTTCAATGAGGTGAACTGGGTTCGAATCCAAGCGAAGGCTGGTCGATACGAATTTCGCACCCGGCTCGCACCAACCACAGTGTTGACGTAAAATATCTTTAGTGGTAAACGGATCGTGGGTTAGAGTCCCCTTGCCGCCAGGCTAACAGTGGGATGTTTTCGTGGTTTACTTCTTTATGTAACGCAAATGTGGCTAGTTCAATCAGAAAATCCCCCACGAAATAAAGTTTCTCCAATATGAGAAGCTCCCTTGTTTTCTGGATTGGGTTCAAAATTACAAGACTACGGAGTTGAACATTAGTAGTTGTATACCCAAAAATTGTTCAACAGCAGTTACATGATAAAATCACCAAATGAATCGATACGTTTTCATTAGACGCTGTGACATTCTCTTCCACACAGACCACATTTCCCTCTTTGGCATGTTCTTGAGAATGTCATACATTTAATTTTCCCTTTGTTAGATCAGAATAATTTTTAAAACGAAGTAAGTCGACATGTTTTATGCGGCGTCGCAATAAATAGTCAAGGAAACTTCGAAACATATATAAACTCAAAAGAAGATTCTTGAACTGGAATATTGAAAAAAGAAGGTAAGATTATTGACGACAGTGCTTCCCCGCTTGTAGCCTATCAAACCGATTTGTTTTCTTACAACAGTTTAGTCACTACACTTTCTAATATACAGATTCGACACTTAGAGGCTAGTTTTTTTCCCAATTAGAAGAAACATTTGGTAGGGATGTGATTAATTTCTTTGAAAAGGCAAACGGTTTAACACTTTTTCAAGGATATGGCGGGGAGCTGGTATAACTTAGGCACACAAAAACTGTCATAATGTCTACAAAAATGCATCGACTGATTGAGTGAATAGACAAATGTTTGACTTATTGAGAGAATGTAAATAATAAAAAAATATATTGGATTAATTAAATTTTATAAAAAAAGAGGTTTTGGCTTGGAAGGCCTTAGCTAAAAAGTGGCGATAAGTATCTGATCCACATGGAGAAAAAAGTTCTGATAAAACTACTAAACAGTATAATAATAAAATTTCTGGTAACCCCCACCATCATTTTGAATATATAAACCAAAATATGGGGAATCTAAACATTTCATTTTGCAATTTTTCCTTTCATATAGTAACAGTTTTCCGGAAATTCTGGTTTTCAAAATAATTTGACCTTAATATAAATATAACCTTATTGCTATACATTAGTAAAAAATACAAAGCTGAAAAGTAAATTTAGTCAAACAAATGATTTTTATGTCAGACTATCAAATTTTACCACATTTATAAAATTTTATCACATATTTTAAAACCATTCTTTATTGTCAATTTTACCAAGATCATTAAAAAACACTTTGGTTAAAATTACAGAACCAGAAACACAGTTAATTTTACCATATCCAGGTAGTTTCGTCCAAACTTTTTTTTTTTTCTATGTGCTTTTCTTTTTTTTCTATGGAGGTAATTCCTTTGAAATTTATTATTACTTTAAGTGGATTAAAATATCTTATTAAGTTATTAAAAAGTAAGTAATTTCTTCAACTTTCTAATTCTCTCTTTTACTCGTGAAAAAAAGTATCGTTAAATGAATAAAAATAGCTATTTCATTGTCAATAGATAAAGGAAAATACTTTTGATGATCGAGAACTATAATTCTCTCTGATGTCATACAGTAATCTACAGTTGAGAAAATATGGATCCCACAGCTGGAGAATAGATGAACCTCTTAACGTAATCCATACTCCTTGGTCTCCAACAAGCATACGATAGATGTAGTCCAAATTATTCGATGACGCTTGGAACTGCTCCACAACATCCAGTGTCCTGAGGAAATAATAGAATATATTCCAATAAGTAACTGGCATGGAATGATTCAAGATACAAGATAGTATGTTTGATAATAATTCCTAGATTTATCAGGCTAGATTATACAAATATGTATTATTTAGGAGGCCTCTACCTTCATAATTTTGGAACTTAAGTCAAAATTTTAATGTGCAGTTTCTTTTTTTATTTCTTTTTTATTTAACAAACTTTTGATAATATGCTATTTTTCGAAAGCACAATACTTCTTATTATATTTTATAACCGTCATTGGATAGCCGACCCAATTTTGGGTTTATGACTACTAATGTTCAACTCCGTAGAATTGTAATTTTAATCTAATCCATAAAACAAAGGAACTACTGGATCAAGCATTGGGAGAAATTTGCCTTTGTGGAGGACTTTTTTGATGGAACTAATCTGCATTTGCTGTATATGGGGAGGAAAACAACGAAAACCTCCTACGACTAGCCTAACTGCAAGGGAACTCTAACCAATGATCCTTCTACCACTGAGGATATTTTACATCAGCACTGTAGTCTTTCCGGGTCACGTGCTTGATAATTTTTAGAACTTCTATGGAGTTTTCCGCAAACCATTGAAACACAAAAATTATGAGAATTTTTGATATGTGTCAGTAATTTAAAACTACGCATGTCTCAGTTTTTGCTACAGTTTAAACCGATGAAAACATATTTGGATGATGCTGAAAAATTATTTTAACATTTATTGCATTAAAACAAAGACATTTATCAAAATTCAGAAAACAGGCAACTGTATACTATTTAAATACCTTTTAAAAACTGCTGATAACATAGTAGTGTTGGCTCAATTTTTTCAGGAAAAGTTAATAGAGGATCTAAAAAACCATGTGCTTTATATCCCAAATTCTGCTTGGGTAACTACTTTCGAATTTACGTGTATCGTAAGATACTGTCAAATTGAGTATATATTCACCATTTTTTTTGAGAATTTAACAAGTACAATTAAAAGCATATTTAGAATATTTTTCCTCCGTGTCCACCCTGTTGACTGGAGAGAGGATTCACACGGGTATCTTGGTGTCATATTCTAATAACCCAGAGAACCTTGGTTTCTCATGGTGGATTATGTAAACACTCATTCAAAATTATTGCAAGCTAAATTAATATTGTGGGTTATTTATCACGAAAATGTACCTTATAGAACATAAATATCAAATTTTTATTTTTAAAGTTCATAAGGACAACGTTTATATCCTTTTTTACGATGCTTAAAAACTTAAACTTACTCACTTAAAATGAATCAGTTAATTCCCCTACTCAAAAAGAGTGAAATTTTTTAAAACTAAACTTGAGTTAAATGCACATATGTTAGAGTCAAATACTTGCTTGGAGTTAAATCGAACTTGAGTTGCAGATATTTAAGAGATACTTGAGTTATTTTCGCTCAAGCATGATTTTGTGAGTGGCGACATACCAGCTCATAGAGACTTAAAAGTATATTCCATTTATTATGTTCAAGTTATAAGCTGGAATTTGTATCGTTTAATTTAATAAAAGCAAATGATGTGGATTTTCGGTTGCTATGACGATATGCTGGAACAATATGCTTAAATAAAAGTGTTATGTTCTTGCTATTTTACGTTTAACTAGTTACTCAATTATAGCACAATTATGTCTTTTAACTTTTTGAATAACGAAGAATTAAAAGATCATTTAATTAGTAGTGGTATTTCTGAAGAAGACGCTGTTTTACTTTTGGGTAAGAAAATATATTTCACTTACCTACTAGAAGAATATTAAATATAGTTGCGCACACAAAAGGCACTTATCTAGATTAATTTAAAAGATGCCAATTTTTATATGACTAGATTTCATAGGTTATGATTCCTTGAAATCTTTTCAATTTCACACAATAACCAGATTTTGTAGTTATGATAAATATTTATCTTGCTGTATACGGAAATATTTCAATTCGAAATTGTAATTTAAAAACGTTTATCTTTTAAAAACTGTCCTAGCTAAAGGATTATTATAACTGTTATTTTTTCCTTTAGAGGTATTGATTTAAAATGTCTTGTTGATTTGGGGATATAAAAGAAGAAAAAAAAAGTATATACTACCTTGCACTGAGTACAGTAACGTTTGGACCACAAGCACACCATAATCTTCTCCCAACCAATTGTAAGCATGTTACTGGACTTGAACCAATAACAACATAAAACACTTCAGGTTTTGGCATACGTCCTTGAACATTCTGGAAAGAGTGAAACAATGAATTTTTCCCATATAAACAACGTTTCAAAAAACATCAATAGCAATGGGTTAATTTTTTTTTGTTGCATAAGATTTCATAACCGCTTTTAGATACTTTCATATCACTGATTTTAAATCTGCAATCGGCTTTTATCTTCAAGCCATAGATTTCTTAAATTAAATTTTTAGCTTCATTTTTCATCGAAATGTACAAGCTTAAAAACTATACTAAATAGTTTGTCTCATAGATAACAAATTTCTAGGAAGCTAGGACATATTATCAGTAAAAAAAATTTCGGAGGAGCACAAGCCGGAAATGTCATCATATACCGCTAGGGACGCTTCCCCTATTATAAACTGTTTTTTAGTGTGCTTCTGAATAGGTCATGATAGAGAAGCGTCCCTAGTGGCGTACGATAATTTTTTTAGGAATGGGTTCGTAAGCATTTTTAATCTTGATGAGATGCCTTGTTAATTACCATGGAAGTTTGTCGCATTATTTATAAGAAAGGCCGAGATAGCCTGGTCGGTAGGGCGCTGTGCCCATGTCTAAGAGTTCATGGGTTCGATCCCAGCCGGCCGAAGACTCCCCGTGTAGTAATGGTGACTGATGCACGTTAAATCTGCCGAGAAAAGTTTTATTTACCTTCCCGGAGTATGATGCTCTAAGAGAACTCATTTTTATACAGAATTACATAGCTTCATATAAAGATGAAAAATGGCTTTGGGGATAGAGCATTCACCTTCCAATGAGGTGAACCGGGTTCAAATCCCAGCGAAAGCTGGCTGATACGAATCCGCATCCGGCTTGCACCGATCACAGTGCTGACGTAAAATATCCTCAGTGATAGACGGATCATGGGTTAGAGTCCCTTTACCGTCAGGCTAACCGTGGAAAGTTCTCGAGGTCTTTCTCTCCATGTAACGCAAATGAGGGAAAGTTCGATCAAAAAGTCCTCCACGAAGGCAAATTTCTCCCAATCCAGGAGTTCCCTTGTTTTTTGGATTGGGTTCAAAATTACAAGGCTACGGAGTTAGTAGTCGTAAACCCAAAAATTGGGTCGGCTGTTTAACGACGGTTATAAAATAAAATATTTACGAGATACATTTTTTATGTAACCTTTTTTAAACTTGTACGTTTCGGCGAAAAATTGACTAAAAATGACAGCTAAAAATTCTATAACTTTAGAAACAAAATCTTTTAATCTCTTAACAAAGTCTTTTTAGAATATAACTTAGAATATAACTTTAGAATCCTCACACCCGATTCAGGAATGTTTAAGTTCTTTTATCAATGCAACAAAAATTTTTATCTCCGGTGTATTTTGAGAAGGAAAACTATTATGAAAATTACTTCAACGACAGCGAGAGTTCCGTCCGCAAGACCAGCAAAGACTTGTTTGACGCCATCCCTTTGGTGTGAGCACAGACACAAAACACATTCATTCAGGCATATCTCCCACATCTTTTTCCTTCATTGAAATGAAAAGACATGTTTTGTTCACATAAAGTACGTATTTATATTTATCATCAAGTTTAGTCTTTTGATATCTCAGCTTCAAATAATGGCACAAAATGTTTTTTTTTTTACTAAGTAATAGGTGGTTTAAAAAAAGTTTTCCCTAAAAGTAGGAAAAATAAAATAAATATTTTTTTTAAAGTAATTAAACTTAATTATTGTCTTTAATTATTTATAATTGCTGCATAAAAAGTAATTTTAATCTTCATCTTTTATTTTTACATTGATCGTTGGATATTTTAATTTTGTATTAGTAGATAGTTTAACCCATTTTCAGCAAAAGGTGCGTAAGCGCATCATTTCAATGTATATTTTTTATTTGCCTTGTGAGATATATATTTCATTCATTATATTTTTTCTGCTATTTTAAAGGGTTCTGAAGACATCTGTAAACTATTTTTACTTTGATTGGAGTAAAGACTTTCTGTTCAAAAATTTTTAAACTATTCTAGTTTCTTAACTTGAAACGGTGATTGACAAATTCAACTTTTGTAAAATGTATAATCATACCATTTGAAGTTAATAATATGTTTTATGATGGGTTAAAGTTGCAAGTTACGAAAATAAAATATTAATAAAAACAAATTTCATAAAAAAACTGATGCTCAACTAAATGCTATTGATTTGGTTAATGATGAGATACGCACCATTTTATTTCTTAAAGGAAATATTTTCATGGATGAAACTTTTTTTTGTGTCGCAATGAATGTAATTTAAGTATATTTAAAGTTATGCCAGATTTCATAATAAATAATAAATTAAAAATGCCAGATAATTAAAAATAAGTTAAAATAATGCCAGATTTCATACAGTTTCTACGCTTAGTCTAAAATGGATTAATTGTTTCGGACCTAATTAGCTTTTCAGTTGTAGGGTAAACCAACCAGTGAAGGAACACTACCCAGTGAAGGAACATTTCATATATATTGATTAAAAATAAGAATTTGAAAGTCTTTCTTTAAATTGATTGGTAACAATAGCTTACTGCCAAACAATAGGAAGTCATCTAGCAATGTTTTGGATTACCTAGTCAAATAGACTTCTCTGGAAAATTTTTTAAATTTTTTATTATCTCTGCAACACCTTGTTTCTTTGAAAAATTGGAAGGTGAGTGTTTATATTTATATGTTTGAAGTGGAATTAATTGCATGTAATGGTTTTATTTTTCTCACTGTGAAAAAGAGAATTCAAAATATAGTTATTGAAGTTACGTTTTATTTTTGTTTAAGCATCATAGCATAATAAAGTACTGAGATAAGGGGGTGTTTATTCACTGGATCACCAAACGATGAAAAACCAGTGAAGGAACAAGTGTTCCTTTACTGTTTTTTTTTTTTGCAAGTTAATGAAAATAAAAGATCAACTTTAACTTTTTTGTACCTTTAGTGATGTTTCGCATCAAAGGTATGCTAAAAATACGAAAAACAACTTCTAAACAGTGAGGGAACAGGCATGTTCCTTTACTGGGCATAGATTTCCCAGTGAATGAACAGTATGTGCTAATATGTTGACACTCTAATTTTCAATTCATGATTACAAAAAAAAAGTTAACATTTTCCAAGTATTTATATGTTATAATTTCAAGAATAGGCTTGTTTATGTGCATGGCTTATTAATTCATAAAGAGCATTAAAAAATAACCAAAATTAAGTGTTCCTTTACTGGGTGTTCATTCACTGGTAAGAGCTGTTCCTTCACTTGGTTTTCTTACTACTTGTTATTTGAACCTCCAAAACTTTAAAACAATATTATGTAAGTTCTCTACAATTTTTTTATATAATTTGCAATTAGTAACAAATATGTTGACACTGTCATTTAACTAAAATTACGAATTTTAAAATTAATATGATTTTTAACAAAGCAAGTGAAGTTTAAGTGTTCCTTCACTGGTTAGTTTACCCTATAGCAGTGGAAAATATATAAATAAATAAAACAAAATTATTTTTTATGATTTTTCCTAATATTAATTGAAGCAATAAACTTGCTGTTTTATCCCCACACAAGCAATTTTGCTAAAAATACCCCATTACTTTTAATCTTATAATTATTTTTTACACAATTTTCATGAAGACTTACCTGGAAGCGGTATGGTAGGCGTGAACAAAGTGAGAGTATGTTCCAAAGAGCATTGTATCGTTATTAGGAGCGTGCATACACATCACACGTGATTCAAACTAAAAAAAATTCATCATTTTAATTATAATAAAGTTTTTTTCCTTTTTATTTTAAAAAAAGGAAATATTAATGCAATAAAGAAGAAAAGACTAGCTTACTTCTATGTGAATTCGATACATGATATTGTGTTCTATAATCACTGTGGAGACACGCGATCCATGTTGATGGCTGTGACATATCCATACTTTGTCTGGAAATAAATGAAAATATGTAAACATTTGATCAAGAAACAATATTTTATAAGTCCGTGTCTTAAAAGAAGACAAATAAATGCAAATTGGATATGTTTATTTAAAAGAACTCTTACCATTTCCCCAACATGCAGCACATTCTATCAAATAGTTACCTTCCATTTCAACTTGGGCCATCTAAATAAAACAAAAAATATATAATTCAATAAAATATAATAACTTACGTCTAAAATTTGATGGAATGTGCACCTCTCCTTTTTTTTTAAAATTTCATTGCATGCATTCATCAGTAAAGCAGGACTTTACTGATGAGGGAGTGATAAAGCTGAATAAGATTATAATAGGTGTTAGTAGTTAAAACTGAAAATTTTAGAAGTCTCATAACACACTGGATTTTTCATTTTTTTTTTAACTCCAGAATTGCTCTAACATCAACTCTAATATTGCTCTAAATCATAATTTGAACAAAAAATGGTGGCAAATAAAAGCTGATTGTTAACCAATAGAATCAAAAATTTCTGCTTTTTATATAACCCATTTTTGGAAATAGCAAATATTTTTCAAAACCCAATTCTGTAACAAGTACAAAATATCTGTTACAGTAGGTAATGACCATTTGTTGTTAACATAATTATTCTCCCTCAAACTATTTTTATACAAAAAGTCATAATTCAGAAGCTGTTTTCAGGTATTTAAAGATCGAATACTAATTTTAACGCATTTCTTGTAAAAATGCCAATTTAGTTTTCTGTAACATATTTCTCATAAGAATGCTAATGCAGTTTCTGATAACATATTTTTTATTAAAATGCAAATGTAGTTTTCCATACATTAATCTTAGAAAAATACGAATGTAGTTTCATATATACTAGATAGATACTATTTTTAACAGCAGGTATAAAATATCTGTTACCAATAATATTAATCATTTTTTATTATTATTTTGTGAGTACACTTCGATTGTAGTTTTCCTTTTCCTATTTATTATAAAAGTGTGAATATAGTTTTCAACTACACATTTCTTACAAAAATGAGAACGCAGTTTTTTAAATACTAGATAATAATATTAAGAATTTAATTAAGATTGAAGATTTAAAGATTTTAAGATTGCGAATGCACTTTCTTATATACTAGATTGATACTATTTTTTACTACAGGTATAAGATATCTTGCCCCAATAATATTAACCATCCTTTTATTTTCTTGCGAATACATTACGATTTTAGTTTCTATTGCATATTTCTTATAAAAGTGTGAATATAGTTTCCAAATACATATTTCTTATAAAAAAGAGAATACAGTTTTTATATACTAAAATAGTTTTTTTTATATAATATAACAGTTTCTTATATACTAATTGAAAAATTAATTAAGTTTGAAAATTTTAAGATTGCGAATGCATTTTCTTATATACTAGATTGATACTATTTTTACAATAGGTATACAATATCAGTTAAAAATAATATCATATTTCATTATTTATTTTTTAATTTAATTATTATTTTAATTTTTATTTATATTACGATTGTAGTTTTCTATTACATATTTCTTTTAAAAGAGTGAGTGTAGTTTTCAATTATATATTTCTTACAAAAATTAAAATGCAGTTTTTTACATACTAGAAAAAATATTAAGATTCCGATTTTCCGTCAAATTTGATGCAATAAATATAAATTTTTTTAAAGGAAAATATTAAATTACTCATACATCTGTTTATTTTTATGTATTTTTCCGAGCATCTATAAAATTTACCATACTTTCATCTAAATGGATCAATGTAAAATTCAAATTGAAAATATATCTTCATTTAGATTCGAAATGAAAAAGAAGGACATTTCAGAGTCAGTCCCCGTTTAATCACCCATAGAAAGGGGAAGAATTTCATGAAATATGGGATGGTAGGGGAGAAATGAAAAAGGGATTTGAGTAAAAGGGAAGGCAATATTTGCACTGAAAAATACCACTCTGTCTCTCTCTCTTATAGCACTTAGTTCTCTCTCTTTCTGTTCTGCTCTACGCTTGGCAGCGTTATGGAAGGCTTCTCGCTTTCTCCATAACTCATCTCGTATCGGGAAAGGTTCCAATTCTTCGAAAGCAGCCTACAAAAGTTACACGATACGTTATTAAATATTTTGAGAAGAAAGGTATGTGACAATGTAATTAAAACTTCCGTCCAATAGACAGTTTACTCAGAGTTACGCTGTCACGCCATTTTGGAATGTGCTCAATTTTGATAGTTAAAATGATGTCACTTCAATGCTTGTTACTATTCAGAAGGTATACAATGACGACTTAATTTATTTATGGAATTTATGGGTGTAGATAAAACATTTAAAATTAAATTTCTTTTCAGTTCCATGAAAATTTTGTGGAACTGTGCTTATAATTCCGTACAAGGCTATGCTGTCGTGCCATTTTAGAATGTGCTCAATCTTGATAGTTAAAGTGATGTCACTTCAATACTTGTTACTATTCAGAAGGTATACAATGACGAATTAATTTATTTATGGCATTTATGGGTATAGATAAAACATTTAAAATTAAGCCAATTTTCATTTCTATGAAAATTTTGCAAAAATATTTTTATAATTCAGGGCATATAATTTAAAACATATTAAATTTTTTTTAATGATACGCTCTCATCTATTTTAAATTTATGATCTGAATGACTTAATCTTACATTTGTGACACTAGCGATTTTCAAAATTATTTAGATTTCTATTGATTTAAAAGTAATTAGTATTCTTTGAGTAAATAATTTAAAATTTGGGTTGAAAGTAAACTAGAAAACCTACAAAAATGTAAAAATTCCCCTTACGTTTTTATTTTTCTTCATATTGACCTTATTCTTACATATTTATGCGCTATTAAAATACAAATGCGAACTGTTTCTGATAAATTACAAATTAATATTAAATAATTTTAAAACTTATTCTATGTTAAAAACCTAATCTAAGATCAAATCTATTAAGTTAAGTGATATTTAATAATCGGAGAAACATTGTCAAACAATATTTTCTTGAAAAGTTTATGAATCATTATTTTACTAAGCATTTAATTTAGCATGATTTACAATTTATTTGGAGTAAGCAAATGCAATAACAAGCATTTCACATAATGATATCATAATTATGAGTTATAAAAGAAAAAGCTTTTTTAAAAGTAGGGAATTATTTTGTTTGCCATTTTAATCGGCTTAATATTCATAGAGTATTAATTGCTAGATATTGATGAACGAAAATTCTATGAATATTATTTACTAGATGCATTGTAACTTCAATAATTAAGAGTTGAATTTAATTATATTATATATTTGTTTACCGATATGAGGCCATCTACATCGAAACATAGTTTTGCAGCCGCTTTCAGCTGTCTCATTATGGATACAGTATCATGCTTAGCTAAAATTGCTTCTTCCTGCAGGTACAGTATTCCAAGGCAAAATCGAAATAAAACTTTCGGTCCTTCTAGCAAAAAACAATCCCATATTCTTAGAAGAGTCTACAGAAAATAAAAAAAAAATTCAAAGTTACATAGACATTTTTAGATTTACATATAATTAAAATAGTCTTCCTTTGCGCTGCTTTATTTGAATGACTAGCTAAGCAATAACTATAAGAAATATCGGGAACAAAAGTATTGGGTGGTTGTAAAAGTTCTTGCTCGATCCTGATTGCATAAAATTTTATGCATACTGCAAAAAGTTCCCAATCAAATTACGGTAAAATAGATTCTTATCGTAAAATTTTACGGAACAAAAAAAATTGATATATCGTAATATTTGTAGTAATATTTATTGTAAAACCAATGTTTCACTGTAGTTAAATAATTATTACTATAGAATATAGGATAAAAAATGTTATGGCCAAAAGGGATTTTATACTGTGAAATTAATTTCACGGATTATTCCGGAACCGGTACTTTTTATCGTAATTTGATCTGGAATTTTTTAACAGTGTTAGTGTGATGTAAAAGAAGCAGTGGTCGGAAATTGCTAGATTACTTTTGTAGTTAACTGCAACTCTGTTACAACTGTAGTTCACTACAACTGCATTTTCAGAAGTAGTGACTACAGAATACATTCGCGATGTAATGACCACTTCACTATTTTCAGGAGACAAACCTCACTGGGGAACTTATTGCACACCCATATTCAAATTGGTTTTGAATAAAATTTTTTGCTTATTTAAACATGAAGAATTATTAAGAAAAATTTATTCCTGTTACCATAATCCTGTTTAGTAGTTTAAACTATTCGTAAGAGTTTGTTCTTTTTACGATTAACTTTGTATGCAATTCTAGGCAGCGAATGAAAAACTCAAAAAAAATCTCGGATCAAATTCTGGTAAAAAGTTCTGGAACTTTCAGTGCAGCATCCGTAAAATTCACTTTTTACTGTCAAATTTTACAGCTTGGTTTTTACAATTATTTATATTTAAGAACAGAGATTCAGTAATTTTACAGTAAGTATTACTGTAATAATTATGGACTATTACATTTTTGTTCCCTAAAGTTTTACAATAAAAATAGATTTCACGGTAAAATAAAGTAGCACCTTGAGTGCTGGTACATTTTATTTGATATAAAGTTTTTAACTGTGTAAAAAATTATCAAATATTTTCAATTTTGTTATTTTTCTTTTATTTCCTTTAAAAAGTAAAATACATCGAAAATTACAGAGAAAACATGTTTTCTTCCATTGAAATGACATCGATGTTTCAAGAGTGTACGTTCACATTTGATGGTGTGGTTACTGTGATAAATTGACTATTATTTGTAATGGCTTGCTCAAATAGCAATATGTAATTCTAAATGCTTAATTCTTATTAATGTTTAATCACAGCATTCACATTGCGCCCATTGACTGACTAGCAAAGAAGTGTACCAATCAGGTGTTTGAACCTTGTTTCCTTACACCACCGACAAAAGTAGTTAACAGGAATCGTTACAAAATTTTTATAGCACTTCTCTCTGCACTACTTTTGATTTTTTAAAAAGAAGGGGCTTACTGCAACGCAAATTACAAAAATAAGTAGGGACTACATTAATTTCCATATTTGTCACGTGCTTTTTCCGACCGCTGAGAAGAAGGATAATTACAGTATAACTGACAACAAATACATTAGGAGAAGAACAGATAACAGATTAAGAGATTAACTGTTAAAGTTAAAGCAAAACGTTCACATTTGATCAATATTTTTTAGACATTTTCACGACAATTCATTCAAAGACACAATAACAAAGAAAAACCATCAGTATTCACTTGATTTTGTTATTAAACACTCTGATATTTGAAGGATATTTTTAATGGAAAAAAGTAATTTTGTTTAAGAAATCAAAAGCGTCCAAATTGCTTTATTTGACGGAATTAAGACAATTTGACGTACAATTTTCTTACAAAAAAAGTGATATACGCTTAAGATTGAGTTATGGAAAATAGCAATTGATGAAAAATGCATTTTTTAAACCACATAGCTTTTGCCATCACCTGAAAAACTATTTAAACGAATTCTTTTTTTGTAACTTAAAAAAGATTCCTTAAAACAGATCATTAAAAAAGGTTTACAAATAACTTGTGAAAGAAATTTAAAAAGGCGTTTTTAATTTTAGGTCTAAAAGAAATTAGTATGCCTTTAAAATTTGACTCCTTTTAAATCAAAAATATATGATTTTTCTTCCGTATAATTTGTCTTTAAAAAAATTAAGAACTAATCAATTTATTAGTGTGTTTTTTTAAAAAAATTAGCAGGTTAAAAATTGAATTTGTTTGCAGGAAAATAATTTTTAATTTCCTGCAGACGAATTAAAATACGTAATGAATATAAATTCTAAATTTTGTACTGTTTTCTTTGCCTTTCTGTTATTTATCGTTTAAAGAAACGCAAAAAGTAATAATGAATAAAAAAAAACATTTAATATTTTTAAACATTTTATTTTATCGTATCACTGTCTGTCAAAATATTCTATTCTTCGAAGTTATTTTTTCTTCAGATTTGATTTCAGGGTAAATAAAATAAAACAACTTTTAAAACATATCATAATTTGTGATGAATATGAATTTTTTTTAAATGAAATGGAACAGCGTTGAAAGAATTGTTGCAAACTGCTCGTTTAAAAAGTTTACTTTTATTTTAAAATTTTATTTAGAATTTTTCTCCATGATAAATGTTTTTAATCACGATTGCAAAGCTATCAAATATCTAAAGTTTTTTTAGAGCAATATTACTCTAAAATCTAAAACATTGCCAAGTTGTGAAAGCGTATATTTAAATAAATTTTCTTTGGATACAGTCTTGTTAGTACATGCATGTTGCATTGCATTTATGATGCAAGTTACATTTGTATAATAAAAAGGTGTCTGTACTTTTGATATTCTGTAGTCTTCGGAATTCCATATTGAATTTGATATTCTGTAGTCTGAAATTCCTTCTACATCTATATCATTTTATAATTAACATAATCAGAAAAATTGACTTGTCATTGTACCCTAAAGTCAGTAATAATACGGTGCAAATTTGTTACCACATAATACGGCGATAAATGAAACCACGTTTACACTCAAGTGGATATGTACAGGGGGTCGATAAAATAATTAAAAAGTTTCTATTCTAATACATTTTTTCATATTTCTCAAGAAATAAGAAAAGAATCATGTTATAACTTCAGAAGTGCTTAAATCACGCAATTTCTCATATTTCTCAATGAAGTTTAAAGCTTTTATAGGTTTGAGAGACCGACAATAAATTACAAATGAAAAATAATGTTTTTGAATACCCTATTACAAACAAGAAAGCAATAAACTTGTAACTTGTGACAATTGTTTTGGTTATTATATACAATAATTGCACAAAATTTCATAAACATAGCTTAAATATTTGTGGAGATATGGGCATTTTTATAAAAAAAAACTTTTTTTTTTTTGCCTTATGTTTTATTGCTATAATTTAAAATTCAATATAACTTTATGTTCAATAAAATTAAACAAAATTTTTAGAGCAATTTGAAATTAATTGCAATCTTTTTGCTTTAAAATTTGAAAAAAATTCTTTTTAAATTCTGCAAAGTATGTCATTAAACTAGGTTTTTTTATTCTGCGCATGCGCGGAAAAAAATTAAAAAATTTTTCTTATAATGTTGCATTGAATCGTCATTTGGCAAGTAATGAAAGATATTTGATTTGAATATCTTAAAAGTTTTAAAAGTTTCAAGTAATTTTCTAACTAGCTTTTGTACTAGTTAAAAGAAAGCTCAAAATGATGACGGGATTTCTACAAATATTATTCTGTATCATAAGACACGATTAAATAAAAAATAATACTTTACAATAAATGAAAAATGCACCGAAATATGATTGTACAAGAAAGGAAAACAGGCAAAAGAAACGCTGCTTTTACTGGAGATGATCCTCAACAATGCCGGTGTCATTTTTAATAAATTTTGTTTAATAGTGCAAAATAAATTTAGCGAAAAACCCCTTATTAGTTTTAGCGTTTTTTTTTAAAATGTGCAAAACCTACTTCAATAATCGCATGAAACTTCTTACATTTTTAAAATATTTAAATTGAACTGCGATTTTCTACAAAATTAAGAAAAAAAAATTCAAATTTTTCCCACGCATGCGCAGTATAAAAAACTAATTTAATGAGTCATATCTCTCGCAGTTTTAAACAAATTTTTCGAAACTTTTAAAGCAATAATTCTGTAATTAAATTTAAATTGCTCCAAAAATTTTGATTAATTTTATTGAATATTTTTAAATTTATAGCAAAAAAGCGTATGACAAAAAAAATATTTTTTTTATAAAAATGTCCTTAATTTCATAAATATCTGAGAAAGGTTTACAAAATTTTGTTCATTTCTTGAATATAATAATCAAAATAATTTTTAGAAATTAAAAATTTATTGCTTCATTTTTTGACATAGGGTGTTCCCGTTTGCAATTTATTGTTGGTCCCTCAAACCTCTAAAAGCTTTAAACTTCACTAAAAAAAGTATAAAAAGTCACATAACCTAGTAAGTCACAGTATAAAAGTTCACGTATAAAATGTCACATGACCTAAACACTTCTAAATTCTTAAAATTACTCTCTTAAGTATTTTTTTGAGAAACATCAAAACTTGTATTAGTATAGAAGTGTTTCCATTATTTCGTTCCACCCCTGTAATATCGTGTTTGAAATTAATAATTTCTAGAGGCTGCAATGGAAAGATATACTTAATAGTATAAAAATTTTATTCGATTAAAAAATTATAATGGTTGAAAAAGCGATGTTTGAAAAGATGTGTTTCAAGCGCTCAAAAATAGGCGCCCATTCTCAAGACTTGAATAAGGAAAGCAAATCAGATTTAAAAAACTGTGAAATTGCGAAAGAAAGTAATTCAATGAGAATAAATATGGAAAACAAAACTAGATAAACTACGGTAGCAGTGAGGCATAAATGGCAGCAGGTTGCATTTTCATGGGCTATGAGTACAGCCCTCGTGTCGTCAAATAGGATATTGTCATTCATATGAATAAAACAAAAATCCATAGTATCAAGACGAGCTTAATTTGAGAAAGTTTATATGATAGGGGTAGCGGAAAAAACCTCTTTTTGATTCCTTAAAATCAATTTTTTCCCATCTTAATAATTTTTGAAGCTAATGAAGTTTTACTAAATAAAGTTAATACTACCACCTTGAAGTTTTTATAATATTGTATAATCGAGATTGAGGACTACAATAATGTGCTTCCTTAGCACTATATTAAGAGTGCAGCAAATTTGGAAGAAAAATGGTTCAACATGCACCAAAATTTCTAACAGCGCACAGCGCATAGCGAACAATAACCTCAAAATTATTATTTTTGTTATTAATAATTTATAAAGGAAATTACTTCTAGTTCATAAAGTTATAATTTTGGGGAATTTCTATACAATCCTTATCTATATTTTGGACGAAATAACAGTTATAAACAAGAAATTTTTTGAATCAAAACATTTCCAAGGATTCATAAGACTTTCTTTTCTTTTAATCTTTTATCTCCACCCCATTATCAACAAGATATACTTCCTTATCATCAGAAAAAGCGGAAAAGGGGGTCTTTTACACCAAGAACTCAGCAACCCTTTCCCCTTCGTTCCATCATTAGAAAACGCCGCCTTTCCCCCAGACGATTTTAATCTGCATTTTCTTCGACGACGGACTAAGATGTGGAAGTTATCGATGCTCGTGTCTGCACTGTTCGTTGTGGGGCTTTCCTGTTTTCGGGGATGCTGGGGGTCTTCCCGGCGTCTCCGGTATCAATTGGAACTGATGCGGAGTGAGCAGTTCCGAGATCGAGAAAGGATCGAAATTCTGGAAAAAAATTTGTCTCATGTCCGTGGGGAACGAAATGTTCCAGATGCTGTACCGGCATGGCTTGGAGATATTCTAGAAGAATTAAATAGTGAGATTGGAGAAGTAGTCACCGAACTGCGAAAAAGAGAAAAAGTGGAGGCGATGTTGGAAGGACTTCAGGCTAGGCATGAACAAGGTTTGGAACAATTACGACGCTTAGATGAATTGGTAAAAGTTATCCAAGAAGAACAAAACAGTATTTCTCGCCGGGTATGTTTACTTTGGAAGTTTTAATTAGTTTAGGCGATTTCATTAATCATAATTAGCTTTAGTTATTTAATTGTTTCCAACATTATGATTTATTCAGAAATGAAAGTTTCGGATTTATATGATGGAAAGTTAGCTTGTGGAACTAATATTGCGTAAAATATTCAGAAATGAAATTAACTTACATTTATAATCTGAGGAACGTATTTTGATAACAGATTAAAGGATACATGGGATTTAGACAAAACCTGACAATCAAAATTTTTTTAAGAAAGAATTATATGTAAAATTAATAAGCGTTATCTAAAATTATTAAGCTATTAAAAACTAAACTAAAATTATTAAGTAATTATAATTACCAATAAAATATGGTTTTATAATAAGTGATAAAATTTTGATAAATGTAGGAAAATTTGGGAATTTTACCACGATACCTTAGAGTGTGGCATAAAAAAATGTATTCGGTTAAATTTATTTTTCAGTTTTGTAATTTTTACTAATATAAATTTTAATTTTTAATGGGAAAACTACTAAACAAAAATTACTAAATGAATGGTTGAAATATCAATTATTTTGTAACCAGAATTCTGTTTATTAATTTAATGTTCTTTTTTTCTTTCTTTTTAAATTTAGAAATGTTATTACCATACAGTACGATAATTTTACCAGAATTTTTTCTCCCCGTGTGTACATAACATAAATCTTAAAATTTATACTACTTGGTATTGTACTTTATTGTCAGAAACATAATAAATATCATTAAAAAACACACACAAACATAAGTGTAACGCATAATTAAGGCAAAGCTTTATTAGGAAAATTTTATTAAATTCTCCCAATAAAGCTTTCCCTTGATAAAATTCTCCTAATAAAGGAGAATTTTATAAAGGGAATTTTTAATTATAAAAAATTCTTTTTATTTAAAACTTGTACGGACAATTTTATATTTAATATTATTTACGATTATAAAATGTTCAAATATAAAGTTTTTAATTGCTTTTAAAATTAAAACTGCAGTCACGTAACAGTTCTAACTACGAAAAAGCATATTTTAATAACAATACAATTTAAAAGAATATTTAGAAATAAAACTGAATACCTATGTTAAATTTTTAAAACTGTTGAAATACATCTATTATTTAGAATTATGTTTCTTTGTGCAGAAAATTTTATTAAAAATTCTACTTCTTTAAGGAATTAAATTCTATATAAAATGTTTATTTTTATAATATATTCAAACTATAAATACAGTAAATGATTTCTTTTCTGGAAATAAAAATAAAGAAAAACGTTTTTTTTATATGAATGAGAATAATTAACTTAGTTACTTTTCTGTCTTGAAAATTTTTTAAGAAACTTTTCATTTTATATTTTCTTTTCATGTAACTATATTTTTTACTTGATTTCATTTTGTTTAAAAATGCATAAATTATTACTTGATGATTGTAATACTAATTAAAAATTAAAAATATTTTACTCTTTTAAACCTGTAAATCTTTCTGTGGATCGTTCCTTAAATTTTTAATACTCTATCATTAGTTAATGAGACTCAACAGATAAGCAAATTGTGTATTATCAGTCTGTTTTTTTATTTCAAAAGCCTACTTAACTACGATGAACACATTAACAGATATTCATGTTATCATTACTTAAAAATTATATTTAGGCATGAAATAACATTTCAGTGTTAAGAACGAAGTAAATTCATTGTGCACTTCAAACAAAATAAGAATGAATCATCCGTATTTCCCTTTACTTTAAAAATCATGTGACCTATAAAAACGCAACTTCCTTACTCTTATTTAGAGGGGGAAATTTAGGGAATTTTCGAAAAAAATAGTTAAGATCATCTATTCAGTTTCATTGAAAAATTGGTTTTAGAAAAAGTATAGTTTCTAATTTATGATGCATGAGATTCCATGTTTTGTTTTTTGCAGTATCTCTATATAACATAAAAAGAAAATGGTCTGAAATTGCTCTTTCTCATTGTTGTGGGCGTAGTATTATTGGCTAGAAAATCACATGGTATTAGTTATTTTATTAACGAAGAAAATCCTTCAATTTTCTTTGGAAGTCATCAGAAAAATTAATATGTAGCATACATGTTTTTGTTTTGCCTGCATGATAGTTTTTCTTTCATATAAAACTGTATTTACCTTTAATATTTTTTTAATTCTTTTTTAACGACATTACCTGCTAATTTCATGCTTTTCTATTTGATTAGTATTAAAAGATAAAGGCTTAAAACTGAAAGTAGTGTTCCTATATTAAAGAGTAATCCTATAATATTAAGGAATAATAAGTTATATGTTGTATTTAGTTACGAAAAATTGTTTTTACATCTGCAGTTAACTTTTAAGTAAAACTATCCAGATGTTAAATGATAAATGCCAAAAAAACTATTTTTTCGTATTCTTTGAGGGAAAAAAAATATCGTGTTTTTAAAGTAAGCAAATGAGTTTTTATTGAAACCGAACAAAATGCTTAAGTTCACATATAATTCCAATAGAATCAGGAATATTATTTGTAAAACCAAATCTGTGTTACAGCAACAACACCATTCAGATGAATAATTTTTAATTTTGATTTAAAAATTTGTTTATCGTCAATGAATAAAATAAAAAAATTTAGCAATTGTGGAGTTCGGTGAGCGAAGCGAGTTAATAGCAAAGCTTCCTACACTGATTAAAAATTATGGTCAGAAGTTCCAGAAAATGGTGACATTTACCGAAAGTGTTAATGGCTCTATGGGAACACCAAAAGGTATGACAATTTTTATCGAAGTGTTCTTGTAAAATAACAATAAAATAATATTTTAAAATATGCGATAAAATTCTGTAGTTTTATTGTTATAGCCTCGAGTATGGCATAAAAAGTATTTACTCGGTTAAATTTACTTTTTAGTTTTTTATTTTTAATAAATGTGTGAATAAGAACAAAAGCTTAGGAAATTAAGTTTTCCGGAAAACAGTTCAGGAAAAATTACTAAAGGTGTGGTTTAACTATCCAACTATCGTATACTTTAGTTTTATAACCAGAATGAGTTTTTTTATACCAGAAATGTCATTAATACAAGTATAGCAATTTTACCAGAATTTGCTCCTAGTCTCTTAAAGTGCCGAAAATAGATTTTCCTAAATTTTGTAATGAATCGTAAACTAATGAATGATGCATTTTAAAACATAATGAATTTTGAAACATCATATCCTAATACTTTTTTTTTATCGGATTATGAACAATTTATAATATTATGATGTATGATCATCAATAAGCTAAATTTAAACAAATTTCTTGATTTATTTCTGTAACCAAAATAGTGTTTTAAAATGTGTTGAATATTTATTATATAGTTAATATTTTATAAAAAAATTTTATGAAATTTTTCTAATTACATCTTGTAACCAATGCTTTCACCTTAATTGATACTATGTTATAGGAATTAT
The DNA here is from genome assembly GCA_949128135.1 of Parasteatoda lunata. Taxonomy (NCBI): domain Eukaryota; kingdom Metazoa; phylum Arthropoda; class Arachnida; order Araneae; family Theridiidae; genus Parasteatoda; species Parasteatoda lunata. The sequence continues at coordinate 31,994,715 of OX421973.1, read as the reverse complement.
ATCTAACAAAGTAAATACTAACGTCTAGTAAATGAATGAAACAAACAACATAATAGAGTCGATCTGTAAGTTCTAGAAGACATTCTCGTTTATTGACAATAAAATTTATTTTAAGGTGCCAAGTTAAAGACTTCAAGCAATATTAAAATCTTGGCTGAAAAATTCGTAAAAAATCTTAGTTTCTATAAATTGTAGTCTGTATATGCATATACTTCAATTGTTTTATTCTATATGTTTTGCTATAAAAATTTTTTTTGTAAATTAAAATTATAAAGTAACATTTAAGGATATACTTTTGGATTCTGACTGATTTTTTTAGGATTTTTATTATTTCATTAATACGAATTTATGCATTAAATGTTTTATGTATGGCAGCTAATGTCATCTTGAAATAAATTAAGCATAGTTATTATTAGTTATTATAGAATTTAGAGATCGGAGTCTTTGTAAGCTTTTATTTACTGTAGCGAATGAAGAGTTTAATAACATCAGAACATTGTGAGAAATGCAAAATTAAATTACTGAATTAAGTACCAGCTCATTGAGTACACCATCGGTAAACTCCTTTTTACCATGAAATATTATACCGTAATTTTTGCAGCAATATTTATTTAATTAGATTGATTCATTGATTTTAGGGTAATTAAAAATTAAGGTATATCAGATTTTTTGCTCCGTAACATGTTCCGATAAAAAAGGATTTTACGGTAAAAAGTAGCGACACCCTGAGTGTCGGCACTTTTTACTATAATTTGATCAGGAATTGTTTTCAGTGTGCAATAGTTTCAGTTGGTTAGCTCGAATCTCACCTTAGAGGGAGTTTCATAAAAAATACAATTTTCTTTAGAAAAAAAAATTAAAATTCGCAAAATTTAAAAATTTTTAAAATGGGAAAAAAGTCGCGATCGTAACTTTCAGAATATGTTAAAATTTTTCATGATTATGGGAATACCGAAAAGTTCGAAAATTTTTATCAAAGTGCCTTGGGGATGATTTTGGTAAAATTAACATTAAAATATAATTTTATGATGCTTGATAAAATGTGGTAAATGTGGTAAGATTTTGGTAATTATATAATGATACTTTAGAGCAAGGCATAAAAACCATTTCTTCCAATACAATTATTTTTCAGTTTTAAATATGTGATAATAATCACTATAATTTTAAAAATCAGAATTTTCGGAAATTACCACATAAATGGAAAAGTTACCAAATGAATGGTTTAAATACTGTATATTTTGGCTTTTTAACCAGTATTATATTCATTATTATTATTAGAAATGTCATTACCAATCAGTATGGTAGTTTTATACGAATTTCTTTTTTTCGTGTATTGCGAGGTATGATACTACTGCACTTGTCTAACTCATGAGTGCCAAAATTTATTGCTATTAAGCGATTTTTTGCATTAATTTTTCAGTATATAATTTATTACTTTTGTTTTTTCATTTACCGTTCATTTTAAATTTAGTGTTATAGAAACATATTTCACAATCGTAACTCTTATAAGAAAATAATAAGAAAATAAACATGTAATTTCAGATAATATTAGAGGTACCAATATTATGAATAAAGGGATCTTGAGTTATAAGAAAGACCCACCCACATAAACTCTTCCTTTTATCATTATAGATGCATACATGTATTGTAATTAATTCCATGATAAAAATTAATTTTTCAGGCAATGCTGTGTAATGAAACTGCATTAAAAACTAAAGAAGTGGTGGTGGTAAGTTTTTTTTTTGTAAGGAACAAATATTTCGAATTTAATTTTAGTGTTTTAATCTCTTTATTCTATAGATTAGTTAAATAAAAATATCAGATGACTCGAAAATGTCCGTTAAGTGCTCGAAATGAGAAATCAATTTAAGAGAAACGGAAGAATACGATATGCTGCATTCTGCTTTGTTAACTATAGCTATTAACTCGTTGAAAATGCAATTTTGACCTAGAAATATGTAGCCACTTTATTTTTGCTTTTAATGTTTTTTAAATTTTATTGATCAGTACAATAACTAGAGTTACATCTTTATTCCAGTGGTATTTTTTACTAAGCAGAAGGCTGAGTAAACTTTATCTTTTGTATTCTTAGTGGATTTTTAAGGAATAGTTTCTTCAAAAAAATTAATATATATATTATACATTGTCAAATATACTACGACATATTCTTCATCACGGAGAGAATTAGAAGCATTTAAAAGACAGTTGCTTTAACATAGATAGCCAACAAAATAATTGCCTATCTGCAAATAGTTGGGTGAGTTAATATTGTATGACATGCTGATATCTGTAAAATTTCATCTCTGGACTAGAATTCTGTTTATTTAACATCATTTAATGAATATTTTTTAATTGGTCTTCCGTTTTCTATTATTTCTTATTCAATTTCTTCTTATAAGAAAATCTCATTTTTAACTAATCTTTCCAAGTTTGAGTAACAGAAAAAAAAGTAAGAGGAGCATTTAAATAAGTTCAAATATAAATTATATGCATATATATATGTATGTATATATATATATATATATATATATATATATATATATATATATATATATATATATATATATATATATATATATATATATATATATATATATATATATATATATATATATATATATACATATATATATATATATATAAATTATATGCATATGTACATATACATATATACATTGAACTACATACATATATAAGTTCAAAATATAGAGAAAACATGGAAAAAATTACAGAATAATGAAATATTTATTGTTTTGAATGCTTTTATTAAATATTGATATTTTTGATACTTTTCCATTTTGCCGGCGCAGGCGAAAAGCCGCTAATGCTAACTTACTATTAATTCTTCCTTTTTTTTAAAATTATATAAATAGGTAAAATATTCTGAAATTACTTGCGCCGTTAAAATGAAAAGGCACCTTTATTTGTATAACCACCGTTTTCATTATTAAAATATATTCTTTTTAGAATTCAATTGATCCCTGGAAAGAAGAAGGTTCTGGAGACTTAGAGGAAGCTTTTTTGATGCCAACACGTATAAAGAAAATTTTAATAAGATTTTATATGCTTTTTAAAATCATTGCTTGAATCATATCATTTTAGTGTCTGAACTAATTACACGCGATTACGAGCAATTAAAAGTAAACAAGTACTATTTCTATTACTTAAAGCGAAATGAAAGTCTGCTGCTTTAGAAATGGATTAGAGCAAGAAGCATACGATAGGCGATTTTCATTTATTTCGCATTAGCACGCCTACATCAAAGCTGCGCATTCGAACAAAATCTTATAACGATTCGCCTCCTGTATGCCTCTTGTTTCCTTTTCGCTCTCTTTAGTATTCAATTCACCTAAATCATTATAATTTTAATTTAAATTGAATTGTATTAAATGATTATTTAAATCGCACCGAATTTTTAATTTATTATCTATGAATTACCACAAAAGCATCTTAGATAAGACAGATTTAAACTATAAACACAAAAGTTAAAATTAAAAATCAGAAAAAGATCCAGTGTATATAGTTACATTTTTAAAGCAGTAAAACATATAAAAGCACTTTTTTGGTTAAAAATTATTTTATATTACTAAGTTGTAATTGGTAAAAACAAAACTTTGAATATTAAATTCAAAGTTTTGTTTTTAGATTTTTAGATTTTTTTTTATTAAAATTTTTTTATGATAATAACTTTTGGATTCCTATGCAAAACACAACAACATGTGCAATTCAATCCCCTTCCGTTTTCTAACTTGAATATTCATATATAATTGGTCATTTTAGCGACGTTGTTCGATGACTCAATTATGCAGTTCATAGATTTCAAATCAACTTTAAACATTTATAACTCATTTTTCAAAATGTGTGATATCTTATGCTCAAATTATTTCTCAGAAGCGTCACCAAGTCTTAAGAAAAGTGAAGATGATGTTAAAATATATCTTGATAAAGCTGTTCAAGAATTCAAAAGTCAACAAAATCTTGAGCTGCAACGACTGGAGCAACGTATGGATCATAATCTTCTTTCAATCAAAGAGGCAATAAATAAGGTACATATATATCCAAACTAACACTTTAAAAACTGTAGGGTAATATCTCGCCAAATATAAAGTTGATCATCTTAAAAAATATGTTGTTGAAAAACACTTCTTGGTTTACACTAAACTGAGCATTCATATATAATTTAAAGTGTTTAATTTAATTTATACACCTAAGATTAAATAATCTTACACTAACTCTCGCACTCTCACACCATACGAGGTATTTAATTTCAAGGCCTCCTGTGTTCATCACAATCAATTTGCTTTCTTATACTGCTAGAGCAGGGATGCTCATTTCGAGATTTCAGTATTCCTCAGATGCCCCCTATTAGAGAGAGGCGGCATAAACTTAATTCGATTTAATTATAATTTTTCAGGGACTGATTAAATTGTTGTAATTATCGCCTTATTTAATTTTGTCAGCAAAAATGAGTAATTCAACTGAGCTGTACAACGGTTAGTACACACTAACCGTTGTACAGCTCTGTACAGCAATGTACACTCTTAAAATGAAAGAATGATTTCCCCTACTCAAAAAAGAATAAATTTTTTTTAACTCAACTTGAGTGAAATACACTCTTATTTGAGAGAAATTTTTGCTTTGCGATTACTCAAACTTGAGTGCTATTTATTTAAGCAACATTTGAGTGCTTTTAGCTCAAACTTGAGTGATTTATTTATTATTTAATTGCGTGCGAGCTATAAGCAGGAATTTCTATCGTTTTATTTTAAAGAGCAAACGATAATAAATCTAAATGAAATTGTTATGTTCTGTGATCTAAATAGATTATGTCTTTACTTTTATTTTACGTTTGTGGCGTAACTACCACTACGAAAAATAAACATCAATTCACACACACATATATATATATATATATATATATATATATATATATCCACCACATTGTAGCAAAATTTCAAAATGTTTTTAAACCAATGTTTATTTCATGATGTATGGGATAGGGGCCGCTGCGCGGCCCAGGTGCCCAGTTCTTTTTAAATAAAGCAAGCATATATATATATATTGTATATAAGACACGAACCAATGCCATTCAGTGTCATTAAACTCAAATAACAGACGAAGGAGTGAGATGACCGCTTCGCGGGCAGGTACTCTACAAAAATACCTATCAAGTCAAAGGTATATAAGGCATGCTAACTTGATTCAATCATGAGGTACCTTTTGATAGATGAAGGTTGGCATTGTTGTCGATAACTCCTCCCCCCACATTGGTGACCTCCGGGCATGATTTGAACACGCAGTAACGCCCACTTCGACCTGGTAATGCCTACTTCGATGGATAGTTCACATTGAACAGTATGATTAAAATATATACACTTAAATGATGCTAATTATGAATAAAAAATTATTGAAATTCACGCAAATTCAAGTTAAAAGGACCCAATCAAGTGATACATATAATCACTCAAAATCAAGTGAAAATCACTGAAGTTTGAGTGAAAACGATTTACTCGAGTAATACTGAAAATTCCTCAAACACAAGTGAAAACGACTCAAGCTTGCGTGAAATTTTTTTCACTCAAACTTGAGCTATTTCCATATAACACCTTCACTTGAGTGATTTTAACTCAAGAAGAGAAGGCCACTTTTTTCTAGATGAAAGAGTTAAATAGCACTCAAGTTGAGTTATTTTCACTCGTTATTTTAAGAGTGTAGCGAATGGTTAGTACACACTAACCGTTGACTACACAGTCAATTTCAGCGAACTAAGTCCTTTGGTATATTGTTTAATATTGGAAATAATTGTTTTCAATTTTCAGTCAAAATCAGGACGAAATGAGCTGATTGAAGAATGTCACAAATTAATTACAAATATGACAGATGAATTCCATTCTTCAATCACTCAAATGAAAAACGTCTCGGATAGTCTATCAAATGTTTGGATAGAAGTTTCACAAGTAGAGTTCAACGCAGCGCAGTACCAAGCAGCTCTCGACGTGCTGGAACGTGACTGGGCAGCAGACAACAAGAAAATCTTAGATTTACAGGTAATTAACACGAAAAACAAGTGTTTAAAAATTGTAAAACAATGGGCAAGTCAGGTATTTTAACAATAACAAGTTAAAAGCAGAGAAACATGTTTTAAACGTTTGGAAAATATTGTGATTTATGGCGCATATTCTTGTCATTATATATTTGTGCTGATGTCTTGCAAGAAGAATTCAAGTGAAATGCACTATGTAAATGTAAAAAATTGAGCTTTTTTTAAAGGTGGCAGTAAAATCAAACCATTAAATTAGTTTTACAGAAAATTTTGATGCATTTTAGATACATTGGATTCATATAGATTAAATATGAAACATAATTTATCTATTTTGTTTGATTGTTTCTTAAAGTAATGCATTCAAAAGAACGTGTTTTGATGCCCCAGACTGAGGTAATCTGGGTATAGTTCTAAATTTACTAAAATTGCACTAAATAACCTATGTAAATATTATTTTAGAAATAAAAATACTCTGAAATAAATCTACCTTTATTTTATTTAAGAAAATAAATAGTTAAAAAATATTTTTTTATCGTATTATTAAATTAAAGAGTTAATGGCTATCAAAGTTAGGTTTCACTTCGGATACAGTATATTTTGCTTAACTTAAAACAATTTCTTCAAAAAGAAAACTGTATTTTTTTTTTGGTTTACTTGAAGTATAAATTAGAGTGTAAAAATTAATATCTATAGTTGTAACTTAAAGTGCTTTTTCTAATCATAGCAGAGAAGTATTTTTATTCAATTTTTTTGTTTTCCGTGAGAAAACTGTCATATGAAGGCAGAAATTCGAGTGAAAACTCATCTATTACCATTAAATATACTCACTAAGTTCGTTATGCTATTTTGGTAATTTTAATTGCATAATAAGTCTGTAATATTGTTATGCCCCCATTATTCTTCTCTGTTAAAAATGAAATTCGAAAGAAATTTTGTTTTCAGTGTTAAAATTACCATGTAGGACTGTAATCAAGCAAGTAAATTAAATTATTTTTTAACTATTTCATTATAAAATATGGAACATTAGATTCTTACTAAAGCTAACACAAAAGTAAAAAAATATCCCTATCATACAACACTTTGCTAAGCCTCACCATATACCCTCTTCAGCCCACCTAGGAAAACAATACATAATAAATAGAGTTTTGAAATTTATTCTTAAATTTCTATGCAGATCTGTTCTTTAGATGTCTCTCTACCAGTTTGTACTGAAACTAACAGTTTTTGCCTAGTTTTTAATGATGTCAGAAGAAAGTTCATCAACAGCCTAAACTAACATAATGTATAGGTTTATCATGAACAGTTTGGAAACATTAAATTTTTTATCAGTTTTGGAGACTGGAATAAAAATGCTTTTCGCAATCCTAGTAAATGTCTATAAAATACTAAACAAATGATCTCAATTTAAAAGGAGAAAATTGATGTTTTTTTTAAACATGTATCCACTTCACCCCATGTACCCATTCCCCCCCCCTGACCATACCTATCTTTGCATCTATATTTTGTCTTTTTGTTCACTTCACCTAAATTGTTTCTTTGTTATTTTTCTGCTCCTTTGTGATGCAGTGAGCTGTTAAATTTTCTGGATTGAATTCCCAATAAAGCCATGTGAAACACACATATTTTGAATATTTGTTAAAAAATATAGTATTTAATTGGAAAAATAATATCAAGTAAAAAACAAATGAGTATAACACCAAAATTTCACGAATAACTTCAGAGATTAATTTGTGAAAAAGTGGAACTGAAAAATAAGAAATTGAAAAACGGGCATTCTCGATATTGCCTTTAAGGGCTTTTCTTAAGCAAATAAAGTGGACTTTGACAATTTTTAATTTTATCTTGACTCTGATTAATCAAATAATTATTTTTACTCTAGATTCGATTTAAGACACATTAAGACACATAGATATTTACTGATTTGATCCACCGAAAAACAAAGTAAATTATATCCTGATGATCAGTGATAAAAGTGACAATTTTACTTAACCATATATTTTTTAATGCATTTTTATGTTTATAACTGTTCAAAATGTCTTAGATTGGTTTCGTAGTTTTACTTTCATGATAAAACAAATTAAAGACATATTAAAATAAAACATTTATTTGGTGAAAAAAAGAAAGAAGAAATAATCGAAAAAAAGAAAGAAGAAATTACATATTCATGATTAATGATGAAACTGAAAAATTAATTAACCATACAATTTTATGTATTTTTGTGTTCATAACTGTTTAATATGCCTTAGATTTCTTTCGTACAGTTTTCATTTGGGGGAAAACAAATCTAAGATTTATTAAAACAAACACTAATTTTCTGTTTGTTGTATCGAAAAGCAAAATTTACTATGATGGTACTGTTAAATTAATTTTATCATAAATGATTTTGAGATATTTTTTGTTCGCAACGGTTTTTAAAGCTATTTAATTAAAAAATGTATTAAATATCTTAATTGAAATAACTAAACATTGGTTTTTATTCATTAAGTATCTATTAATGTTTTCATAAGGACATTTTTTATAAATTCTTCATGCTCTGTTTTGACAATTAATAAACAAGTTGAAAGTTTTCTCATTTGTTTTCGTGAATAGCAAAAAATTCAGCAAAATGCACTCTAAAATAAGATAATGATGGGTCTGATTCAGAATCTAGACTGTCAACACATAGTTCCGATTCCCTCAGATTCAGATTAGATAAGGATTGAAGTCAAGCAATGCAAAATCACAAGGTTTCTCAAATTTAGTTTATTCTACGGAAAATGTTGCATAATGCAGAAGCTATTTTTTACTGCAACTTTAGTTTTTAAGTTAAGATTTCTTTGTGTTTGTTAATATAGTTACTTTCAAATGAGTTTAGATATTCCGAATGCGCATTAAAATCTGCTTTTTCTCCTTTACTATGGTAACAAAAGAAGAGTTAAGACAGTAGCTTTAGTCATAAAATTAGTGTTTAGGTATAGTAAAGTGGATATGTGCTAATTAATAAACTTGCTTGGTAGTAAAATTTTGAGAAGTTAGCAATTTAATTTTTTAAAACAGTGAGAGACGAAGGAAATTTAATTACAAGTGGGGATCACTAATTTTGTATGAAAAGGCAATTAGTGTATATTAATGTTGAACATTCAAAGCTTAAGACAACGCAAATAAAGGCACCTTGTGAAAATCATTTTTTTTCTTACTGAAACTTTTTTTTCACATTACAGTATATGAAATTGTCCAAAAATTATATAAAAGCATTCTATTTTTAGTATTAATGCCCAGAAGGTGCAAATATGCACTAAACCACAGATGTTTTAAAATTTTGCTTTTCTCTTATTTGGCTTATCGCGCACTGATTTTTGAGGTAAAAACGAACACTCCTAATTTTTTAATAATATGACATTGTGCGTGATCTCAGATAATGGCCATTTTAGTGTGTCTAGACACTGTTGTAATGACTCCATTCTTTCTTAAAATTAATAGGTAGTTCTTGACTTAAATGTATAATGCTCCAAAATTGGACTGACAAATTCAGAAGAGTGGTAAAAAGTAACAAGTGGTTGAAAACTTACCATTGATTATAGAGTTACATATCACGTTCAGAGGGTGAATATCCCCAAAAACGATGGATCCGTTGCATGACCTTAACGCTCATCGGATCTCAATTAAAGTGCGTTTTTTTCCAACGGGGTCACCTTAAATCACTAGTATTTGTTATAATATAGAGATACGCCAAAGGATCTCATATTGTGGATTGTCGTCATTTTGGCAGGCATCAACAGCACTTTTGACATCTTTGAGTCGGGGAATCCTAATAGATTGTGCAATGAAGTCAGTGGACATCACTTCCCAATTTGAGCAATAATTAATAAAATAAATCTTTACTTTTTAAAATTGGCAAATTTTTACTATATTTAGTATTAATATTCCAGCGTGACTTCATAATCTACATGGAATTTTTGTAAATTTCACCTTCACAACTCAGTTTGCGAACAAAAGTTCTACACTCAATAACTGTGGCATAATATTACTTCGGGTTCGATGTTGAACAACTCTAAAAGTTGAGCGAAGGAACACCTTTTTTAAAGTTAACGCCAATCGAGCGTCCTTCATATGCAATATAAAGGGTGTATGTAAGGTTTTAACACCGAAAATGAAGCTTACACCAAGAATCACTCGCCTTTGCGCTATACGTTAATTATTTTCCAATGTTGGCGCGTTTCGATTTCGTCTATAATTGTTTACAATCTTGTTTGCGGCTGTCTTCAATGTTGTTTTTTATATGCAGAAAATAAAGTTCACTGTTAAATATATGTATGCTTTTAATTATGTAAGAAGGATAATTATTTTTTAAATTTTCAAGTCTGTGCATAATTTATAATTATAATTTTATAATGAATAATTTCTATCCACTCTTTCTCTGTTAAGCTTTGTACGAATTCATCTGAATATTCTCTCTGCTATGTGTATGTTTGATTTACTAACTCATCTTATTTTAGTAATTAGTGTATTTATGCAACCTAAATTACTGATTCTTACTTTATATAGTCTCTCAAAAATAACTTTACTAATTCTTATGTGTATCATATCTTTCTGCAATTAAAAAAATTTTATTGTTACTCAATAACAAACGTGGTGATTGGTGATGGGCTACTTTACACTAACTGTAAAGGAACATTCTAGGTGCTTCACAGTGAAAGTACTAACTTTACATTACTATTATATTACTAACTAACTTATATTACTAACTTTTTGGTTTAGCCGAACAACACTTTGAAGTAATTTAGTTGCTACCATTTTTGATATTCTAAAACATGAAATGTTTTTTGCAGTGTATGGTAAGTTTTTCTCTTACATATTCCTTTCATTGCACTTCTGAATATGACAGCTGAAATTCGGAACATTATGCACATGAAATGATAAAAAAGTGTAGTTATTTTTCTGTAATAGTTTACATTGTAATATTGAATTTGAAAAAAAAAAATTTCAGACTGATTTGGAGCAAACGAAAGTTTTGCTTCGTAATCAAAGTCAGCAGCTTTTGTCTCTGGAACTGATGGCTACCAACATGTCACTCCAGCAATGCCACAAAGATGGGACAACAACAAAGAACCAGTTAAGACTCCAGAATTTGGAGGTGCGATTAGTACAAACTAACATGAGGTTGGATTCTTGGTCAAGGCAAGCTGACATTTATCGCAGTACAATGAAAACTACCCTATATAATTTTCAGGATGCTGTTTCCAATACATCTGGAAAGGTAGATGCTATGAAAGAGGAGTTACATGAATTTCAAACATACCTGAAAAGATTCATTCACAAACTTCCGAAAGGTTGGTTTTTTATAATGATTAGAATTTCAACTGTTACAATATCCAATTATATCAATTTTCAATCCTATTTTATCAATCCTATCAATTTTCAATCCTATTTATTCAATCCTATTTTAATTTTACAATTTGAATTTTGTAACATTTAGAATCTTGAAGAATTTTGCATCAAATATTCATTTAAGAATGTAGAATTCAGGCCATTTGATAGAAAATTGCCCCATTTCAGCAAGAAAATGGTTTTTGGTTGGGTAATTCAAGGAAATATTTGTTATGAATAATGTCACTCCTTATTAATTTTTGATTTAAGGAGGGAAAATTATAATAGAAGGTTGAATTTTTAAATAGAGATTACTTTCATAAATTCAAGTCATTATCCAAAGATTGTAATGTAATTAAGATATAAGTTATGCAAAGTAAACATACTAGAATTATTACTTAATCGAAAAATATTATTCTACATTATTTCCAATTTACTATCATTTGGGATTTACTAGATTATTAAGATTTTTTTTAAAAAAGAAAAATATTAATATAATATATTGAATTTAATTTTTATGTACTTTTTTTCTTTCTACCATTTAAAAGTACCGTTTAAAATTTGATTAGTAAATATTATCAAAAATCTTGTATGATCTTTTACAACTATTCCCTTTATGTTTCAATTGAGATTTATTAGTGAACATAAACAGTTTTGCTTATTAATTTTTTAAAAATAACATTTAAAAATAACATTTAAAATTAAAGGTATATTGTTATAACAAATTTATTGTTAAAACAGCTTGTACCCAAAATAGCCAACCATACAAAAACTCAATTGCAGGAAATCGGAAATTGAGAAAATTGCACGGTTTTCTGCGTTGTGCTTGTATTACAAGCGATGCATTCTCGTCATATTTAAAAATTAGTTACAAGTTTCAACAATAGATGACACTACTGATTCGAAAGCAATTAAACAAAAGTTGCCAAAGTATTGCAACTACACAGGTTATTCAAACAAATTTTTGTTACAAATGTTTACCAAATGTTACAATGTTTACCAAATTTTTGTTACAAATGGTAGCTATTTTGAAAAAATTGTTTTGTTTCACTCAGTTTGCTGTTCCATCTATTGACAAGCTGATTTGCTGTTCCACCTATTGAAGTTTGGAAATAAAACAGAATGCATAAATTCGTACATTTCTATCTTAGTATGTTTTTTTTTATTGAGTTTTCAAATCATTTGCATTTTGCGAGATTTTAGTTTATGGACGTACACTTGAAATTGTCTAGCACTTAATATTTGAGAGCAAAATGTATATAGTTAAAAAAACAATTGATTTACATTTACTAAATCTTTCAGATTGTTCAACAGTTAAACGAAGTGGCCTTATTTTGATTCAAGCTCACTCAGCGCCTGTGGAAGTTTATTGCAATATGAAGGAAGGTGGAAGGTCCTGGCTCGTAATTCAGAGAAGAATGGATGGAAGCTTAAACTTCTTCAAAAACTGGACAGAATACAAACGGGGCTTTGGTCATCCAGCAGAAGAATTCTGGATCGGTAATGAAGTTCTCCATCATCTAACATCTCCTTCAGATGTGGTACTCCATATTGACATGTGGGATCTTTTTGGAAGATATTGGTACGCAGAATATGACAGATTTCACGTGAAATCTGAATCAGATTTGTATTCATTGGAACTAGGAGAGTATTCTGGGAATGCGACTGATTCCTTTAGCCACCACTCTGGAATGGGGTTCAGTACCCATGATAGGGATAATGATGCATCAAGTGCCCATTGTGCGGTACATCATACAGGGGGATGGTGGTACCAGCATTGTCACAGAGCTGATTTGAATGGTCGGTATCCTTTGGGAATGACGTGGTATGATGAACGTAGTCACGACTGGTTGCAATTGCAACGAGTTGAAATGAAAATTGCTCCGTTTTCAGTTATAAAGAAATTAACTCGTGAATGATTTTCACATAATCACGAAGCTCAGTGAAACATACATTTACTGCAAGCAAATCACTTCTGATATAGTGATTTTGATTACGTTTATATTTTTTCAAGATATTTCAAACTTACAAGTCTTATTTCTTCTAAACTATGAATTTTTCAAAAAATAAGTTTTGTAGACTGTTTAAAAATTATTTTGGGCTGTATAGTGACTGATAGGTGTAGACTTTAAGCTCAGATATTTTTGTATTATGATTAATATATTAGCAATAGACTAAATCAGTTGTTATATTAGCGTGTAGCTAACTTTGCTACGTTTGAAGAAATTCGATAAAACATTTCGAAAATTCTGTTACTCTTAAAACAAACAATGAGTTTTTGTTTCAAAAACTCGTTTTATTAATGAAAATAGAAGGTTTTATATTGATAATTTTTAAAATGTAGAACATAGTGATCTCAGACCAAATAATTTTTTAGTGTTATTTATAGAGTAGCAAAATGTAAGTCCCATTTCTGAGTTGAATTACATTTCATTGATATAACATTGATAAACATTAATGCTATTTTTATATTATTTTGATGTCGTCATGGATACTAAAACAAAAAGTCTATGCCCTATTTTCTAAGATTTATACCATAGTCATAAACTCAAATGATAACCAATGTTTTGGATAGATATTCAAAGAGAAATAAAAGGCTGTTGTTTTGTAGCTAATAACTGGATGATCATCTGTACAGTGAATAAAATAAAACGTAGTAACAGAAAATATTAATTAGTAATAGGCAAGTAAAGAAATATATTTATGGTGTTATTTTTGTTATAATCTTATTAATGCTTTCTACATAGATGCCTTTTTTCAAATGAAATGTATACCTGAGAGTTACATTGATAGATTGGCTGTTTGTTGTTGTAAGTAATTAATGTGCTGGAAAAATCGTCCTTTGTACATGTAACACCTAATTCTTAGCTATGTGTCATTATCAATTTAATATAACTCTCGACAATGTACATTGGCACAAACACTGCAATCTTTGTTAATTGTTGTACATAAGAATACTTGTAAAATAAAGTTTAAAATCTTAAGCAGTTTTTTCACAAAATTTATTACATTAAGTTGAAAGTCTAATTTATGACTTTCATTTATATTCAATGGTATGAACTTGATAGCGATCACAATTTATTTACTAGTTTTCAGAATACGTTGCAAAAATACTGAATCGAATCAACGTAAAATGTACTGGTACTCAGGGGGCCGGATTTTTTTTAACCGTAAAACCCATCTTTAACGTAACGTGTTTGAAACAAAAATTCTGATGTATCGTGATTTTTACAGTAATAATAACCGTAATATCCCTGAATTACTCCAATGAAATGTTAATTATTATAAAATTTACTGTATAATATTTTACAGTAAAACTGGATTATTTGGTAAAATGGATTTTACAGTTGATACACGGAATTTATACGGAATTTTTTTTACAATGTAGTGGGATTGGTTTGGTTAATAAATATTTTTTATTTCTTCGTTTTTATTATACTGGAATATTTTAAACCTATGCTTTGTAAAATGTTGAAATAATATTTAAGAACTTAAAGTAAAATATAAGTAAAATAGAAGTAGTAGAAGTAAAAGCCATCTTTGATCAGTATCACATACAGAAATTAAAATATAGGTATAGAACATTTGAAAAGTTAAAAGGAAAGTGGAATTGGTTTTGTTTGAGCCAAATTTATATTGATTTGGATTTGTTATTGATTTGGTTTTGAAATAATTATTTTGTATTTCCTTTTTTTTTCGCTTTGTTAAAAAATTTAAAACCTACATGTGGTTTAAAAAGCTTATACATGAAAAAACAGGGCTCGAAAAAACTCGGAAATTTTAACCGTCCCCGAGGACGGATTGTCCAACAATGTACCCGTCCTCCTTTTAAACTAACCTGTCACTTCTAAATAAATAAAAATATAATTTTCTCTTATTTATTACAAACCTTTATCATAGAAATTGCACAATGAATTAGTAGTTATTAGGATTACAAATACTAGGATAACATTATACAGTTATAAAAGAAATACTAGGTTACTAATAGTAACCTAGTATTTATTTTATGAAATAATTTATTTCTTATATGAAATAATTTAAATGACAAAGGTCAAGTTTTCTGGAATGTCAATTTATTCGAGGCTACTGCGTATTTTTAAATAAATCAAATATGACGTTTGCCAGTTCCACAATCAATCTAATGATTTACAGAGGTTTGTGCTCAGAAATCTGAAAGGGGTTTTCCATTTAGGTAGATGTTCTTAATTGCGTTTAACGTTTCTTGTTAAGACCAATACGTAATGTGTTTTTTTGTAAGTTCATTACTGAAAAGCTCCTTTCAACCGCTGCAGTACTCCCAGACAGAGAAAACATCAATTCCACCAAGAGCTGTATGTTGCTGTATTTCTAGATTAGAGGGTCATTATAGAAGTGAGGCGATAGACTCTTGTAAGATAACAAAAATTGAAAATGTATCACGAACTTTAACGGGAAAATGGCCGTCCGCGCGGACGTCGGATTCGAGAAATTTGTAGTCCGCGGGGAATTTTCGACGGGCGGTTTCTCGAGCCCTGTGAGAAAAGCTACTTTTAGGATGTTATCGATTAAAATGATTAACTTTTGAAAAGATCATAAATTTCAACTTCTCAACTTCTAAGAAAATGAAATTAGTTTTTTTTTTTAACCAAATGTGTGTTTGATTTGATTCTTAAATCAAATTAAATCATTTATAAAATGAGTTCAACTATAAATTGTCTTATAATTTATTCTTTAAAACTAGCAAAAAGCATTCTTCTTATAATTAAAATATTTGTTTTTTCTCACTTTCATCTCTTTCAAGAACACTTAAAATTATTTATTATTTCTACTACTGTTGTATAGATAGTTGCATTCTTTTGTTACATAATTTTCTTCTGCTTATTCTTTCATCTGGATTCTTTGAAGTCAGTGAAACCCAATAAACTATGACAAATAGCAAAGAAAACGTTGAAACAAATCGATATTGGCAACCTCGTTTGAGTTTTTGTCAACATAATAAAACATCTGGCAAAATGTATTGATTAGAAAATGAAATACCGCTTCTTTGTGGCTGCTCTTTGTTTAGTATTGAAGAATAATACTTTTTACTGCATTCAGAAATTTTAGACGAATTTCCCTCTTTTAAGGAACAAAGATTCTTTAATGTATAATTCAAAATCCTTTAAATGGTTAAACGAAATTTCTTTGTTTGTCCTCTTTTTTAAAGAATTCGAAATCAATTCTAAAACTGGTTTGAATATTGGCGAATTCAATGAATTTTGAACAAGTAAGGCTACTATAGACAAGGATTTGCCGCTTTTCTTTTGATGTACTTTTAAGGAAGTTTTCAGATTCCATATATTTTCTTTTCCTTTTCATCAAATAGTCAAATAAGTATTGTTTTTTTTCATTTAAAAAAAACTATTTTTGAAAGCTAGTTTGTTGAAAAACGAGTTACATTAATTTTTCTTAAAAACCAATATGAGCTACTAAATCGTTATTTTTTTTATTTATTTGTGCCGATGGTCCAATTGTATTTGACCATTGGGAGAAAATAAATTTTTTTAATTCCTAAGCTATGTTATATCATCTTAATTTACATGTTTCAGTGCAATTCATGCTTTCACTGAGGACTCAACTAAACTCAACTCAGCAAGATAAAAGTCTAGACAGCTTCGTTGAAAAAGATTATTACTCTACGTTGATCATTGATTATGTTCTAAATAATCAATGCAGTGTTGTATTGATTATCTTAAATGAAGACCTTAATAAATGAAGAATGGTTTCAAGAGTTATAGAAAAAAACGATTTGAAGGATGTTTTTTTAAACTTATTAATAATGAATCATTAATTTATTTTGCCAAGTCTATAAATATGTCAGGTATGTAGATGAAGGCACTAAGTGACAGTTTTTGACTGTTTTTGCTGTGGTAAATAATGGAGATGGAATTAGAGGTTTCCGGGTTCCATGCCTTAGGCAGCAAATTATAACTCCATGAGTTCCAATGATATCACATATTCAGGTCTAATATCATGTGGTTAAAAAAAATCGATGTTATTAGAAAAATGCGTGTAAAAATATGCACTTTTTTTAAAAGTTAGCTAAAGAAAAATCAACAATTTCTCACGCCCTAATTCTTAGCCTTTATTGTAGTTTTGTATCAACTGATTCAGCTCGATTGGCGATTGGTTTTCGGCGTATCATTCTTAAGCATAAAATTTAAATCATAGAGTTTGTATTGTTATTTTTATTCACACATCATTAAGAGATATTATTTATGACAAAATAATAATCTAAAACAAAGTGTTGAATCTAACAACATACGACTTACTTCTATTGGAACAGAATCTATGAAGATGGAGAGGAACCAATTAAGAGTAACTGTGCTCAGTTCGACGTTTAAGGCGTTTAGATGTTTTGATATTTTTGGTAGTTTTTCACTTAACAATTCTTTCAGAAGCTCTTGATCTGCCTGAGCACCAATTAAATTCTGATCAAAATAGCTCGAAGGAAAATATCTTTCCATTATTGCAACTAAACACCTGAAATAAAGATTAGTTACTTTATTTTAATTTAGAAAATAATTTTTTGAAAAGAAGGTATTAAACCAGACAGTTTTATCAATAAAATATCTTTTTTCCACGTATTTTCTTTTTTCATACGGTTAGAGCAATATATCTTAAAGGAAGGAAACCCAGGGAAAAAATAATGCTTTTTCAGCCCACGGTAAGAAAACGGGTGATGGTCAAATAGTATGAGTTAACACAATTTTTTTACGACTACCACGTAAACAAAAGCTTATACCAAAGAAGTTCAAACAAGCTATTTGTGAAATAAACTTCCTGCCAATGTTGATTTATCAGCACGTCGTCTCTCAAGATGAACTCACCGAAAGTCAACCGTCTTCATACACGGCAATAATTGTGAGCAATATTTGCCTATTTTGGTTATTTAATTTTATAACTGTCGTTGAACAGTCTACCCAATTTTTTGGGTTTACGACTACTAATGTTCAACTCTGTAGCCATGTAATTTTGAACCCAATACAGAAGACAAGGGCACTCCGGTATCTAATATTGGGTGAAATTAGCTTTCGGGGAGAACTTTTTGATGGATATAACCCACATTTGAATTACACGGAGTGGAAAACCACGAGAACCTCCCACGGTTATACTGACGGCAAAGGAGCGCTAACCCATGATCCGTCTATCACTGAGGATATTTCACGTCAGCACTGTTGTCGGTGCAAGCCAGATGCGGAATTTGTATCGACTAGAATGGAAACTATTATGGAATGCAAATAATTATATACCCGCCTCAAGATGAACTCTCCGAAGGTTAATCGTTTCCTTAGAGTGGACGCACATGAATTGTGATCACATTTACATATTTGATTATTAAGAAAGTATAATATTATAATTTAAGTATTGATTTTAAATATAATATTATTTTAAGTAAGTGAAGTTTCTTTTTGATGAAAGCTGCTAACTTTAATCATCGGATTATAAGACTTAAACACTGATATTAATTGTTCTTGCATCAAGCTACAGATATGAATTAATAAGTTAGATATTTGTATACATTTTATCGTTCAATACATTCTTGTCTTATAATTAAGATAATTTTTTCTTTCATGAAGTTACTTTCATGAAGTTTTTAATACTTTTGTTGGTAATAAAAAAAAGTTTTGTGTTGTAGGTATTTTTCAAAAGTTTCAAACACAAAACAATTTTTATAATTTTCAAGATGAAACTAAATGATATAAATAGCAATTTAATTTATTTAGAGATTTACATGCATGCACGAAATGACGAGAGTTTTAATGTGTAAACTAAACTCACCAAAATGCGTCTTCGGCATCAACAAAGAGCAACATCATTCCAACTAAGAAGTTCATTCCCTGGCAGTAACCTAAATTTGGATTGTGAAGACAAAAAGCGTGGAGCACCGACTCTAACTTCCGAATCTATGAAAATCCAAAAGAAAAAATAGCAAAAGGTATTCAGAACATGTATCTTAAAAATGAGTTCTTAAATATTTTTTTTCGTTTAATTATATTTACTTAATGATAAAATATGAAATAACATCTAACTAGGCTACTTAGTTCTTTGCAACTGCATACTGGTTATAGCCGGGAGTGCTAATCTGTCATTTTCATGACCAATAGTGCTGCGGTTCGAGTCTCAGCGTTGACACAACTGTATTTCCCCCATTCCCTTCCATTGTCTTGCACACCTCAACTTTTGTCCTGCATTCCCCAATGCCCGTTACCTAACGAAAAGCTTAACTCTTATGTCCAGTAAAATTTTATTATGATTGTTTTGAAACCATGCTAGTTGCGAATAGTTAAAAACTGTACAGTTTTGTATTCATGGTCTTATAACCATACTAGTTGTGAACGGTCTCAATACCGTAAATGTAAAAAATGTTCTTTACAGTAAATTTTACGGTTAATCGGACGGACAGACTGTTGCCACGGTTATTTTACCAGAATTTTAGAGTAAAAATTCTAACAGTGTAGTTCAGAGAAAAAACCGTCGAATTATTATACTCATCACTTAATGAACAGGGACTAATATTTTATTTCATAATGTTAAAGTTTCATTAGCTTCCGCGCATTATTCGTATATTCTCAAGATCTACGAGACGTGAATAATGAAAACCGAACAGATATGAAAGGGAAAAAAGGAAACAATGTTGACCACATAAAAATAGAAAGTGAAATAAAAGTGAAAAAAAAAAAAAAGCAATCCGCTGTAGCCTTGGATGGCGATAGTGGCTAAAGGAGGAAAAGCAGGACAATAAACAATCTCAGGTAAAATGTAAATCATATACCACTTTCTAAAGAAGTGGAATTAACGTGATCAAAAACTAATCCCAGGGTATCGAAATGTGACAGTGGCGGACAGAATTCTAGCGTTATCGAAATTAAATTTTTGACCACGGTTCCAGCTATACATGATTTATCGAATTCTTGATTCCAGCTATACACGATGGTTAATTTTACTTAATGTAGCCAAGTTTGAATTGGCAAGGTTGCATTGCATTGTAATGTCCCAGCGCTTATCAATACTGATAGGATTCTTTAAAAACTAGATTTTAATTTTCCCAACAGACCAGGAAATGACTATAAAACTTAACCAGAACAGGATATTAGTAATTTTGTAGAATTCAAGGAGAGAAAAGTGGAATTTAGTAACATTTTCATAGAAGAGGGGTGTTTACGCATAATCAGGCCGAAATCCCTATTTTTCATGTAGAACGGTTTTACATATAATTTATACATGGTATGTAATGACTGCTCTTAATGCACATTTTTAAATTTTTTCCAAGTATCAGGTCAAAAGTGTTCGTAATAGAGGTAGCCAATTAATATTTAAGAATATTTTTTTCTTTGAAATTATACTTGAATGAATAAAGTATCGGTCTACTTACTCCTTCAGAATTTCTATCACAAAAATGAATATTATTTGGCATTGTCCTGAGTAAATCTAAAGAAATTTGGCGCTTAAGGTTTTCTGGTATCTGAAAAATACGAGGAATGTTCTAATTTAAAAATAGGGGTATTCATTGAAACAAAAATTAGAATTGAAAAAAAATTAAAAATTGCATAGATTTGAAAAAAAAAAAAATGAAAATTTATACTAGTGAAAATATTTATTATTGCATTTTTGAAAAAGTATTTTTGCAGGTTTTTGAATGTTACAGTTACTAAAAATATTCTCTAATTTTTCATAGTTCGATGAGATGTTCAGTATTTTATAGGAAATTTTTGAATGAACTAAAAAAAAAAAAAACATTTGTTTTTGTTGACCATGTAGATTTCAAGAAAAAAGAAATTAAAGTGGAGAAAAATATCGAGAAGTTAGTGACATTTCACGTTAATTTTGAGCACTTTTCTTTATTATAGCTTATAAAAATGTTATCTTTACAAGACCTATAAATACTTTTTTTCAAAATAAATAAAGAAAAAAATTGCTAAAATAAAATGAATAATTATAATATATCATATATGGGAGAAAATACAATCAATTGCATTTTTCGATTACAGTAATAAATTATTTGTAAACATGATTACAAGATATCATAATTTTGATTTCAGATCTAATCGTGATTACCAGAATCAATTACATTAATCAATTGCACTAATCAATTACTTGTAATCTTGATTACAGCTGTGATTATGATTAAAATAGTCGATTACAGTAATGAATTACTTGTAATCGTGATTACAACTCATCATTCGAAAATGAGTTATTCAAAACTGATTGCGACTGTCCACTTTTTTATTTTTTTTTGTTCGAAATGCTAAGATGATAATAAAAAAATATTTTGATATGAATGGATACGAACCTCAGCTTCTGAGTCTTTAGTGCATAACTTTTCGAAATATTTTGGTCCTTTAGCTTCTCTTAGGTCGCGTATTTTCATCCTATAGAGTGCTTTCCATACAACTCCTCTCAGTTTCTCGGGAACTCCTTGACGCACCAGCGACTTTAACTCTGGCTATAAAAATAAAATATATTTATCATTATATTTGTTACTGTATAATAAGTCTGGGGATTTCACAATTTCGCGAACAACAGCATTCTAATGGCTATAAGCTCGGCATTGCGCTCCAGCCACTTTTACTCCCTAGGCGAGTTGGAACCCTCGATTTAAATTTAGACAGGCTTTAAGCTGCCAATGGAGTTAGAAACCTATTTCTTAAGAATGACAGCTAAGTGCGATAACCATAGAGTCATCGCGGCTGAAATTCAGTCTGAAATTCAATATTCTCCGATAATTATCGATATCCATTGTCATTATGGTGAAAGTCCGGAATTTAATAACTACTCAGTCAAAATTTCGACATTACTGTCATTGATTAGTTTCGACATAGGTTAGCGTCGATATTCTGCACTGTATTCATCCTCAGTCTATACATAATTGAAAGTTTTCATTCAAGATGCCTGGTGATTAAGAAGTAGTTATTTTTCTTCCCGGAAATAAATCAGTGCATTAAGAGTATTGATAGTTTCCAGTGTAAATGAAAGATAACAATATTTATGAAAAATATTTATTCAGCATTCGATATTGCATATTGAATTTCCACATTTGCCGGAGATAAACAATGACATTAATTGTTTTCAATAGTTTTTCAAAGAGACTATGTGAATATAGACATTCATTATTTTCGTTCTTATTTCCATCGTCATTTTCTTTTATAACTTTAAATCCTTAAATTTGAAATTATCAAGAATAGTAATAATCAAAGTTTCTAGATGGCAGCACTGAAAATTGTATTAAGATTAAGTTTTTAAAATAAAGTCCTTTTCAGTGTTTGATTAGCAGGATGGATAATTTCTAAAACAGATCAAAATAATTGTTTTATGAGTTAAGTATATCAATTTTGATGTAAACTGACTATTTTAAAAAAATAATCGATAAAAACACTTCAATAGTTATTTAGTTTAGCACCGATTTTTTTGTAGGTTTATTTAACTATTTTTTATTATTTAACAACTACTTAAAAACTATTAGAAATTTTCAACTTTTCTAAAGTATTTCACAGATAAAAAATTACATTTTTTTTGGTAAATGCTTAGGTTAGTCAATATTATCTACTAAATTTGTGATAAAATTATGGTATATAACTTCAACATTTATTTTATTCTGGAACGAATGGAATCAGAATGAAATATGCATACTTTAGGTTGAAAGATGTTTCATTTTTTTAATAATTTAAAAAATATTTAATTTATTATAAATGGTATAATAAGAAAGAAGTGTATAATTAAATACCACTACTTCGTGCTTTGATTTGTCAATTTTTGAAACTTTTAAAATATACAAATATTTGCCTGTAATATTTTCATATAAAATTAACACTCTTGCTTCAAATCGCTTAGATATAATGAAAGGTCTTGGAGTTACATTTCAAAGAAATCTTGATTTTTCTCATTTTAAAAATAATCTAATTTTCAAAGTTTAGTGCAAACTCGGTTTTCTAAGACGAAACCAAAGATTTCACGAATGAATAAATCTCAAAAATTCTTTATTTTACGTCCTCCTACCATGCAATATTACAGCATTATGTGGAGTATCTACTTTAAAAATAAAAAGCATTCTATCAAGAAAGTTCAAAATAATTTTCTAAATTTTCATTATTTTAAAACAATTGCAAAATATTATTGATTCCATCATTGGAATGTCGCAAGAATTTTGTCTTGTTTATTATTTTTCTATAAAATTCTAAATAGTATAAGTGATTGCACACTATTAGAAAATTCTCGGAAAAAATGGTTAAATAACAATTTATTAAATTGTTATTTTACCATATATAAATGAAACAGTCAAGATAATAAGATGGTAATCAAGCTTTTAACTATGAGAAGAAAAAAAACTTTTATTAACTACTTTCGTACAATACGGTTGAACAACCAGAATTTTATAGCACCAATTTAGCCCAACGAAAATCCTACCCCTAATGTCCAGTCAAATTTCTTTTTAACGGTTTTGAAACCATGCTAGTTGTAAATGGCTAAAACACCGTATAGTCTTGAATTGAGGGTTTTATAACCTTACTCGTCGTAAAAGGTTGAAAAAAACCGTAAATTGGACGGACAGACTACTGAGGGTTATTTTACCATAATTTTAGTATGGAAGTTCTAACAGAGTACTGATATTTTAAACATGATTTATTTTTCTGTAAAAAGACTAGCATACAAAATTAAAACTATTTGTAAGTTTATTTTGTATAGACAATTACTTGAAAAAAAAAACAACCTTTTTCTTATATAGACATAACAACATTTTTAATACATTTCCCAGAAACCTTAATATTTATAATGTAGGTATCTTTTAATGTTTTAATAGATTATGTCAAGATTTTTACTGTCGCAATGTCTTTTTTTTCTCATTGTACATGAACACCACTATAATTGAATTTTTTGTAGTGAGTGTTTTGTAGATAAAATAAAAAATAATTGTAGTAAATTAAACAAAATAGGAAATTAAAGAAATATATTTGACGTTTATAATTAAGACATTAAAAAAACCCCGAACACCTTGAACAGCTTATTGATCGGATTTTCATGTACCAAGACTTGGTTTAAGGGTCTAACCTAATAGACGTTTCTCAGAATAAACGTACCTTTTTCTAAAGGGTTCGAATTTCTGATCCCCTAAATACAAAGGATAGCCGCAATCTGAGAAATATAATTCCCAATAGTTTGGTCAAAAGAGTGGTCCAAAGTTTGGATCCTCTTAATGTTAATTTTACTTTCTGCGTATTTCGCCGTAACTCAAAAAGCCTAAAAAGTTTTGCACACAATTATAAAGCTTGTTTTTCAAATGTAATTAAATGCAGAAAATAATTTTTAATATTTGTAGATTATTTTTTTTTAATATACAACAGTCAACACAACTTGTAAGGTATACAAATTTTTACATCTTTTTAAAGAATTTTTTAGAGCACTGTAGATATTGTTGATGGAAGAAATATGTTTTGATTTTTTAAAATCAAGTTTATGCATTTAGTCTCATATTTGCTGCAATAAGAATAAAACGTACATAATGTTAATTAATGATAAGTATTTTTTTTTAATTAAGGAAAAAAAAACTAGGCAATAATTTTTGATATTCATAATTGACGCAATAAGAATGAAACCTACATACTGTTGGTTGAAGAAATGTATTTTGGTGCTTCCTTAAAAATTTTTTCCATGCCGTCTGGTGCCTCTCATGAGACCTTAATTGTGTTGAATAATGTCTATGGAGTTGTCTACAAACATAGTGCAATATAAGACTTTTATCAACAAACATATGCTTGAAACCTAAAGAGTCTACGTGGCACAATGACGTGGTCATTCTGTAAAAGAAAAGCTTTTTTTAAACAAGCATTTTAGAATTGAACAATAAAAACAACACACTTTTTAATTTTATATATAATTTAACAGAAAAATTAAATTTTGAATGTAAAGTGAAAACATTAGTAATGTAGATTTTCTAGAATACTTTACATTTATTAGAAATACATATCTAAGAATGCGCAGTGTTGACCACATTGTCACAATCATGTCGTTGGTCACGAAATTGTAGAGCCTTATCCTTCATGACGTCACTGGGGGATGTTGCTGGAATGCTTTCCTTTTAAAAATCTAAGAATATTGTTTTTAATTGGAAATTCTTTACTTTAATTTATTACAGAATTTTTGAATTTTTATAATTCGAAGATTTATTTAAATGTTTGAATTGTTTTTCTTTAGGTGAGATGTTTACGAGAGAATTTCTAAGTCATAAATTTTTAATGCATTTGGGAAAATTGAAACAAGAATAAATAAAAATAACAAAAATTATTAGGAAATCAGTGATGCTCCATTTTAAACTTAAAATTTCCATTCCTAAAAATTTAAAAGAGCATTCAAATTTAAAATTGCTCTTAAAAATAAAAAGAAATTCTAAATTTAAAACCGCAAATAATTTTAAAATGTACATTTGGAATCTAAAAATGTTTGCTGTTAATATGAATTTATTTAAATAAATTTTAGTGATATTAATTCTGCAAATTTTGCATGCCAAATTAGGTTAAAATGGAACAAAACTGGCTCCTTAAGCTTTCTCTTTTTTTCTAAGCAGCTGCATTAATAAAAGTTTCTCTTTTTTTATTGTTCTAGATTAGTCATATTAAACAGGGTATATTCTTAAAATAATGAGAAAAAAAGGTCATATTTTCTATTGAAATATTTGTTTATAGAATTAAATGAATACTATAATCATACTTCTCTGCTCTGAGAAACTTACAGGGATTAAAAAAGGAAATAAGTACTGAGTAAAAAGAAATGTTTCTCAAATTTGAACTAGAATGTGTCACTATAGCTCCGAAATCTATAATAGTCGAATTTGAAAACTCCATGCATTCAAACTGAAACAGCATTTACACATTTTTGTACAAAATGCACAGTCTCAAAAGTGATCTGGAGGGAGAAATGTATAAAAGAGATGTCTAACTGGTTGGATTCGAATGATAGAAATCACCATAGTTGTATACACCATAGTTGTTAGGAAGCTTTATTTAGTGGCCCCTGCAATGACATACATAACATTCGCTTAGATGTTTTTAAGATATAGTGAAATAAGCAAAAAGTTAAATTACTGACTAAGCTAGTGAGAGCATATTTTGCAACCTCTTTCGTATCATTTTGATTAAAAATCAGTATGTAGTATTAAAGACTACAGAATAAAATTGATAGTGTAAAAATCAAAATTTTTTTCTTTAATATATTGCAGTTGTTGAACAAGTTGACTAATACAAACAAACTGCCATTCTCTCGAAATTTTCAAACAAAGACGACTTTCAATCACGAAAGGCTTGAAGTGCATCTTCCTGAATTTATGGCCCAGTTTGCGTAACACATCGGTCAAAAAGTTCTATGACTCGCTCGCAAATGAGGGTCACTTTAAACAAATATACATCCGTGTTAGATCGAACAGATTTTAAAGGATGCCTTTAAAATCTGTACACAATATTTCAACTATTATTTATAGAAAAATAAAATTTTCAGTTAGGAAGTTTCGAAGATAAAAGAACTGAAATTCAATCTCTAAAGTGATCTTAAAAACTATATACATACTATAATACATATTTTATTTATTGTTTTACTATGACATAAATATAGTCACAATTATTGTTTATTTTATATTGAATGCGCAGTATTGACGTGAATAATTATAATTTTCTTCAAGAAATATTAATCTAATTTTAAATATAGTTTATATTGATGAAATATACTTATTCATTTTGTTAAACTGATTTTAAAGCATTAAATTTAAATAGCTCACTCACGAGAACATTTTATTCTATTAAAAATATCTTCAGGACAATATCATTTAAGTTAAAAAAGGTTGAAAAATTTTCTTAAAGTGCTAGATAATTGAATTGAATGAAATAATGCTTGAATAATACTCATGTTTACTGAATAGTTAAATTCTGTATCTTCACTAATTGCACTAGTGCTGTAATTAGCACATAAATAGCTCATTCATTGGAACTTTTTATTCCACAAAGAATATCGTCTGAGCAATATCATCCAAACTTGAAGGGATTAAAAGAGTTTTCTGTACACTAGATTATTAAATAAAATAAAATAACGTTTGAATAATATTTATGTTTAGCAATAGTTAAATTAATTAGACTAAGTTTAAACAATTTGCATGCGTACTAAAGTTTCAAACAGCAACTATAATATAAATGGTTTAAAATTTACTGAAACATTTTATTTCCAAAGGAATTTTGTCAAATCGAATATAATTCAAGATTAAAAGGATAAGAATTTTTTTTTCTCTTGACATAAAATTACTAAATTAAAGAGGATAATATTGAAATAGTTTGCATCTTTACTGATTTTTCTACAAAAATTGTGACATTAATTGCTCAATGGCTCGTATTTTAAAGAATATCATGCGAGCAAATATTTTTATGGGAGCTAGATAAGTAAATTAGAGGGCATAATAAAATAGCATCAATTTTTGAGCATAATTAAATTAAATGGAATAATATTGAAATGATGCTCATATTTTGGTTACAATTTAAATAAATCGCATAATGTATAATTATCCTTCAACTTCATAAAATTTTCTTCCGTAATGATGATACAAATCGTTCATTTACAAGGACAATTTATTCTATAATTCATGTTGTTAAAAGGTTAAAAAGTTTTTCGATATATAAATGAGTTTAAAGAATTCCTCTAAGCGCTAAAAATGAAATGAAATTAAATTATGTTTCAATAATATTTAACGTTAAGCATTAATTAAGTGGAATAATGTTTAGGTATAATTCATCTTTATTAAAATTTCTTCAAAAATTCTGATAAAAATATCTAATTTAAAAGTACAAGTTATTCCACAACGGGTTATTCTGATCAAATATTATTGAAGGTGTAAAGGGTTAAAAGATTTCTTTGAGTGATTAAAAAATAAATTAAATAAAACTATGTCTCAGTAATATTCCTTTGGGCTTTCATTAGAAATTGATAAAAATATCTCAGTTACAAGTTATTTCATAACGATGGCATTTGATTAAATGCCAAGGTGAAAAGATTGCTCTGGGAGCTCAAAAATTAAATTAACTTGTATTTTACTTAACTTAGATTTATTATTTGTTTATGCATTTATTGTAACCGTGATGTATTTTACTTAACTTAGATTTATTATTTGTTTATGCATTTATTGTAACCGTGATGTATTTTTGTTTTGTGTGCCTGGCAACTTCGAGGCATGTTTTACATGATTTCGTGCTTGCCTTTGTGGTAAGTGAGAAATACATAGTGAAAGAACTGAAATTTTGTGAAAGAATCTTTGTGAAAGAATATAGAATGTGTCACTTAAGATAATTGATATTTGGCAGGCTTAGTTTACTCGAAATAGAAACAGTTGCTGACGTAAACAAATAGCATGTTTCAACAATCAATCAGGTTCGATATACCCACACTACGTCCCTTACAGGTATACCATTGAATAGAATAAAATTTAAACAATATGGCTCTTTACAAGTGTTTCTTAGCAATAACATTACAAATACCTCATTTACTAAAGAATTTTACTCCTTAACGCATATTGCATTAGAAAATATCCTTCTAGGGAGGAAAAGGGTGAAAATATATCTTTTGGTGTTAGATAATTAAATTAAAAGGGAAAATGTTTAAGTAATATCCCTCTTTAAGTGCTTGCCGAAAGCGAATTGTCCCCATTTCCTTGCGCCAACAAATATGAAGAGGGTATTAAGTGAAGAGCTTCTAAACTGCGAATTTCTAGATTAATTTCTATCTAAAACTGTTTCAATTCATAAATCTATTCATATCGTTTTCAGAAAAGGATATTACATTCCATTAATGGGTGAATGATCTTTCTAATTGTTATAATATTTAGTAATTTGAAAGCTTGGAATTATAAAAGAAAATGCTATTTAAACAAAATTTTAATCGAAAATTTATTAAAATGGTAAATGTTGATGAGTTAGTTTAGAAAATCAGAATTATTTTTAAACCTCTTTTGGATACAGTTTAACTTGTGTATATAATATTATTAAAAAACATAATGTAAACAAAATTTTAGTTGTGAACTTATTAAAATGGTAAGGAATGAGTTAGTTTAGAAGATTGTAGTTATTTTTATGCCTCTCGTGAAAATATTCTGCTACTATTTTGCGAAAGTTTTATTTATATAGTTTGGTAAATATTACCTAATTTTTATTATATAATAAATTTAATTTAAGGTTATTAATTCTTTTAGGTTTGTTTCATTTAGATAAAAACAAAAAAAATTTCTGTTTTAAATTTTTTTTTAAGATATCAGATCCTAGATAATTTCGTACTGCTGATTTTACATCTGCAATCAGATTCTCTCTCCAAGCTACAGTTTTTATAAATGACATTTTTAGTCTATTTATTGAAATATGTAAGTTTGAAACAGTTATATATAATAAGTGTTCGCATAAATGTTGCAAAAAACTTCTAGGGGAGTTAGAGTGCATTCCTGGGATTAAAATTGCACAGGAACCAATGCCAGGAAATATCATCCTACGCCGTTAGAGGCTCTCCCCTATCATAACCTGTTTCTTTGCGTGCTGTTGAACAGGTCATAATAGGGAAGCGCCTCTAGCCACGTACTACGACATTTCCGGACATGTGCATTTCCTGTGCAATTTCACTCCTAATGATGTGCCCTAATTTGCCTAGAAGTTGTCGCAACATTTAGAAACTTGAGCATTTCGACAACATATGGACTAAAAAATGTGATAAATAAAAGAAACTGTAACTTTCGGAGCAAAACTAACTTCAGATTTGAAATTCTCACACCCAAATTAGGCAAGATGAAGTATTCTTATTAATGCAACAAAAAAAATGTTCCCCCGTGTAATTCGAATAAAATTTTCAAAGCTACTTCTTTTTTCGAAATTCCATTCAATTTTTTTTCCTGATCCATTCGATCCTTACCTTACTTTGCAAACATATATTTACGCAAATATTTACAATCCAATCCAGTTTCTCCCAATTAAAAAATTTTTTTTTTTTTCTGAAATGATTTTTTCCTTTTCTTTGTTCGAACCCATCTTTCATATATGCACTCAACTCAACTTAATGAGAAATAAACATTATAAAATTTATAATTATTTAAAAAATATCAAATTTATCTTTTTCTCATATTTGACATAATAAAAATACATATTATGTGCTTAACCTTAAGCAAATAACTGAATAAACATTCCTTTTATTTAGTATTAGAGGAGTTGACAATAAAGTCACTTAGAAGATTCCTGCCTATTGTGTGTTAGCCAAGAATCCAATCTTCGAAATGCACCCAACATTCGATGTGATGACATAATTATTTTAGCTAAGCATTCTCGAATGCCTTATATCAACCATATAGTTTGCTTACAGACCTCCTTCAACACTCTCAAGAGAATGGTCTGAGAGAGGATTTGTCTGTATATATATTCTATTACTCGCAATCTTGTATTCTCTTCATTCTAAAAGTAGTCAAAAAATACATTCGGAAGTTCATTATGCTTTAAATGGAAACGAATCTAATTATTTAAAAGGAAAATGATCATATCGTCAAGGAAAAGTAGTTTAATTATACATCTAGATTATTTCTTGTAACTGCAATTTCAATTAAAACTAATAGCAGTATGATTATTTGTAAATAAGTTATGTTTGGTTGTCTTTCAATAAAATATAAATATGTAATTGTTTTTTGCGTAATAAATTAACAAATGAATAAATCCTGTGATAGTAATGTATCGCGTTTATGAAATGGTCAATTTACCCATCTTTTTGCACCATAGTATCATTGTCAAATAAAAGGCTTGAGAAAATATAGTGATAATGCACACTTTTATAAAGGGAAAATTTTTAAGACAGTCTGTGCATTAGTATTTTCTCTAGAAGAGTACTTAGCAAATTTTAAAAATTACCTCTAGATAACTGTATAATATATCTTATTGCTAACATTTTATTGCTTACACACACCAACCAACCATAAACATTTAGCTTGACATCTTTTTAGGTCTCAAATTTTATTTTACAGATATTAACTTATTTCTTGCGCCTTTTGGACAGGAAAAAGATCGAGCAGGTAAAATAGAAGAAAAAAACATGTCTCATCCGAATAAAGCCTCTTTGGAGTATAAGCAAAATATTCACTAAATTTTTTTATCTGACTTAAAATATATGTTGTTGCATACCATTTACCGATCCCAGCAGGATAATATCATTACTATCATATAAAGGTCCAATGATGGAAGTTTTCAATTCCGTCGAAGTATATAGAGCTTTACACTGCATATAAAGCCTTACTGAGGACAGCCCGTCAAGTTTTCTTGGGGTTTGAGGTCAATAAGAAACGGCATGTCATGAAGGCATTGTCTTGCTAGAAAATTCGATTTGGTTAGACAATTCTCGTTTCTAATGACAGCAAATGAGCTTCCAACATTTTTTGGTAATCGGTAACCCTGATGCGGCTCGGGGAAAAAGCTGCGTTAGCTTACCACCATAACCAAAGCCTCCTAACTACAGTTATGAGTGTTTACTTGTCCATTTAGTGAAGATTTTCTCATTTTTATCATCTACTGTTACGTTTTATATATCCTACAAGAAATTGGAGATACAAAAAGATATCAGTAGCCCATGTTGAAAGCTAGCTGAGTATAAGAAAGTAGAAAATAAAAGAATTACGATGACTAGGACAGTTTTGTGTGCTATTACCATGGCTTGAGGAAGGAAGAATATTTCTTCTCTATTACACAGCAATATGAAGACACTTTGTGTGGGAAGGCTTCAGATATGGTAGTAAAAATAATTTAGCCTCTCTCTCAGGCTGTAAGGAGACTGCCTATTATTAGAAAAATACTATAAACCCATTTATTGCTATTTGTAGAGAAAATTGGTGGTCCAAGGCAGATTTTTCAGCAGAACAATGTCACCGATTACGTCGCTAAATCTTGTTGGCTTTTTGGATAATAGGGTGCATTACATGAACGGCTTGCTCTTTTACATGGACTATATCTCCAAAAAAATGTGACAGCTTTCCTCACTAAGCCAGTATATACCAAAAAGTAACAGTTTCAGTTTATTGCACACTTGAAAGCTGCCATCATTGAAACCTGGAACAATAATGGTGCTAATGTTCTCCAGGATTTAGTAAATGGTAGGCAACATCATACATTTCAAGTCACATTAAAACATGACCGATGTATTAATTATAATCTGAAGAGACTTCATTTTGATAGGATACTTCTTTCCTTTTTTTTAATTTTTTTTTTAACTTTTCTGATGTTTTTTCTACCCAGATGAAGCTGGAATGAATTTACTTCTTGAAAATATGCTCGGAATATGCACTGCTATACAATTATTTAAGATGGACAACAAATGACTGCATTGTGCGAAAAAATTAAACGTGATTAAATGTTCAAGTGAAATAAAGGAATGTCAGAATGTTAAGTAAAGATAATTTACTCTGCTCAGAAACTCAGAAGGTTTGATATTTGTTACAGGAACAAAATAGTCGTCTTGTGCTGAAAACTTGGAAATAAAAAAAAAAATGCAAATACCATTTGTAGGCATCCTGGAGTAAGATGTCAATAGGTTGTATGACCACGGACGATGCGAGTTTCCAGATGTCGTAGTGCGCTCTGCTCAACAGTATTCAGTAGCTGTGGGTGCAATAAGTCCCATTCCTCTGTCAGTGCACAGGTGAGAGTATTCTGTTTATTACAGAGAATTTTTGACTAGCAACCTCAACCCCCAAAGCATCCCGAGCATTTTGAATGAGAATCAGATTTAGAGAACGTGTTAGCCATGCAAGGAGTTGAGTATTCCTACTCTTACATATCTCTTAACAGTGACAGTCCGATGACATGCTACGTTGTCATCCATAAAAACACATTTATCACCGACAGCACCACGCAACAAGCGAACAAGAGACTGCAAAATATCATCAATATGAGATGTCACAGCTAGTCATAGTCGTTGGAAGTACATAAAGGAGCGTACAGCCATTATTAAAATGCCAGTCTATACCATGACACTACTTATAGGATATCGGTCTCTTTGATGTATGCCTGCTTGATGTATGCCCTTGACTTCTGCTACACATTAAAGTTGTTTGAAATGATTTCCAAAGCATTGAAAAAACACTGTCGCTAACGTCGAACTCTTTGGCAAAGTATGTTTGCCGATATTAATGCCATGCGTAAAGTCATCTAAATGACGTCGGGAAGACATATCAAAAGTTACATTTTCATCAAGTGATTGTTTCTCGATAAACTTTGATTTCGAAAAACAAAGCTCAATACGCGTAAAATACTTTATAAGTCTAATCAGCGCTGTCATGTGACAAACAAGTTAGACAACCCAAAATTTACATACGCAAAGCACGTCTTACGACACATCGCATTTATTCCTATTTTTACATTTTTCTAATTTTGTGGTTGCTATCGTTTCTACTATCACCCTTCCTAATGACAAAAATATTTTTATAATAATTTTAGTTACTTATTGCCGGTACTTATTTCGAAAGTCAAAGAAATCGCCAATCTGTAACAGACTCCAGTAAAGTTTAGTTAAATGAGGCATTTAATAATTCTGGTATCCGCCATTATAAGTACTGTGGTAAATAGAATCTATTATACCAAGGCGCATAATATTTCTGCAATAATGGATATTTACCGCGCTCTGATTTGATAATAAGAATCCCAATATCATTCTACACATTCATGGCATCTAATACACAACTTTTATTATTTGATGTATATTCCGAAACGGTTTCATGATATTAGATTTAATATAAACCGAATAAGAAGTTAAACTCCGTAAAAGAAAGATTATAACTATACATATAGCATAATTTAAAAGGTGAAATTCAGATTTTACGTACTATTTTCATGATTTAATAGGCATTCATTGGTTCTTGTTGAGTTTCCAATAATTAAGTTTATAGAAACAAACGTAAGTTTAATGATAAGAAACACATATATTACGTGGTTTCATATAAATTTTAAAATACGAATTCGGGGACGTAACTCCTATACGTCGCAAAATTATTAACGTCGATTTTACTTGTAACCTAACATAAGAAACCCTGCAAAAAAAAATAACACGGAGGAACAATTTTTTGTTGCATTAATACAAATACTTGATCTTACCTAATTCGAGTGCGGGGAGTTCAAATCGTTAAATGAGTTTTTTAGTTTATGCTTTTTCAAAATGAACATTTGCATGAACATATATATATATATATATATATATATATATATATATATATATATATATATATATATATATATATATATATATATATATATATATATATATATATATATATATATATATATATATATATATATGTATATATATATATATATATATATATTAAAGGGATAAAAATTAAATAGAATTTCCCAATGATCAACATTGCAATTGAGTATATTTTTTAAAATTATAGTAATAAATCAAAACAATTCTAGAAAGGGAAGCTATTGAAAAGATTCTGGAAATCAAAAGCAGTGATTGAATTAATTTCATTTTTATTTTAAATATGCTTTAAGTTTGAGTTGTAGAGCGTGAAAATTTGATCATCAGAATAAAATATACTCAGGTATAAGTTTTTTTTTTTGCGCAGTATACTAAGTTTTAGAGAAGATTTTAATTTGTTAATAAAGGGATTATGTAACAAATAATTGTTTTCTTTTTACCTATGATGGTTTTGTCAATTCTCTGTATAGATAATCATAATCAAGCAAATGCATGTTTAAAGCACTCTAATTTCAGTATTGAATCGTACTTAATCTATGATGCTCTACAACTTTGTAAAACACTTTTTCATCAATCAAGCACCCTTTTCCAGATAGACACGTTAGCTTAATAGTTTTTAAAAGGTGGCTCTATAGGCAGACTCATCTTCATAGCACCCAGCCACCTTACCATACTTAGACACCAATTTTACAACTATAGCTGAGTCTGTTTGAAAGTAACAGGATGTATACGATTTTCGTGGGAATCCTGTATATTTAAGTGGTAATTTTATAAAATGAATAATTAAATATCTATACTTAAATGTTTGCTTAACAGATAATTGTTAATGACCTAAATAATTGCATATATAGAAAAACAAATAGAGAAATTGGCATCTAATATAAGAATTTCTTAAGAATGGCGATTTTATAACACACAAAACAACTAATATATATGAATAAGGTGTTTTTTCTATAGTTTAATAGGATGTATAGACACAACATTTAGACACTCATTAATCACGGAAAAAAAAATCTGGTAAAATTACTGTAGTATTTAGTACTGACAGAAAACATAATTCTAGAAACAATTGTGTATGCATGCCGTTTAAACCATTCATTTGGTTAATTTTCTATTCATATGGTAACGATTTACCGGTAATTTTAGTTTCCAAAATTACTGTTTTTCTTGCCACCATTTGGTAAAAAAAAGAATTTTTATTCCATGTTCTGAGGATTCATGATAAAATTAACAAATACCACATTTTCCAAATTTTGTCACATATTATAAAATTACATTTTATTATTAATTTAAAAAAAAAATTCTTCAATTAAACTTACCAGAGAACTTTAGTCATGATTTTGTTAAAGCTAACAATAAAAATTAACGAACCTATTAAAGTTCCATAGAGCCAGAAATACTGTAAATTTTATCA
Organism: Parasteatoda lunata; assembly: GCA_949128135.1. Lineage (NCBI taxonomy): Eukaryota > Metazoa > Arthropoda > Arachnida > Araneae > Theridiidae > Parasteatoda > Parasteatoda lunata. Next base: position 31,958,659 of record OX421973.1, on the reverse strand, counting down.
TATTGAGGTAGTTTTGATCATACTCTTTTATCCTCAGTGCAGAAAGTAAAAAAAGTTTTATAATTTTTATTTGGTAACTATTTTATAGTATATTTAATTAAATATTTATATTTAGCATTAAATATTCGGTTATCTAACTGTGTTTAATGATATTCTTAATTGCAGCAATGGTTTCTTTAAAAAATAATTTTTATCTGCCACCATCTTGTTACAAAAATCTTGCTTTTAACCATAAAAGTTCCTTTCATGCATTATTAAAACAAATACAAAGCACTTAAGAGATGAATAAGTAACATTAGAAAAACATTTACCCTTCAAGGTTTGGTAAAGAAGGATCTGTACGTCTTGCTTCTTCCAGAAGTGTAAACACTCTTTGTTTATGCTGAAAAAAAGGTAAGAGTATGGTGGTTTTAAGCTATTCTAAATCTAAATTAATAGCAGATTTTAATTCAAAGAAATTAGTATTTTCTTTTTTTGCAAAGAAGAAAAAAATTATGTTCTGACTTTATAACAGATAGTTTGCGTTTTAAATACACCTTGTAATTATTTTCCATATAATTAAGTGTGCATTCATCTTATTCGTAAAAGCATTAGCTTTTACTGCTAGTAATAGGCATGCAGAACAAGGATAATATTTAATTAATAAGACGCTCCAATTATAGTCAACAAAGATTCATTAAAAATTACCTGAAGTATTTTTTTATGCTGGAATGCTAGTTAATGAGGATTTTTATCATCGTGAACATATTTATTCCATTAAACTTCAAGTTTTATACAGAGTATTTTGAAAAATTATGTATGTTTTAAATTTGCATGGATTATAAAAGGCGAAAAGGATGAATTTCTAAACTGTATCTATATGTTATTTTTTACAGCATCGTATTTTCAGTTACAATGCGCTCTGAAACAATAAAAATAAAATGAAATAAAATAAAATAAAATAATATAAAATAAAATAAAATAAAATAAATAATATAAAAAATCATATAAAAAAATTTTAAAAAATAAAAATAGCATTAAAATAAAATAAAATAAAAATAACATTAAAATAAAATAAAATAAAAATTAACAAATAGTAATACTAAAAAAATGGAAATAAAATAAAAAAAACTTTGTTTTTGATGGACAAAGGAAAAATTATTCCTGATTTTGCCAGACTATAAACGAAAGATGCAGGTAGCATACTTTCGATAAGACGTGTTACGTTTGTTAGATAAATAGGTTAGATATAAAAATGATGTTCCTTACATTTTTCCGCTTATAACCAAACGAAAACAGTTTCAGTGAATTTTATAGTTTTTGTTTATTAATTTTTTCATTATTTTCTGCTCTTTAGTAAGTTGTTTGTTATCTAGTTTAAGGAAACTCATGAAATAAATTAGATAGACACTTTTCCTGCACAATTCGTAGTTGCAATTTCAGCATTATAATTAATCGGAATGTTGTCGAAATTTATATAAACTATAATTTGTATTTGGCTACAATAGGAAAATAAATTCTACTTGAAGCTGTCGATAAATGATGTAAATTTGTCTTGCTGTTAGGTTGAGAGGTTTAGTTTCAATTTTAACCTATTAGCTAGTCAGAAACTAATCGAAATTTTTAATTGACAATGAGAGTGCGTTTATGCTTAGCAGAAGAGCTTCTCTCTAAATGTTCATATAAGCAAATAAACTGAATCATATTTATGTTTGAATTATGCTTATTTATAAAGCTAAACAACGTAAATAAAATATAAATAGTGACAGAAACGAACATACTATAGTTTTGGTTACATAATCAAAAATATTTCATGGTTTTGAACTTCAGAATTAGAGGAAGAAACACAGAAAATGTAGATGATAAATCACAAACAATTTCCAACTCAGAAAGAAGTGGTTTAATCATTAAGGGAATGAGGAACCAGATAATCAAACAGCAGAGAAAAAGTTTAGAGGGGTAGGATGAATACTTCAGGAATAGAAACTAAAATAAATTTACAAACATTAATAAAGAATGGGATATTAGAAATGCCATTAAGTACATTAACAGTATCTTTTTCAAATTATAAAATGGTCACCAGAAATCAAGGACAGAGCAGTGTTGAATCATTTTAATAGAAAAAAAAAACTGAAACCTTTTAAATGCTCTGTAAGTCGCAGTTTAAAAGTGTGTTTAGTTTAACAACGTACAAAAGATCACAAAATTCGGTATATATTCTAGATCTTAAGATAAGAAATAGGATCTTTCAGCTGATAAATACGAGAGTATCAAAAGAGAACACGACGAGATTAGATTGATAAGCTATCCGAAAAAAACTGCTAAGACAGTCCCGGGTGCTAATTTACAATCCGACGACGTTTAACGATTCGCTGTCTTTTTGGAGATTTTTCTCGAGGTTGTATTTGGTTATAATTAATTAATGCAAACGTTAATTTCTTATAAAAATCTTAAAAAATCAAGTTTTTTTTTATCTAATAAGAATCCAAACAGGGGAACATATCATTAAAAGTAGCTGGATTGGAAAATAGCGTCCCAGGAATTCGTAGTGGATTGAGTGAGATGTTGGGTCTCATAGTTTTCGAAGTTTTTGTTTAACAAGCAAGTTTTAGCATTTTTAATTAGTTTTAAATGAGTTATTTTGAACATTAACTCTGTGCCTGTAGATGCATAATATTTTTAGTATATCCTTCGAAAAAACCAATTTATTTGGAGGAATTTACTAACTACCACAACACGCGTTAAAACGAAACATATATTATGTATACTTATCTTATTTCACTTATAAACCTATTGATACATGGTTACCTGATTTATTTCCGTAATTTCTTTAAGTGCTTATATAAATTGTTTTAAAGCTCTTTATAATTTCAGACGAACTTTAAATCTAAAATATCTAACATAGAAAATATAACTCTTTAAGATTTAAACTCTTTCAAAAATGTTTATTTACTTAAACTTCATTTTATGTCACAAAAAGCAAGTTTTATATATTCATAAGATACTTATATCTGTAAATGTAAAAGATTTTGGTATAAAAGCATGACAAACACGGCCTTTTCAGTTGAAGAGGTTTGTTAAAAAAATCTTATGAATATGTATCAGCTACACGAACCGAGCAGTTTGTAAATTTATTCAGAAAAGATATCTTTTCAAACCCAGATTTTTTTTTCTTAAAATGATTTAAAAGATATCTATCTTTTTTGTTTAGATCAATAAAACTGAAGGAGGTTGCTTTTTTAATATTCTCTCTTTATTTAAACTTAAAATGGGAAGAAAAATTATTATTTTTTACTTGATATAGGGCTTAAAATTTAATAATTTATTCGAAACGTTTGATTAAATATCACGTGTAGAGTTAAAATTTTAAATTAAGGTTACAGATTTTTTGCTTAATAATTGATAATAAATGTTTGAGGAATCTGGGGATTTATTTTGTTAAAATGACTAATATATATACACAATATTACGAATTGTGCTGCTGGATCACAATTTGTAATCCACTCGAAATCCACTTTGATCATCCTGCGTAGGGACTGAGGGTGCGCGGCATAGGTCCTCGTTAAACTACACTACCATAAAGCACTCGATTTCGCTCGCAGGTCGTCTGGCTACCAAAGCAGGAGAGTCATCCCCTCTGCAGAGAATCAAAATGGCGATCTCATGTTTTCCGATTATCCTCAGGGATGTTTCCCAGGCAGTCGCCAATAGCTCATTGTGCAGCTCTAGCGCGACGTAAATAAATAATTACCTACCTATAACAGATTGTGGTTGAAAAAATAATGGAAACACTTCTACACTTTTACATTTTTTTTAAATATTTCTCAGGAAATACTTAAAGAATCATTTTATAAATTCAGAAGTGCATAGATCACGCAATTTCTCATACTTATCAATGAAATTTAAACCTTTCAGAGGTTTGAGGGAGCGATAATAAATTACAAGCGGAAAATAATGTTTTTGAACACCCTATGTTCAAAAATGCAGCAATAAACTTCTAACAATTACTTTGTTTATTATATGCAATTATTGCACAAAATGTTTTAAGCCTGGCTTATATATTTATAGAGATACGGACATCTTTACAAAAAAACATTTTATACGTTTTTATCAAATTTTTCGCCTTATTTTTTTCCCTATAACTTTAAAAATATACAATAAAATTAAACAAAGTTTTTAGAGCTATTGAAATTAATTACAGCATTTTTGAGTTAAAATTGGAAGTAAAAAAAATCGTTGAGAACTGTGCAATATATAAGTAATTAAGTTAATTCTTTTATACTGAGCATGCGCAGAAAATTTTTTTTTTCATAATTTTGTAGTGAATAGCATTTAGCAACGAATGAAAAAAAGTCTAATTTGAATTTCTTAAAAAGTTAAAAAATTTCAAGCAATTTTTCAAGTAGTTTTGTACTTTATAAATTAAAATGATAATACCTTACAATAAACATTCGAATACCGAAATATGATTGTATAAGGAAAGAAAACATGCGAAAGAAAATATACTTTTATGACCCCCCATCATTCCCAATGATGCTGGTGTCATTTTTAATAAATCTTGTCTAATACACAAATTAAATTTGTGAAAAATTCGTCATTATTTTGAGTTTTCCTTTTTAATAAAAAGATACTTAGAAAATTGTTTGACTTTTTTTAAATTTCTAAGATATATATATATATATATATATATATATTATACTATATATATATATATATATATATATATATATATATATATATTATACTATATATATATATATATATATATATATATATATATATATATATATATATATATATATATATATATATATATATATATATATATATATATATATATATATATATATATATATATATATATATATATATATATATATATATATATATATATATATATATGGGTGATTCTCACGAAATATGACAATTCGGACATAAAATTTCTTGAAATTTAAAGTCGTCAAAATAATCTAAAATTTTTTTTGTATACTTCTTTAGTTGCACTTATTAATATCTTACAGACAGTGTAGTTTATTGACATTTGATCGGGAAAAAAAATAAAATAGAAATTCACCAAATCTTGAATGCCAGGAAAATGACATATTAGCTTAGAAGTTTAAAAGACAATCATTTTAAGTTAATAGTAAGTAACTCAACTTAAGCCTTTATGTTAGATGGACCATAAATTGCTTAAATTAATTATTTTTGTACACTATAGAAAGAATCAAAAATATTTTTGTTGCTGATATGTACAGAATAAAATTGATAAATCAATCATTAAATAAATAAAAAACTTTGATTACATCCAAGCATATTACAATCATACATATACTTGGTATTAGGTTAATATTTGCTTTTCCTCCTTACAGTATTAGCAGTTAAAAAATATTTCTGGTAACACTTCAATGTCCTGGTATTCATAAGCCAGGAAAATGAGAGCCAGGATAATGACAAATTAGCCATTTTATAGCATATAACTTTAATTAAATACTTTAGCCTAAGACGTTTATATTCTGTAGAAAACAACAGGATTTTTTTATAATAACTCAGATAAATCTATGTAGTTTATGTTATTAATGGTTTCAAGAAGCCAGGAAAATGACAACACAAGAACCAACTCACCTTGAAAAATTTTTTGAAATAGATTTTGAACCTGAAAATTGGTTCTTTATTCATGCAACAAGACATGCTCATATAAGAGGGTATCTAATCAATCTATTAACATAAGGTATTGATTGCTGGCTCTATCCATTTTGATTATAAACCACTAAATAAAAGTAGCCAGGAAAATGACAGATTTTCTTGGGACAAACAAATTATTGACAGAAAAAATTAATTTAAACGAAGTGTTTGTAAATAATACCCTCTGCGTATATTCTAGAAATGCTTACATCGGTTGCGATAAAAAAAATTAGATATTGAAAAGTTTATAGGAAGTTTTGAAGCTAGTTATTATTGGAAACATTGTTTGGGACGTGCCAGGAAAATGACATTTTGAAGTTCAATTAAATTTTTTAACTATACCAAACAGTCAATGCTAGTGCAAAGCTATTTTAAAATGGTAACAGCAATGCTATTTATTAATTAAAAAAATGTTCTTTTAGTATTATAGTATTAGATCTTTGAGCAAGGGACAGTGAATTGTCATATTTCGTGAGAATCACCCATATATATATATATATATATATATATATATATATATATATATATATATATATATATATATATATATATATAAATATATATATATATACACCCTCTTCGTTTCTCTCGTTGATTACAAAAAGCTGAAACAAATTCTGTAGGGTGGGAAGAATAGAAATATTAAAAGTGAATAGTTTTAATCAACAAAAAATGTGTTCTATATTATATTTTAATTTATTTCATTCATATTATTTATATTATTGCAGATTCAATAATAATATTAATTTTACTCATTGCTGTGATTATTCACTAAAAAATGCGTATTAGTCTTGCTGTTATGCTTTTTTGAGTATTAAAAAAATGATGACGGTTATGAAATAGGATTGGAAGAATGCATAGCAGACGTGTTTCTGTAGGTTTTTTTGCGATTGCATGTCTTTTGTTTCAATCTAAAATGTTTTATTCAAATAAACTATTAATATATTCATTAAAAATGGTAACATTTTAACGAAGAATTAGTATTAAAGATTTTCACAATTGATTTAAATTCTTAGGATTTTACGCTAGAACATATCTCACATCGGCTTAACTTTAGCATGGTTTGCAAAGCAAACCATAGAAGATTGTATAGCAAACTTTGGTTGTTCGGGAGCTTCAGCAAACACGAGGTGGAGTCCACTAATATTTTTTAATACAGATATTTTAGAAATATTTTGGAATTGAACTTATTACGACAAACTGCTAAATACAAAATTATTTTTTAAAATAATAAGCTAATGTGGAGATTTAATTATGAAGTTCTCAAATTTTTACTTTCAAGGGTCGAAAACAATTTCTATGTGAAATTAGGAAGCTTTCAAATTTTACTATCTATTCTTTGCATTGAATTTTGATCGTAAAATTTGGCTATCAATAATAACAAAATCTATTTTAGTGCATTACTCTTCTGTTACTGAGTTTTTATTACCCATTTTGTGTATTTGAGATTTGTATCTGGCGAATTTTCGATTATTCAAATTTGAACTTAGACCCTGCGGCTAATACTAGTACAAGCTACAGTTATGTTATAAATTATACCAGTAAAATTTATCGGCAATCAAAATTTCAATTGTTTCCTGTTAAGTAGTGTTAATCAACAGGCATAAGACTATAAAGTAAATAGGAAAAAATAATTCATATGACATTTAAAAGCAGGAAGAAAAAAAGGTTCATTCCCTAGGTAATAAATTTCTATGACACCTCCTGACTTTCTGTACTTCTCCTCCCTCACATCTTTTGAAAGTGATGCAAATTATGTTTTTTGTTTCAGCTGAGCTATAATTAAAACTTTCATTTTTTATGTTTCATTAACTCTCTTAATGTTATGTCCCTCTTTAGTTTCTTAACTCTTTGAGAAAATGGAACATTGCAAACGAAAATTTGATCGCTTTCCACCAACTAGTGAACTCAAATTTACCAGCTTTGTACCTGGTTAGAATGTGAGTTTCAGTCGATTGCTGACCACTAAAATCAGAACAGAATTAGTTCTCTTTCAAATAGAATTAATTTATTTTCACCAAAATTCTAGCTAGTGTGCTCAATTTTGACTGGAGTTTTGTCATGATGTAAATGAAATTTGTTACAAAGCAAAAAATTAACTTCTCCTTAATTTAACAATAAATTTTGCTGTTAGCACAATTTCTTGCAGTTATTTGTTACAATGCAATGTTCTTGCAATTATGTCTTGCAATTAATTGTTATTTCTTGTAATTAATTGTTATTTCTTGTAATTAAATGTTTATTATTTGTTACAAATGGGTAGTACATTTTACAATTATTTCTTGAATTGTGCGAGAAAAGAATAATGCAGCTTTGACGTCAATCGTAAATTTGCCCATTCTAACTCATAAGCAAAATAACAAAACCAAAAGTAAGGAAAATACTAATAATAAAAATACTAATAATAAAAATACTAATAATAAAAATGTTAATAATAAAAAGTAGAAATAAATATAAATTAATATTTCCAATTAAACGAAAAATGAAAAATAGTTTTACTTTTAATCAGACAAAAAACGTAAAAAAATAAAAATATTTTCCTTTTCATCTTTGTAATAAACTTGATTTTTTTAAAATTAGTTTATTTTGTCATTTTATTTTTATTTATGTTTTTATTTTATTTTATAGAATGTTATGATTCTGAAAATTAAGTAGCTTATTGGATATTTGTGATGGGTATTGAATATAAATAATGAAAGAAAATACATAATATTTACAAAAAAAAAAAACTTTTTTTGCAACAAATAGTTACTGTATATCCCCCTAATACAAGTATTTTTATAAGATTAATTTTTTTCCATTAAAGTAATGAATGTGAATTAATGTTTGTTTTACAAATTAAATCTCGACCATAATTACTTACCCTCTTTTCTCCGTACATATACAACTCCATCATTTCAGGACCATCCGTACAGGTGATACGAATACAGGATTGTAAAAGAAACACGTAATCACGTTTCAGTTGGTCTACTTCGGCGGACATTTCGTGTAAGTTCCTGTTGAGAGAAACCATATTAGTCTGTTTTGTTATTTCAGTAAAGATCCATTACACCACATTCAATTATTAGACCTGCTTTCCGATGATTGCCTAGTTGAATGCAATAACTACATCACGAAGGATGATAAAGTTTAATCAAAGTGGCACTCCAAGTATATTTACCTTTATATTTATAATCTAAGTACATTGCTCAAAAAAATTCGGGAATATTTAGGATTTTGGATACAAACTGTGGACGAGGAAGTAATTTGATGGCTGATACATGATGCATAGACGATGTAAATTATGAGTAAAGTTGGATAAGCCAAGCTCGCCGGCCATTGATCCTTGTGCTACACAACATGACTTTCGATTCCACAGATTTTACGAGCAAGTATATCGCACACACTCTAAGGGTCTTAGAGGAGTCGAGGTTCGAGCCCTGGCCGCTTTGAATTGGAGTTTAATTTTCTAATCACTAGGCAACGGCGGCCCATAAGGAAAAAGTGTAATTGCATTTTAATATCGCTATTTGACAGTAAAAAATTATTCAATTTGAACTTATTAAGGAAAGAATAAAAAAAACTGATTTTCTTGGAAAAGAAGGAGTTTAAAAAAGAAATAAGAGACGTGGTATACTTTGGCCGTACACTTTGTCACAAAGCATACGACACATGTAATCAATGAGGTTATCAATGAGACTTTGGTATTCTTTCCCACTGTATCTGAAGTTGTAGTTAAAGCTAATTGTTTCGGGAGGGATAAGCGACTGACAACCTACCTACCTCGAATGTCCTGAACATGTTCTATTAGGTTCATAAGTGGGAAACATGTTTAACCCACTGACAGTTATGCACGTAAAAAGTCGTAATTTAACATGCAGTCTTCTCCACATAGCAAAACCGGTTTTCCCATGTTATTAGATAGGGAAATAGTGCATAGGGGAGAAACATTTTCCCAATTTTGCCCTTTTGCTAAACTGCCAGTGGGTTAAGCCGTTCGAAGGACAACGTTGTCGAAACAGGATTTTTCATTTGAGTGTAAGATTCCGAATCATCGGCAGTTTGGTGCCGATTAATCCGTAGTGATCCGTAAAATCCATTTTTACCGTAAAATATTGTACCGTAATTTTTACGGTAATATTTATTTCATTGGAGTGACAGTGGTTTTGCGGTAATTACTACTCTAAAAATTATCAGATTTTTGTTCTGTAACATTTTCCGGTAAAATGTATTTTACTGTAAAAAGTACCGGCACCATGAGTACCGGTACTTTAATATCATAATTTGATAAAAAAATTTTCGCAGTGTAGCTAAGTATGATGTGGCCTGGCGAATGGGAATGAATCCAATTGCTGAAGCGTTAAGGATGTCATTATTTTACGCTGCAACATGTTATGTCAGGTATGGGGTTCTAATGGCCAAGAGGTGAAAGATATCATTCTTTTACCACTCAGCTATTAGTGCCTCATTTCTGAGAATGTACAGGCCTGTGCGGGCATGGTTAAAAAGAACCCGCCCAAACATAACTCCTCTTTCTCAAAATCAGACAATATCAGACGCTCCAAATAATAAATGTTGAAATAAGATTACGTTGTTTCTTTTGCTACGTTTTGTGGACAGTACGGTGATTCCCTTTCAAGAAAATTCAAACCCTTGGTCTTCTGGATGACTGACTCACCGGGTTGAGTTGATTTCGAAAAAATTGTGAATCGGTAGCCCTCTGAAGTATAGCTGCTGTAGCGTCGATGCTGTGGTGTGATTTCTTAATGTTGAATACCGATCCTCATTTTTTTTGTTGCTGGCTTACGATCTTGTCCTGATCTTCAGCACAACCGTCTTGGAATAAAAATCCTAACGCCGCAACGGTTTCAACTCTTAACGCTAAAATGGGTTAAACTCCTAACGCTATAATGGGTTCAACTCCTAACGCTACAAAGGGTTCAACTTCTAATGCTATAATGGGTTCAACTCCTAACTCTTCAATGGATTCAACTCAAGCCACATTGGGTTAAACTCCTAATGCCATAATGCGTTCAACTCCTAACTCTACAATGGGTTCAACTCCTAATACTATAATGGGTTACTACTCCTAACGCTGCACTTTCCCTACAACGGATTGCGTTAGATCAATTTTAAAGAATCGATGACTCTGCGCTATGAATTTAGCTACATGGCATGCTGTTTTGATACAAGATTCTTTGTTGATTGTTATTAATTTTTTCTAATCGAAGAAAAGATGTAGGACATTTTTCACTCCCTCTATCTTAAATGATAAAATGTAGTTTTTCTATGCCTCAGACTATGCATATTTCTAACTTTTTGAAAGCAATAATATTTATTTTAAGCTATTTTAATTTAATGTTTTTACAAAAATAGGTTGTCGACTATATAGTTACTTTTTAAAAAAACTCACAGTGTCCCTTAATTGTTTTGAATCGAGTAGTTTTACCTGTTATAACATTATTAAAACGAAATTACAAAAAAATAATTTTATTTTCAAGATTCTTGTTGTAGTGCAAATATATCAAAACTAATGGTTTAAGAAGCCATATAAACACAAACTTACGATATATTTTATCTAATGAAATAAAGTAAGTCTGAATAAAATGAATTATTATTTTTGTCGGCCGTGCAGCTCAATTCATTGCTTGTATAGTTAAAATAGAAATTCAAAAAGTCAAACTTAAAAACTCACATGTAAACCCTATGATACCGTCAATAAAATAAAAATGCATGGAAAAATTAAAGAAAAGGAAAATAAATAACTTAACATATGGAATAACTATTTATGTGAAAAATTTGGACAATAGGAACAACAAATAAATCTGTTGATAATAATAATGAGTTCGAAATAATAAAACATTAAAGGTTCGTTGATAATAAATGTTACAGAAAAACTTAAAAGTTTCATTAATATTTCTATATTTTGTGTGTATTTTTATTTCTACACATTTTTCACTCTAATTTTATGTCTTATTCTTAATTTGTTGCTTCATGCGTTATTTTTGGTTTCTTTTGTAGAAATAATATTTCATCTTTATTGAATGTTGCTGTTTCATGTGTACGTAGAATAATTTAGCTGCTTTATTTTTTGTTGGGTTTCCTAATGCATGTCAAAATTGGTCAAATGATTGAAGAGCTTAATAGAAGTAATTCTAACTAGAGATGCTCGTTTAAATTAAGTATGGCCCCAGGATTGTCATATCACGAAAATTATTCTGTAAACTAAAAACAAACCTCTGGAACATGGAGGTATTTTCTTACAATTAAACTCTTTTACGTAGAACTGAAGCAGAAACTTTGGTATTTATAATATTTTTAAAAAAAATTATTTACGTTGTATGAAATTTAAAAATAAAAATTATTAACTTAAAGTTAAATGATTTTTAAGAAATAATTCTGTTAATGCTTAAAACTAACAAAACAATATCATAAAGAAGCTTTTGAAAACATATAAAATTTATGATTTGTTTCTGACAATAAATGCAAAACATTATCGAGATACTTTGAGAACAAAAATATTCTGAATTGTTTTTATCACTACAAATGAAGCATCATCGAAACATTTTGAAAATACATATATATAATGTCTTATTTTTGACATTGAAAATGAGAAGTATCATAGAGATATTTTTAAAAAAATATATCGATAAAAACATCATTGAGATTTTTTGAAAATACGTAAGAATTACCACTTTTTTTTCATTAAAAATAAAAACACCATAGAGATATCTTTAAATCAAATAAAAATTAGAAATTGTTCTTGCCATTAAATTTTTTTAAAAATATAACCGAGGCATTTATGCTTAAAAGCTTTGTGGGTAAGTACATTTTTATTTGGAAGAAAGTACTGACACCTAGATACTAAAGTGTGAGCTCTTGAATTAATGAGTATACTTAAGTCGAACAAAAAGATTTGTTATTCTATCTATTCCAGCTACTTGATTAAATGGAAAGAGGGAATCACTCACAATTGCTTACTGTGATTCCGGAATTGCTCCTGTTGCAGCATTCGGGATAGTTTCTGAATCTCATCATTTAAGAAGCGATTTCGGTTCTGAAGCATCTCTAACTTGGAACGAAGCTCTTGTAATTCTTTCTTCTTTTTCTCGAATTCCCTAGAAGAGATTTTCTTATTTCATACTCCATTGAACTCATATGCAGAAAAATTGAAGGTAATGCTATTGATGGAATATCGTAAGATGTTTGAAAGGATTCGTAAAACTATTAGATTTTATTGGAAAAAGAGATATTTTTATTTTCAGAATAATAAAACTTCTTTTTCAGTTATATGAAAATAAATAAAAATCAGATTGAATTTTAAGAATAGGGATATTATTAGGGTATCATTCAATTAAAAACAAAGAGAAAAATTTAGTTTTCAGGCTTTATTCATTGGAAGTGGGTACAGTATTTCTTGTTTATTTCTCCCTCAATCTAAAGAAATACCCCTGAAAAATACGTTAATTTATTTAGTTTTCTAAGGAAACTGCAAAATTTGATATAAAGTTTTACTCTTTTTATCCAAATTTTGTGTTTCAAAAAGTTCTATACGTTGATTATCCCTATAATGGTTTAATTACAATATTACCTTTCAGTTTTTAAGAAAACTGTAAAGCGTAGAAAAAATATTTTATTTATGATACCTAGATGTAGTATTTTATGAGTGATATTCTAAATTCCACTCTAATTCTATCTTAAACGAACGTATATAGACGAACACTATATATCTGTGAAGCATTATATCTGGTATAGTTCTTTTTGATTTTAAGAAAAGGAGAAAGCCTAGACTTAAAGTGATACTTGTCAACCATGATACTCATGTCTGGGTATCCTTTTAAAATGCTATAACTATATGCAATTTCTAAAATACTATACAGTTGTACAATTGAAAATCAGACATGAGTGCTTCACGATAGATTGCCTGGAAAGTAGCTTGAGAACTAATTTCGTTCGATTACTAATCCTATGAACGCTAAAGTCGAATTTCAGAAAATTGTTAAAACAAAATTTACTTTTTAAAAACATATTTTGGAATATGTATCTTACGGTGCGAAAATAACAAATATAAAAAAATCATAATTTTGAATTCTTTATTGCTCACTTTGATTTTATTTATTGCAGGATAGTATAGCCATCAAAGAGGGATAGTAATTATTTTTTTAACGAGTGGCAAAAACATAACTTAAGGACTGTAAGAAACATAAGCATAACTGTTGCATAAGCATAATCGTTAAAAAGAGTTTTTTTCAGATCTTTTGTAGTTGTTTTATAAATGTAATTTCTTTAAAAGATTGTATTTTATAACCGTCGCAGAACAGTTGACCCAATTTCGGGCTTATGACTACTATATATTCAACTCTGTATTGTTGTAATTTTGTATCCAATCAATTATTATATTATATAGACTTACAGTCTTTGGAAACACTAGTCTTGGTTATTTCATTTTGCTAAATGAAAACAAAATTATTCACATGCAGCACAAAATTTTTCGTCTCGTATCATTTAGAATTTTTACTTATTTAAAATTATACGAGCAACAAAGTGAAAAAAGAATGAACGAAATCCTGAAATGATTCCTGTATATGGTACTTATTATTACTTTTTATACAATGTGGAAACTTATGCAATTTGTCAAAACACTTACAGTTACGAGACAGTTCATGTCATATTGAAATAAGGAAAATCTGAGGAAACACAATGAGCACGTAATATATTCACAGAATAAAAGTTATAAAACTAAGCACATATTTAATTCATAGAACTCAGCTGAACTATATAGAGTAATTCTGAACTATTGTTTAAAAACTCAATATGTAACTCTGGAAAATGGTACAAAGTAAGAACCATGGTTTAAAATGAAATGCAGGCGCGTTTGGAAACGTTACTGCAGTTAGTTTGAACGTCTACTGCATGCTAGACGTTAATTCAATATTGCTTATTTTAAATTTCTAAATAACAGTGAATGTGAAAAATTTTGTGTCTTTGATTAATCTAATTTCTATGTATTGTGAAATGTTAAACTGAAAATTATATTTTTGTCGCATTTTTAAAAAAAAAATTAAAAATGCGCGATTTATGGATTTCAGAAAAAACACAGTAAATTTATTTATTTATATTTAGTCGGTTAGGCTATGCGCTTTGAGTCAAGTTTTACGGCTAAACTTGAAACAGGTGAATAAAATCGAACATGTAATTTTTTTTTCTTTTTATTATTGAGAAATTTATATTCCAGGAAAAGCGAAGTATCTATTTATATGGAATGACCTATTTTTCAAATGAACTATTTTTCTAAATAAACAACTGAAAACAACTTATTGATAAACTTACTTTTAAATTAAAAATTATGTATATTTGAATATAATTAATTTGTGCATTATTAATCAACTATTTTCAAACAAACACTGATAAAGTAAATTTACAAAACTGTTTCATTATGTTTTAATGTGAGCAATATTCTTTGTTGTATTTTAATTACGACTTACCTTTCTGCTTTTAGTTTTGCTACTTCAACTTCCTTTGCTTCAAGCGCTAATCTGCAGCTTTTCTCTCTATTCAGGCACTTAGCAAGCTCACACTTGACGGATCTAAATACAAAGTAGAAACTTTAATTCGGTACTTAATTCAAAATTAAGCAAATTATATTGAATAATCATTAAAAAGTAAGTAGTTAAAGTAACAAAAGTAAGCAATTACTCAAAACAATTAAAAAGCAAGTTCTCACGTGATGAATGTCGAAGTAAAGTATAAACTTTTCTTCAGAATTTTATTTCAAAGAACGCTTTTGACGAATTTAAATATTGATTCTTCGTTTTATTGAAAGGTAACGCAATTTTTGATTAATTATTTGAAGTATTTTGATCCGAAATCAATCAAATATTGCATTGTGAATTTTTAATAATTGGGAATTTTGAGCTAGTTATAAATAATTTTTATTCACAATGCGCATAACTAATAAACCCCCTCTAAGTCCTGTAAGTGGCCTGATCGTGGTGAGTTGTGGAACGGATAAAATACGTCAGAAGAGTATTATCCTGATGAGCCAATTAAGGCGTGAACGCCATTCCAGTGTGTCCAACTAACTGCCTACAGGTGATGGAGCTAAGACAGACTTCTACCGATTGGCGCTTCAGTCTTAGGACAGACAGAAGCTCCACTTCCCCTCCTTATGAATCTGTTGAGGTAAGCCTTGGATACTGACTGATAGCCGCAACATCGTCAGGAGAGTAATCTTCTGGTAAGGCCACCTAAGGCTTGAAGGCTGTTAAAGTGTTTCCAGTAAACTGCCTAACTTTCCAACTAACTGAAGAAGCTAAAACAGACTTCTACCCATTGGCGCTTCAGTCTTAGGACAGACAAAAGGGCCACTGTTGGCCATGATTCCACCCTTGTCTTACATTTGCAATTAGTCTCCAATTTTTCCTGTACCAGTAATTTTATTTGCAAGCCATTTATGCATCTCAAATTTTATCTGTTTTCTCTACGAGTGCCTATTAATAAGTTTATAATGGGCTTCTTAGGTTTCTGTTTTTTTTTAAGGTTTCGGTTATGTTAGTTCAATATACATGGGCTTGAAATCTTATTCCTTCAATTTTGATTTTTTATGAGGAATAGCGACTTGTTACAGTCAAGTTATTGTTAATAGTCACTGTTAATTTTAATAGTAACTGTTAATCTTAACTATGCCTAAAGAGTCAACACCAAGATAGATATTTTGGAATTGATTGCTGCAAGACGCCATTTTGAAAAACGCAGAATAAAATAGAACTTTAGAAAATTGTTATGTTATATTTTGATGAACACGTTATTTTATTGTTTCAGTATTAAATATTTTATTCAGTTCATTTGCTATCACTACATTCAGCAGCATAGCTTGTTGTAAAAGTGTTAAAAATTATCATATTATCTATGTTTCCATACAATAATAAAAGCTAAACGTTATAGCTAATTCATTAAGAAAAACATATGAATACTTTTTCTTATAATAAATATTAGTATAATGAAGTTATATGGAGATGTAGCTGAATTTTTTAAAAATATTATGAACAACAAAGTAAAATAAATTCCAAAAGTTATCGTACATTAATTCGTTTTGAAGGACTGTTAATCTAGACTCTCCCACGTCACTTCCAGATGATGATGAGGTTCTAAAAAATAGATGGAAATTACAATTTATAAACGAATGTTTGATTTTGTGTTGAACAAAAATGACATTAACCACCAGAAAAATATATATAAAAAAGAATCCCCTTAATCCATGATCAAATTAAACATTCCTAATTTCCCCAATCATACATAAAGAAATAAAAGGGGGGCTCAAATGAAAAGTTTCACCACTCTTTTGATTTATAAATGGGGGTACCCAAAGTTTGGCGCAGATTCAGCCAGTACAGACAAATGAGCCAGTTTGCATAAGAGCATTTAAAGTAAATGTAAAGTCGTGCTAAGATGCATGAAGGGGAGTTTAATGCTGAGATAATTTTGTGGTTGCTATTATAGCCAGCATTATCCACACCAAATTGCTAAGTTAAAATAGTGTAAAAATTTTTGAGAATGTGTTTGTTAAGACTTTGGGTAAACAAAACACCTGAATCTCCGATGAAACCATTGGTGTTGTTGATAGAACGATTAGTAGTAATCGGAGATTGCGACTTTTGACATCTGTGTAGTACATTACTTAATTGAATGCTTCTAAAATTTGTACTACTTTAAGCCAATTTGCTCTGCTATTACAAATTTTTGTTAAATTTATCTTAAATGTTAAAATATTTTTGTTAAATAATTTAGTTTTATTAAGTAAAAAGTATACAGGCTTTTAAATTCACAAAACCTCAATTAAAACCTCCCCGAAAATTTCATATTAAGTGAATAATAAATTATGGAAACATTCATTTGTATAAAAAATAATTTTATGGCACAAAACTTTAAAATAAACTTTCACTATATATTTTAAAATTTTTCAAAATTCTTTTCTTCAATTTATTCGCAACATCCATAAAAAAAATTTAAAAAAAAAAATTGTCTCATATAAAATATATATTAACCGCATATAAAAATTATAAAGAATATAAGAATACATTCACTAGCTTACAAAATCATTTCATAGGATAAAACTTTAAAATAAACTTCAAACATAAATTTAAAAATTTTTCTAACTTCTTTATTACAATTTGAAATACGAATGAATAATGCATTAAAACTGTTTCTAAACGCTTAACAGCTTGATTTTGATGTTTTTAAAATTGTTCCGAGAGATTTGTTAAGTTGAAAAAGATTCGAACATGTGCTGTGCCAGCATTTTTTTAAGAGTTTATCTTACTTCAATCGATTGTCGGTTAGGCGAAGAATTGGTGAATTTTCATCCTCTTCATCTTCATTTTCTTGGGCGGCCAATCTGTCGGATTCAGATGCTGATTCTGTTTCGGGGGATGATTCTTTTGCATCTTCTTCAACAATGGGCTCACATTGCCTTGGACTTGGAGTTCTAAAATCGAAATACAATGAGATGGGGAATGTTCGAATAAAAATTTTCCATTACTAAACCATTGACGGGAAATTCAATTTTAGTTCTGCATAATGAAATATTTTGTTTAAGAAACGAAAGCCTTTTTTTATTTCATTAAAATTATTATATTTAATTATTGACTATATTAAAAAAAATACTCCAAAAATATGCGTATCACATTTAAAGTTGTATCATGTCAAAAATTTAAGTAAAATATAATTATATATACATTGCTCATAATTTCTCGAAAAAAACAACGGTTATAAACAATTTATTTAATTGTTATTTTACAATATTTAAATGAAACAGTCAAATAACTGCAAATAAAATGGTTTTCAAACTGCAAACTGTGACAAAAATCGTTTATTAACTATATACTTTATCCTAATACGGTTAAACAACCAGAACTTTAATGCACCAACTTGAACCATCCAATGAAGCAACTTAGTTCCTTGCAGACGGGTACATATTATAGCCGAGAGGACTAATCTTTCAATGACATGATCGGTGAAACAGGAGTTCGAGTCACAGCATTGACACCACAATATTTCCTCCATTCCCTTCCATACATGGCATTAGAATGCGCTACTTTTATTCACGCACGGATGGTATCCCCATAAACATGCTAAACATCCTCTAATGTCTAGTTAAATTACTTTTTAGCGAGTTTGAAACTATGATAGTTTCAAATAGTTATGAAACCGTAAAGTTTTGTATTCATGGTTTTTTAACCATACTAGTAGAAAACGGTTACAAAACCGTAAAGGTAAAAAACGTTCTTAACCCTAAACTTTACGGTTAATTGGATGAACAGACGTTTGCTGTCAGCTATTCTACCATAATTTTAGAAAAAAAAATTTCTAACAGTGTAGAATAACGTTTTAATTTAATGATTATAGTTTAACCTTAAAAAAAATGTTTCTTTTTTAAAATGTACATATAATTCATATTTTTATTCTAAAGGCATACTCTGGATATCCAAAATAATACGTAAGAAAATTACAAGTTTAGAAACAGAAATATATTTCTTTCTGACAGAAAAACTTATTTTTTTCTATGGATGCGATTTTTTGCTCTACTCAAAATATGGGATAGGTCATTTGTAATTCTCAAAATGCTTATATAGATTAGACAGTCTTGTTTGGATTACTTATTCTCTTTATAATTCTGAAATTTGGTTTTAGATCTGGCTCTAATTGAGGGAATTGAAAGCTTTTCTAAAGAATTAAAACCCGTGTACTCATGTAATAATGGTTACCCATCGTTACTCATCGGATTTAAAAGTTTATATATCTAAAATTATAAATACTATGAAAAATCTATCGTTTAATCACACTAGTTGCATTTATGTTGTGTGAACTAATCGAAAGAAAATGAAAGGTGCTATAGAAGGCACTGAAAGTTGTAGAATGATCATTATAAGCAGTTTGTGTATAAATTTAAAATATATTTACCTTTTGGGGGATTCTGTAGGAAGGGAATTTTCTACTTCAGTCTTTGATGTATCAGAATGCCTTAAAAGACCTAGTTGAACAAAAAAACACATTCTAAATAAATGTTAAAAAGGTCGATAAATATTGTTAAAAGTACTAGACTTAATTTCAGTTAAAATCTGGTTAATTTGTTGTGGCTTATGGCTTACTCTGTAGCACATAAATATGTTTTGTTAGTAGTGTGGGTTCTGGCAACATTAGTTGCGATGACAACGAAAAGATGGAATGCAGGAGTTGCAGAAAAGCGATTAAAAAATTTGTTGTCAGGATGTCTAAAAAAATGTCTGGATGTACAATATTATTATATTAACTCCAAACAATATAAACGATATAATTAATATTGGCCAGTCTTGCACCCAATAACTGGTGACTTGCGAACGTTATATGAACTTGCCAACATCGATGGATGTTACACATTAATCAGTTGATTTGCTTAAAATATACTGCTCAAAGAAAAAAAAATCCGATAAAGTAAATAAAGTCTCCCGGTCAATAAACAAAAATGAAGAAAAAAAAAAATAGTGAGCGAATTATAAAAAAAAAGTAAAAAAAACATATATATAATGAGATAAATGCTATAAACAAAAAAAAAAAAAGAAAAAAAAAAGAAAAGAATATAATGAGCAAAATTGATATAAATAAATAAACAGCATGAATCAATTAGTGGTATTCGTTAATCAAAATCTATCACAGATAAAATCTGGAATCATTCTTACAAAAAAACAAGAAATAAAACAAGAAAAGAAAAAATTTATTTAACACAAAATTTTTTTCTGTAATATCACCAAAGCAACCGATGATGCAAACTCTAGCTTACAGCTTACATATACTCAAATAAATTAAAATCTAGCTTAAACCTTACATATATATTCAAATAGCAAATAAATAAAATCTAGTACTTTTAACAAATATAACATATTCAAAACAATTTTTTAAATTCGTTGATTAGTAACTTATTATCTTAACTTGCTTATCTTAACTTGCTTATCTTAACTTGTCTATCTTAACAATCTTATCTTAACTTGGTCTTTTCTTAACTTACCACGGGGTATAAGATTTATAATTTTTGCTCGGCAAGACAAGTTGTAAAATAAAGTTAAAAATCCAAAACAGCTGTGATGGTGTCACTTACAAGTTTTTTTTTTTGTTTTTTTTTTTAACATAGAGAGATTTATGTTTTAAATACAGATGGGTGACAAAATAATACGAGTACTTCTGTGTTAACTTTATGTAAATATGTAAACAAACTGTGTTAACTCTATGTAAATGTCTTTCTTTCAGCAGCAAATGTTATGGAAGATTTCACATGGCAAAACTCTAGGCACAACTTGAACGATCATGTTTGGATAAATGGTGAACTTTTACTCATTATTTGCTGCTGTTGTTGTTGTTGTAGTTCACTAACGTCGCACTAGAGCTTCACAATGGGCTATTGGCGACGGTCTCGGAAACATCCCTGAGGATGATCCGAAGACATGCCATCACAGTTTTGATCCTCGGCAGAGGGGATGGCACCCCTGCTTCGGTAGCCCAACGACCTGCACGCGAAGTCGAGCACTTTACGGTAGCACAGTTTAACTAGGGCCCATACCGCACACCCTCGGTCCCTACGCAGACTGATCCAAGTGGTGACCTACCCGCACACTGACTGCAGCCAGTGATGCTTGACTTCGGTGATCTTCTGGGAACCGTGTCTTAACGATCAGTCCACTGCAGGACACTCATTATTTGCATCGACCGAAATGAGAGTAGGAAGTTTAAAACTTTTTTCTTTCATTAATACCACTATAATTAAAGCATTCTTAGAATGATTGTAGAATCTTAGAATTAATGAGGAATAGAATGATTTCAAAATTGTTGGTATTAATGCAAGAAGAAAAGTAATTATCTCCTCATTTTGTACGGTCAGAAAATTTGCATGTGTAAAAATAACACCATTTCGAAAAACTTAGGTATGATCTTTGTAATTGTGTCAACAGTTTTGCCCTGTAAAATCTTCCAAAACATTTGCTGCTAAAAGAAAGATTGTTTACATAGAGTTAATACAAAAGCGAATGCATTATTTTGTCATTCATATGTATTTCAAGTTACTTTCAACATACAAAATCATGTTAAATAATGTCAATCTGTGTTTGGAAATTTGGCGAGTAAGAAAATTATTTTACAAAATTTAGAATACATTTTGTCAAAAACCTAATCAACAAAACTCTTTATCGTTTGTATGAAAAATAAAATTTTTCTAGTTTATAACTAAACAAAACTATTACTATATAAAAAAAAATTTCTCATTATGCTCGGATTTAAATTTTTAACATTTATTTCACAGCGCAAAGTTAATTGTTTCATCCAAAACTAAATAATTTTTTTTAAATATTCCCTTTTTAAAAAAAATATTTTATTGCACGCACTTAACTGTTAAGATTAATACTTTAATAGTAATACATTCTATAGGATTACTTTGGAGAAAGTTTTGAATATTTGATAAATATATTCCAATCAAACATTTATTTATAACCATTTTACTCCCAACAGAATCCATTACTTTTACTAAATATTCTTGATGTCTGTCGCTATGAGAGATCGGCATATGAAGAATTAAGAATTGCACATAATAATGTTGTCGTTTCCATGGCTACGTCATGTTCCATCCATACTTATGCTTACGTTAGGAAAAACTTCCATAACAAGTTTTCGGGTAAGCATACGTCACGTTCTTGACTAGCGAAGAATAATGTTCTTAAGATGCTTAAAATATTACGGTTTAATGCATACATATTGACATCTGTAGAGCTGAGATCATCAGATTTTGCGCAGATCTCATTACAACCCCTATTCACGATTCTGCCATTTTTTTTATTCTATCTCTATTCATTGATTCAGCAACATTTTTCTGACAATTCAAGCTGTTTGTGTACAGTAATTTATTTCTGACGAGTTCTTTATTGGTAAGCCAAATAAAAAGCAGCAACATAATATCGCCAAATTGGCTGAACCAAACGTTATGGCTGTTTATATCTACGGACAAGAAAAATAAATTGAGTAATTTTTCGCGGAATGATGATGGCTATTTGCTTGAGTTGTCTCCGGGGGATTTTGCTGCTATTTTGAGATCTGGAAATACTAATGGTTTTTCAGAGTCATTTGATTAACATATTTGTGCATTTTTGTAAATTTCTGCCATTTATTTCTTTTTTAGATTTCTTCAGATGAAGCACCAAAACAATAATGTTGATTTCACATTGAATAGTAATTGTTTGAAATTGTTTTCTGGAAAATTAATAAAATTTGTTGACAAAAAAATTTATTTAACGGTTCCTTGTTTTAATTTTTTTGTCTGTTTTCTCCATAATTTAAAAATAGGATGTATAATAAATATGATATGTAAGAAATATATGTTTCCAAACATTTAAACTCTTATTCTTTTTGTTAATGTGCGTCAGATAGTAATTTAAAAAATTTGTTACGAACTTTAAACTGAGTTAAAAAACATTTTTCAAATTTATGAGCTCTATTTTTAATCATAGCAATTGAAAAACACATTTGAAAATGAACCATATATTATATAATTTCATAATGAAAACATACATTGCAAATATGCCCAAAAATTATACTATTAAAAATAAATTTTAATCTTTTAATTATTTATTAATTTATATGATATTTAATTACATTATAGATGAAATTTTATTTGATATGTAGAGCACTGTCGCTTACAAGCTCCAATGTTTGCTTCAAAATAATTCTTGTTTTTTGACATAAAATAGTTTATTCTACGAAATTTGAAATTATTCAGTTCAAGTATATATGTACCAAAAGTAATTCTCTTTGTTTATTCTTATATGCCCCCCCCCTTCCTACATCCAAACATTTTCCTGAAAATTCTATTAAGATCTATTAGTGGTTATCAATAATTATGGTTAGCAATTCATTTTTTTAAATAAATTTTAAAGTTAAAGGTATATTCACTGTTAAATATTTCTGGGAAAAATGGCTTAATTACAATTTATTAAATTTTTATTTTTCTATATTCAAACAAATCCGACATTCGGTTGGCTGTTCACCGAAGATTATAAAATAAAATAAAATAGTCAAAGATTTTATTTGATCCTGCGATACTGTCATTCACTTTTGCACATAATTAAATATAAGCTCTCCATATTCAGGCTCAAATTATTTGAGAATCGTTAATGTTTCAAACTGTATATATATATATATATATATATATATATATATATATATATATATATATATATATGCAGAAATCGAAGAAAACTGTTATATCCTTTATAGATTTATAATTATTATGCTCGCTTTGTAGTTACCATGTAGTTATCAAATATTTAAATACATAATGCTTACATTGTTTTCAAGAAATTAGTTAGAAATTCTACAAGAAAATCAAACGACATAATTACCTTGAGCATGAAGAATAAATTTTGAATAAGTATATAAACATTGCTATTTATAAATTAAAGAGCGAAACCGAGAACCGAGTGTAAATAAGGTAATATAAAACATGTAATCTTGTGACTTAATTGCTTCCCTTCTCAATAAATCAAAGTCGAGGTCTCGTGCCTCAAGTTATTCAGTAGTTTTAAACTCATTCAATTCTATCTACATTAGTAACCAAGGAGCCTCGCCTTGCTTCTAAATATATCGAGTAAATTTATGCAAGAGATTATTATTAATCTAACTAAGAATTATTCTCGTTCTATAAAAAGTTACAAAACGTTTTATTTAGAATATTATTGATTTTCTGCACGTTGCTGTTATATCATAGTTGTGTTATGAAACTAATATTAATATTTTTCGAATTTAAATATTTCTCAACCTCTTTTTTTTAAAAAATTAATTATTTTACATTTAATTTAGAGTAAAAAAAAAGTTTTTAAGTCTGGTCTTTATTTATAGTACTTTAATATGCTGTTAGATCTAGTTTTGACCTTCTAAGTCAAGTTATAATAATTAAAAAGCGCCATACAAACAGAACAGACTTGCAGAAAAAATTCTCTCAATTTTAGCACCTTTAAATTTAATTTTGAACAATTTTTAAAAAAAAATTAATTTTAACTGTTTTTAATTCAATTTTGGAATATTTTTAACACAATGTGTGTCGTTTTCACACATTTTGATTGTATTTTACAATTTTATGGTACTTTTTAATATCCCTTTAACTTAATTGCACTATAGTATGATTCAGTTTGAACTGTTCTATATGAAACGTTATTAAAATTCCAGTCTTTCACTTTACTATACCAAGATATATTAGGTTTTATTAGGTATTGTTATTATTATCAATTAAACAATTTTTTATTATTTTATATTATTATTATTTTTTATTAATATTATTTTATTACATTAATATTACTTAGTATTTTATTTTATTTATTGTTATCATTTTGTTATAAAGATTTCAAAATGTTATATGAATATAAAATAATCTTTAGAATAATATTATTATTTTGATGTAGATTAATTTTTACGCTTTTTTTTTCTATCAAGTTTTCAAAACAAGTCCTTTGTCATTGTTATGGAATGTTAAACCTGTCTATAATACTGCCTTTATTAATTGTTTCGCGCATTTTTTTTTCCTTTTAGTTCAAATTATAATAGAGTAAAACGTCTAAATATTAATTTTAGGATGGTCGTATTTATCATTTTTATTGTATAAAGCTGGGAACCTAAAATAAAATTACTTGTATAGTTTGTCTACGGTAAGAACTCCCCCCTCCACAAAGTCTGAGGCCGTCTACTGAAACAAGAATAGCGTATTTCATGGAGAGTAGCTTCTCTTCACTCTAGGGCTAACACAATAAACCGAAGAAACAGATTACAGTTCTCCTACCGTCCCGAGCCAAAAACCTGTCCTAAACAGCGACCCCACACCCCTACTTGAAATAGTTATACCATAGTCACCGTTATCGTTGCCACAGTTGTCGTTGTCATAGTCACCGTTGTCGTTGCCGTAGTCATCGGACGAGTGGCCAGGGGAGCTCTTACTTTAGACAAACTATATATATATATATATGTTACGGCCAAAGCCCGAATTCGGCCACTTCGCGATTTGGCCCGCCAATTCGCGAAATGGCTAAGAACGCTGTAAATTGGTTGGCCAATGTCCGATCTTTACTTGATTTCGGGAATTGGCCAGCCAGATCGTGAAGTGGCATGGGAGGATCAGCCAAAGTTGG
This sequence comes from Parasteatoda lunata, assembly GCA_949128135.1. Lineage (NCBI taxonomy): Eukaryota > Metazoa > Arthropoda > Arachnida > Araneae > Theridiidae > Parasteatoda > Parasteatoda lunata. The sequence goes on along the minus strand of OX421973.1, from coordinate 31,932,830 downwards.
AAGAAACTTTGGCATTTATTGCACTTCATTGGCACTTATTATTGGCTCTGTAACTTTATTCTTTAAAAATTACTAACTGCGGTGGGATGCGGCCATTTAAGACAAAGTAAAAATTAATTGTATTAAATTTTAATTTAAAAACTTGTCTATTTTTCATATTTTAAAATTAATATATATATATACACACTGTGAAAATATGCATGGTCAAAACAACCAGAATATGGTAACTTTACTGAAGCGCATTTGCAATGACTTTGGAAAAAATTAACAAGAAAATATAGTGTTATAATATGTAATAATATTTGATAAATGTCGCAATGAATGGTAATTATATCATGAAACATCAAATTATCGCATAAAAAAAACCATTTCAGAAAAATTTACTTTTCAGTATCGTTCTTTTTACTGAATGTGTGGTAATAAGAACTATATTTTTGAAAACCAGAATTTTCGATAAACCGTTATCATATGAAAGGGAAAAAAACCAAATCAAATGGTTTCAACACAGTATATTTTTGTTTTTTTACCTACCGAACGGACTGTGTATTGGCCAGGGAGCCGACCTAACATCAGAAGGGTCCTGGATCCGAATCCCAGACAAGTCATGGATGTTCTTTCATTCCTTGTACTAATATGGTGCCCCTGAAAGAGTGGCCAACAAATCTGCCCCACTGTTAACTGAATAACGAGTGTCAATCGGCAGGGCATTGGATAAAACAAGTTTTTATTATCAGATTTATAGTTTTTTTATAACCAGAAATGTTATTACCATATAGTACGGAATTTTTAATAGAATTTTTTCTCTCCATTCAACCATACTTAAACCACTAACCAGACAAAGTCATTACAGTGCTGAAATCTATTTATGTCTTATTTTTAAGATATCTATTGAATAAAAATGGGATTAAGACCTTATCTAAAATGTAATTCCTCATTAGAAGAGCCGTACGGATTGAGCGCTCGTTACCCAATGAGATGACCCAGGTTTGAATCCCAGCAGTAGTTGGTTGATACGAATTCTGCTTTTGGCTCCTTCTGACCACAGTGCAGGCGTAAAATATCCTCGGTTGCATCTCAATCATGGGTTAAAATTTCCTTGCCTTCGTAAAAACCATGGGATGTTTTCATGGTTTACCTTACCATGTAACGCAAATAAATATTATAAAGTCCACTACGAAGGCTAGTTTGTCCGAATGCTTTATCCAGGAGTTCCTTTGTCTTCTGGTCCAGGTTCAAAATCACAAGTCTTTGGAGTTGGACATTGATAGTCGTAAACAAAGAATCGGGTTGGCTGTTTAACGCCTCTTACAAATAAAAAAAAAAAAAAAGAAAAAAAAAAAAAAAAAAAAAAGCCCTTATTAGAAACTTAGATCTTATAATTTTCTGTCATTGTTTTCTTCTTGTTCCTCATTCCTTCAAAAGGTGCAACTGGTCCATGGTTCTATACCATGGACCAATCAATCTGTCAAATTTGCAACACAACTTTGTATTGTACTTTTCAAGGCCACTGCTATAGACACTTTAACGCTTCTATGAAAGTGAAAGTGCAGTTAGAAACAAAGTGTTTTAAATTGACTAACCTTATTATGTAAGAAAAAAATGATACATATAAGGTCAAAGGATGGAGTTTAAAAACAAATAATAAAATGAAATTTTTAAAAAAATAAAGGAAATTATAGCTATGATGCCGAAACTCAGAGATATGGAATAGCACACTGTGGCTCAGGGAGTTCTTTTAACAATCTGTGTTTAAATGCAATAATATAAGTGTGCTATCAAGAATGAAAATATAAAGACTTATAAAGAATGTTTCCATTATCAGAAAATGTAATACAGTGGGTAATCGGTTAACGAACAGATCGGTTAACGAGCAAATCGGTTAACGAACAGTTTCAAGAAAGATTTTTTGTGTTCGGGCAACGAACATATTCGGATAATGAACAAAACGAATTCTAACGAACACTTCTCGGCCTGACAAAAAATTTATATTAAACATTTGTTATCATTTTGCATACAAAATAATATTACTGAAAGGAGAAATGTTTAAAGCATGCTTAGTATTGATAATTACTAAATAAAACTCGAATTAACAATGAATTTAAAGGTCAAGGCAATTTAAAGGTCATTACAAACGGCTTCCCCCCTTCGTTCATTCCCCGTCCCATTCATTGTCTTGAATGACGAATTCCAGACGGCAGACTCCTTTCCAAATAGTCAATCGCCTTTTAGTAGTTACTGGCAACCCTGAATGTGGTAATAACACACGTGCGGTGCTAGTGTGCACCGAAACTTTGTCAATTGTGTACGCTAGTTCCTTTCCTCTAAAATTTTCGTGTGTGCTTTTCGGAACCCCTTATCAAAAAACTGAAAATCTGACAATATTATGGGTCTCAAAAAGCATGGAGTGTCAAGGACTGTGCTCACTATAAACACCAAGCGAGAAATGATAGCCAAAGTTGAGAGTGGACAGAAAATGGCTGATGTTGCGAGACAGTATGGCCTGAACAGGTATGCACAATATTAGCTAAGAAATATATCATCAAGAAGACTCAAGCAGCTGAAGGAGTAACGAAAATCACATCTGCGAAGCAAAGAAGTGCCATCCATGATAAAATGGAGAGGTTGCTTTTAGTTTGGATAAATGAACGGGAAATGAAAAGAGATGTAACTAGTATGCCTATCATTCAAGAGGAGGCTAGAGCAATTTTTGAGAAATTGAAAGAACAAACTCCAGGTTCGCCATCCGAGGAGTTAGAATTCAAGGCTACCACTGGCTGGTTTACAAAGTTTAAAAGAAGGCCTGGAATTAAACATGTATTAATGCATGGTGAGTCTGCTAGTGCAGATAAAGAAGCAGCTGAGAAGTACTGTCTCAAATTTTAAGAATTCATTGAAACAGATCCACAACAAATATTTAATTGTGATGAAACTGGTTTGTTTTGGAAACGCATGCCGCACCGTACCTACATCACGAAAGATGAGAAAAGTGTTCCTGGGCATAAACCTATGAAAGACCGATTGACGTTACTTTTGGGAGCTAAAGCTAGTGGTGATATGAAGCTTAAACCACTTCTCGTTTACCACTCTGAGAATCCCAGAGCATTAAAAAAAATTGCATAATTAAGAGCAAACTGCCAGTAATGTGGAGATCGAATCAAAGGGCATGGGTCACGCAGTATCTTTTCAAAGAATGGCTATTTAAAATTTGTGCCCCAAGCATCAAGGACTACCTTGATACCAATGACTTGCCGTTGAAAACACTGCTACTATTGGACAATGCAAGATAATTTGTTGACAGACTTTTCCTGGCTGACAGTTCAGTTTTTACCTCCGAATAAGACTTCGCTGATTCAGCCGATGGATCAGGAGGTTATTGCGGCTTTCAAGAAATTGTACACTTGCGCGCTGTTTCGTCGGTGTTTTGAAGCAAGCCAATTCTCCTCAACAATAACTTTAAAAAAGTCTTAGAAAGAAAAATTTGATATTTTTGAAGCTATTCGTATCATTCAAAAGGCGTGGTCAGAAGTCACACAGCGACAGTTGATTTCTGCTTGGCGGAAGCTGTGTCCATCCTTCGTTCAAGGAGACGGATGTGATCACGGAGACACCCCTGAAATTATGGATGAAAATTTTGACAATTGCTAGTGATCTGGAATTGGAGGTGAACGAGGATGACATAGAAGAGCTCATAATGGGACATGAAGATGAACTGACGACAGAAGAACTCCAAGAGATTTTGAATGAAGAACAAGAAGAAACACAGCGAAATGTGTCTCCTTCTGAACAAGAGGAAGACGAAAGAGGACCAATGCCGACATCTGCCATTAAATATCTTTTGAAAAAGTGGGAGGATGTCTGAGCAATGGTCTTAGAATGGCACCCAAACCACGCTGATGTCAGTAGGGTTGGGGATCTACAACGACAATGCTATTAATTACTTCCGGAAAATCCTGAATTGGACATGTTCTTCAACGCCCCATAAGCAAAAAATGAAAAGGACTGATTAATATGCAATACTATATGTATGTATTATTTTTTAAAAAACTTACTAAGAAATTACACATTTTTTAAAATTTAATTTTTAGGGTCTCCAGGACGAATTAATCGATTTCACATAGAAGTCTATGGTGAATATCACCCACTGTACATATAGTATTTGCATTTGAAATTCGATAATTTGACAAAGAATTTTATATTTATCATATTTGTGATAATATGAATAAAATTTTGTTGGTTTTACTCAAAGCAATTTGTTTATATTAGTTATGACAATAATATTTTTAAATGATCTTCTTTTAGATACATCAATAAATAAAGTTACTAACTTGATTTATTCACCAACTTTAAATTATTAATCAATAGAATAGCATTACAATCCATCAGATTTATGGAGATTCCATTAACTTTAAGTGCCTTGTCAATATTGTATCCATTTTGGGTTGTAAATATTTATTTATGTTGATCAAATATTTCAAGAACTTCTACAAGTAATGTATGAATTGAAATGTCTCTGCTTATTCCAAAGAATAAACAAAATCAGGAATTCCTTTTTTTGGAAAATATACTTTTGATGTAGTCAACATAATACTTATTTTGAATACATATAAATACTTTAAATAATTGTTTATGAAATAGCTAGTGCTAAATATTTAAATTACAGTATTTGTTGTTAACAATATTTGTTATCTAGTATCCTCTTTTTGGTGATTTTTAATGATTTAGCTTACATTATTAAGTTTGAATTACGTAATTAGTTGAACGTAATAATTGGTTTCTTCCGCCTCGAGAAGAAGTGAAGTGTTTTAAATACCTCTAGTAACGTCACGCGTGTATGTCGAAACTGATTGGCTTCTGAATCGACAAATGACGCGGATCCACTACGATGACGATATTTGCAGGTGACCAATCAAGAGAAAATAATTTTGCTCCATAGCCATAACAACCCTTCATCTTTTTTTAAAGGTATTTTATAAAAGATTAAGATTTTTCATGCGTTTGTTTGTACATGTAAAATTTACATACATTTCAAAAGTATATTAATCGGTGTTTGTTTCCCATAGAAAGCGTTAAAGTGAATTTGTTCAGGATGATTTTAGATGTAGTTAGTTATGAAATAATAATAATGTTAGTTATAAAAGAAGAAATGAAGCAGATCAATGAATCTGGGAAATAGTGAATGAATAAACTAGTAAAGAAGCATATTAGTGTATTATTGAATCCACATAAAAGTATAAAACAAAGGTGTAAATGGGGGATTAATTTATAAAGAAATTTAAAAAAAATAATAATAATCTGTAATTTGTGGCACCAAAGTTTGTAGTAAGAATTTATTTTCTTTAAATTTCTTTAACAATTTGCTACACAGGGTTTCTTGCTTAAATTTGTTTTTGTAACAAGTTAAACTTTTAAGCATTTAAAATGCAAAATATAAGAATAATTATGTTTTTTTTTTATCTAGACATTGTGAGCTATGATAAATGCTCTTTTGGCAAAGTATGATAGGATAATTAGGCGTAAATACCCGAAAGCTAAATAGAACATTATTGTTTCTTTGCTTTTTTTTTTTGAACGAAAATATCTATTACTAAGACGATGACCAAAGAAAAGTTGCATTTCCGTTATTCAATAAATCCTTTTAAACTAAATTTTTAGATTTTGATGGTTTCGTACTTTGTTATTAATAATATCCGAATAGGAGCAACATCAGTGTGGGGGATATCGGGTATTGGAATTTAATGTTTTTTAAAGGATCCGTCTTTAGAATACCGGACAAGTGTATACCGACCAATGTTTGTCGTAAAAGAGCACCAGATAGTACAAAATATGAACATATTGGGTGAACATATGATCTTCATTTAATAAAATCATCAGTGTAAAGAATGCTGGTAATGGCCCTGTCGGCAAATTATTCTGATAAATCTGGTTATTATTAATGAATGCTTTACGTTGTATGCGTAATGCATGCATTACACACACACACACATATATATGTATGTTATTATTGCTTTGTTCTTGAAAGTTGTTTTGCAAGTAACGTACAGCCAACGGGAAGGGCAATAAATAATATTAAATAAATAAATAATAATAACTTAATGAATAATAATGAATTAATAAATAATTGGAATTTAATTTTATTAATTGTGTTAATATATGCTTCCTAGTTTTGTGCATGGTTTTGTAGTGTTGTTCAGTACTGTTTTAATGATTATTTTATTTTATTATTCAACCTGTATGAAGAACGGATATTCAACTAGGGTATAAAAAAAAGGGTAGTTCTAAATTATTATATTACTTACGTAAATTAATAAGCTTTGTTAAAACAAAAATGTAAAAGAGTTTGTTCAGTTGAATAAACTGTTCGCTTTCAACCTATCATTTCTGCCCATTTTATGGCGCTGTTAATTTCCTGTTTCCACAACCCAAGAGAGATATTTCAAAATGGAAATAGGTGACACTTAAATTTGAACTTGCTAATATGACATCTCCCTCGTCTGATATTTAAGTTCTTTGTTGCCAACGTGAAAAAGAAGTTTTATCGATCTTTTGACAATATGCGTATTAGTGTTTCATATAATAAGATAGATGCCGAAGGATTATATTCAATGAATAAGAAAAAAAAAAATATTAATCGCATTGACTATATCCTATTTCGCCCAAAGAGGCCAGGTATTATTTACTTTGCCTAGATATTCAATAGAATGTTTGCATATTATAATTTGCCTGTAATAAATTTATTTCTCGAACGCAATATTTTCTATAGAATATTCTATCAACCATTTTTGTGCATCCATTAGCTTGAGTGCATTCTCAATATGAATTCCATTATTGACAGTGCATCCTATACATTTATCTCGATCAAATATTTCTATTATGTGTACTTACCGATATCTGCAAGAGTGGAATTTCTTCTTTTTTCCCAGGAAACTTGAACCATTTTTCGCAATGCCTCTTGTGCACCACCATTCAATTGAAGAGACTGTTTCCTACCCTACAAGAGACGAATAATCCTGTCAAAACTGAGTTAAAATTAACTTGTTCGCAATGCTCACTAATGGGAAATCAATGTGACCTGCTGTGTCAGTTGTTCTCCAAATGGATCTGGTGGTATCAATTAATTTAGTGGAAAAAGTTTTTTTCTTTAACTAAAAGCTGCCGAACAATAATACTTATCTTGCATATTTGTAGTTCTGGTAGCTAAAAATAGCCAGATCGCATTAACTTTGGTTTAATTATAATTGATTAAAGGATTATTTGTATTTCGTGAATACAATTCAGGGGTTTAAATGTTATTTAATCTAGTTAATGATTTTAGTTTAAAAGTTTATAAAACTTGCAATTTATTAGGCAATGCGGTAAAACAGATTATGAGATAAAAACAAGAAAAATAATGAGGTAATAAGGGAAAACATTGCAGTAACGGAAAATAAAGTATTACTGTAAGTATACTGAAAAAAAAAAGTATAACTGTAAGTATTATTTTATTATTAAATTTAGGCAATGATGTATAGGTTATGGGCAAGAAACTGTAGAGATGATTATTTAATAAAAAGGAACATCATAATAACAAAAAAACATTAGCTGAGTATTAAGAATTAAAATTATTAATTTTTTATTGAATTAATCAGGCAATGGTGTAATATAGGTTAGGGGATAGAAACGAGAAAAGTGATTATTTAATAAAAGAGAACAGAGTAATGACAAAAAGCGTTATGAGTATTAATAATTATTAGAATTATTTTGTTACGTAATTAATTAGGAATTGGTGTAAGATAAATTATTGGATTAAAACGAGTAAAATATTGATGTAATAAGGGAGAACAGTTTAGTAATAAAAAATGTTAATGTGTAATTTATTATTATGTGTAACTTATGTGCGTTTTAATTTATTATGTAATTAATTAATCAATGGTGCAGAATTGGTTATAGAATTTAAACTAGAAAAATATTGATGTAATAAAAGAGATCAGTGTAATAATAGAAATAGTCTTATATGAGTATTAATAATTAATTGTGTATAAATTTTTTATACAATTAAATAGGCAATGAGGTAACATAAATTACGGGATAGAAACGGGAAAATGAATGATGCAATAAAAGAGATCAGTGTAATAATTAAAAAAACGTTATATCAGTGTTAATAAATATGAACATTGATTTATTATGGAATTAATTAGGCAATGGTAATAGGCTATGAGATAGAATTGGGAAAAATAATGTAGAAGTAACAAGGGATAATAGTGTAATAACGAATAAGTGTTATATGGGTATTAATAATTATAATTACTATGTTTGGTTATTAAATTACCTAATATAAACAGTTATTAAATTACCTAATATGAACACTCATGATTATAAATAAACATCATTTCACTCAGTATTAATAATTATTATTACACTCTACCTTTGTATAAATAAACTGATGATCATTATTAAATGATTACTGAAATAATGGTTTCTTAAAATTTTGAATTTAGGATACATATATCTTTTAATTGGAACTCAATTAAAAATATAGTACATAAGATACCTCAAAAACTGTCATAATTTCTATACGACTTTTTATATTTAAAGGGAAAAATCATTGTGAGTTTTCGTTTTTGTTAAAAATGTTTGTTATGCATGTATGTATGCAAACAAGAAAAAATTAAAATCAGAAATCAAGTATTTATTACATTATTGAAATTTTTTAAAGGCCTTTGTAACTTTTATCACCAAAAATAAAAGAAAAAAATTAGAATAAAGTCTATTTACAACTTTCCATGACCTCAGCGTTTTCCCCATAAACTCATCTTCAGATTCAGTATTTGTTTTTCTTCAATACTAATTTAAGAAAGATTTGAAATTATAACTCAAATTTCTTTTTATTTTTTACAAAGAGAATTTTTCATATCCTAGTTAAATAAAATGCATTCCTTTCATTTGATATTCCTTTTGTTGTCAGTACCCAGAATTCTTTAATAAAGAAAATTAATTTATTTATGATATTTGTTTGTTTGAAATCGTCAGTTTTCATTTGACTTAAATTTCATATTATGTTACGCCTTTGAAGTTTCCTGAAACATTTTATTACCAGAGATGCCTGAAAACATATTTTTCGATTATTTATTCCTTATATTCTAAAATTTAAATGACTACTTACATGCATAATTAATAATTACAAATGCACAATAGTAGCTAACAAAGCATGTGTAAAATATAAATAAACAAACATAATATAAAAACAAAGCATAGCTTTGAATCAAATTCGAATGAAACTTGAAAATTTTTAACCTTTGCGTATTGTTTTAAAAATCAAAAAATGCGCATTTTTATTAGATATTTCAAATCTATGTACGTTTTAGAGTTAAAATATATAAAAAAAATTAAAAATAGAAGATTTTTCTTTAAATATAGAATTAAATCGTAAAAAAAGGTTCTCAGGAAAGTGAAATTAATGAACATTCATATAAAAGCAAAATTTTGGAAAATTTATCTGGGTTAAATTATGATTTATTTTATTAAATACAATGGTAAATAAAAATACGCAAAATACTTATAAAAAATTTACTAAAAAATAACTCCAGAATGATAAAATTTAAAACAAGGATTCTCGTAATCTTTGCGATTCTTTTCGTTAGTTCTTTTTTTTTAAATCAACAAACAGCACACTTTAAAAAGAGTGCGCAAAATGCTGCAAAACATGCTTGTATATTTTACTCTGAAATCGAAAAAACTCACACTATCTGCTAACCCAGATCTGAATAAACAGTTAAACATCGCAGAAATGCTGAAATGAATCCATGAAAAGGAAGTGAACTGGTTGCACAGACGGAAAAAATGCATCTCACGGAAATCACTGACAATGCCAATCTTTGAACTCATACGTTGTCTGTGGAAATCACGGGACATGCAGTAACAGGTTTAAACATTTAACCATTGTTTATTTAATAGTCAATATTTAGTCAATTTTAGTTTATAATTATAATACCACTTGTGCAGATGATTTGGTTGTTGTTCTTAAGGCCTTTTGTTGTGCTTCAGTGTAAGTGAGTCGTAGCTCTTCTGGTGTTTTTCCCAAGGTTACCATTTTATCCCATGCATCTCTTTTAGTCTAGAAAATAACAGTCTTTTAGTCTAGACAATTTACAGGTGCATCTGAAAGTATATTTTCTTTTTAAAACAAAATATATTTTGCAAATATAACATTTTTAACATTTGGTACACATATCGATTATAGTTACATATTGGTGCTTATTTGTACTTTGGAACATATTGGTACTTCCAACACATTGGTACTTATTGGTTGGTGACAGCTTTTTTGAGCTGTCACCTACAAGAACATTGGTCCCAGTAACTGATAACTACGTATTTCAATATTATGATGTTATTTCAAAAGTTCTCAATTTTCAACCACACTCAGCGATATTTTTTCAATTCTAATTCATATTATCGGTATTATTGTATTAAAGTTAGCCGGTGGCCTTCGTAAATCATAATCTGACTTAGTTTCTACGTATTGTCCAATTTCGCTTAATTGTTCCTATAACGATAAATACCAAAATAGGTTTTATTTTTAATTTCACTTATTCTCTTTCATCAAATAACAGATATAATTAAACTGATGTTTCGTAAAAGAAATGATAAAAATTAAAAAAAAAAGATACTACGATGTAAAACATGAGATGAAAGAAAATGAGGTTTAAGAATAATGGTTAGGTGAAATAACATAGTTTCTACTTTTGTCAATAGATGGTTTTGTTTATTGCAACTCAAACAAACAAACAAGTTTTATTCAGTACGATTGAGACATGGTTAAATTAATTTTAAGATTTCATTATTTTTTTAATTAATAGGGAGATTTTACTAATTGCAAAAAGTTGCAACAAATGTAATAACTGTAAATATCTATTGGCTTTGCAATTAAAAATACACACTTATATTATAAGATATGTACGATGAGTAAAAACGTAAACAAAACACTCTGAATAACTTTTGATCCAATGATCAGATTTTGATATCAGATTTGGACTCAATCTTTATGGTTCATAGGGGAGACCTCAAGTATGCTAATTAACTACTACAGACGTTATTTCAAGATACGAAATTAAATACAGAAACCCACATTCTCTGAAGAAACATACTTTTTTTATGACTTTTCATATCTTAGCCTCAAAATATGGGGGATAGCCGTAAACTGAGAAATATGGTCTCAATAGTTTGTTCAGGAGAGCAGTGTAAAATTTAGACCCCTTGATGTTAATTTCATTTTGCGTATTACACTAAGTCTCGAAGATTTTTTAAGTGAATTGAAAACTTTTTGCATGCAATCAAAATCCGTTCATTTGTAGATAATGCCATGAAAAAAAAAAATACTGTTTCAAATTTTATTTATTACTTTTAATTTCTTATAATTTAATCAAAAATTTGTAATTTTAATGTTGGCAATTTTTATATCATTTTAAAAAATGCATTTTTGTAAAGCAAAACTTAAAATTTGAGCGACTAAACTATAAGAACCATATTTTCCAGATTGTGGTCAACCCTGTATTTTGAGAGTAAAAAATCATATTCCACCGAAAAAAGACAAGTTTATTCAGAGAAAGAGCGTTTTGTGTTTGATTTCGTAACTTAAAATATCATCAGCCTCAAATAAATTAGCATAATTTATCTCGCCTCTATCATGTCTGTAGATCTCACCTCTATATGTCACTTCTCGTACTAGAACTCATTAAATTCGAGTTCTAGTACGTGAAAATCCGATCATTAGATCAAAAGTTATTCAGTGTGTTTCATTTAAAATTTTTTAAGCACAACATATTAATACTAAATATGGATTACAACAATTACTGACTTTGTGAAATATTAATGAAGGAAAATTTTAAGCGAAAAGACATGAATGATTTTTTGGGGAATTAACCAAATTTCTCGCCAAACATCAAAATCTGTCATAAATATCATTAACAGATGACACTGATGACTGACGAAAAACTATAAAACAACGTTTACTGCTGCACGTCAGACTAGTCTATTATAAATATTAGCAACAGCGTGTTAATAACTGGCTATAGTACACTGCTTCGGGAAATGCTATAGTCATTTTGAAAACATTGTTTTTCAATATTTCTTAGTTAGTAGAGCCATCTGCAAACAAACTTTGTTTCTAATCTTGAGAATTGGCGAAAAGAATTTATTTAGTTTCCGAAAAAGAATATACAAGTCAGATAATTGCCTTTCGTTTCTTCTGTCCATTGTTTAAGAAAATATTCTGATTATTTTCAGCAGGCAGAAAAAGAAAATTTCCCAACTTTGACTCACACTCTTCAATTTGGAAAGTTTAAAACATCAGTACCTGACAAAGAGAGGTACTCTCAAGTATAACTTGCTAGTCAGAAATGATATGACTCAATCTACCATATATAACAGATCATGACTCAGCGTGAAACAATTATGTTAACAGCAGCCTACTGATGCTTATGTCGAATGCACTAAGTATTCACAAATTATTCACTACTACAAGGAGAAAAAAAATCTGGCAAAATTACCGTATTCTTTAATAATAACTTTTTGGTAAAAAAAACAAAAAAAAAACAAAACAAAAAAAAAAAAAAACATTGTTTTGTTGCGAAATGCACGTGGTATTTCAACGGAATTTGGTAATTTTTTTACTTTATTGCAAAAGTTCACCAAAAATTCCGATTTTAAAAATTACCGTTCTCGGTCTTTCTTCTTCAATTTATCACAGCAAAAATTCATTACAATGGAGAAGCATTAACTTGCATAATTCAATTTATTTCTTTTAACCCCTGTATTTTCCTTTATTTTTTTGAAAGAAAAGAAAAGAAATCAGTATCTTTCAAATTAATTCGAATTCAGAGATTTTAGCTACACTTCCAACAGGTACCAGCTATGAATATTAATGATACTTTGAATAACACAGATAAAAATTACTATCATTCACTTTTAAAAAAAAATCAAATCTTAATTTAAAAATGTTACATTTATGCAATTTATATGGAGGTATTAATACAAAATTTCAATTTTTTTCTTAATAAAAAAAATTTCATATACAATTTTCAATTTAAATATTTCACATTTATAATAAATAACAAAATTTAATTAAAAACAGTATTACGCGAAGCAACTGCAAATAATAGTTTTCTCTAAACATAATTTTCAAGATATTACGCTATGTTTCAACAAAAACAAAATTTACTAAGCTTTACCTAATGTATAGCTAGTGATCAAATAGACAATGAACATAAATCCATGTTTAAAATAACAAACGATAATGGTACTATATCCTTTTATTCAATAATAATCTTAATATGCATTTTTAAAATTTTTAACTTCTTTAAAAAGGTATTACAACCTAATGAATACCAGTTTCTTCAGAAAATCCACATTTTTTTTCCAAAATTGAAAGCCAGTTATCGAGTTGAAAAGGATCTTTGTAAAGTAGGAAAACTTTTTTCGAAAGTACCGCCCAAAGGTTAAACTACACACGAAGAGTCGGAGAGATTAAATATATCTTTGCATTTCAAAGTGTATGACAATACCATTACTTTTTGGGGGAAAATGTTAGGGAAAAAAACGAGACAGTCAGGAAGTGGAGTTTAATGATAACTTTGAAAATCCCCAGTCAGATTTCAGCCAATATCTCCCGTTTTTATGTCTGGAGCTGGATTTTCTTTGAAGAAAAAAGTTTGCATGAGAGAGTATTTTTCTATATTTAGGGAATGAAACTTTTCAATTTGAATATTTTGGAAAAATGTGTGAATATATGTGGAAATATGACAGTTTAATAAGTTATTCGGAATAAACTTTCTCACTAAAATTATAATTATTTCTATTGTCAGCTAGTTCTATTTTATTTCGAGATTTCTATATTTCATAACGAAAATACTGATTTTGACAAATTGAGTTTTGGAGTTATTTATATTCTCAGAAAAATTGACTATAATAGTTAAGTATAAATATAATAGCCAAGTACAAATATAATAGTTCTATATAAATATAATAGTTTTATCGAAAGTTAATAGCTTTATAGAAATATAATAGTTTTAATGAAATATAATAGTCTTATAGATATATAATAGTTCAGATATAAATAAAATAAATTTATAAACTATAATAATTTTACTTTGTAAAAGTTAAGTTTATAAATATTTTTATAAACTCTATAAGTGAAAGTGAAACAATTTTATTTTTGTTTTACTGCTGCAATCTCAGAATCTCTATGTTCTGAGAAATTTTCGTAAATTTCATAAAGTTGTTCCATAAGGGGACACTGGACGCTCAGAATGAGAAAAATCCTTTAAAAATCCATTATTTGTCTTTTGAGATATTAAAAAAAAAAAAAATTATTTCACTAAGTAATAGGCATCAAACCGTGTTATACTTACCGAATAATAAGATTATAAATTTGTTAGGGTCCATTCATCAATATGTAGTTCTCGTTGACAAAGTTGCTTTTATTCGTAATGGAATTTTTCAATGTTTTCACAATTTTAAAATGTTCCTTGCTCACCAGTTTTCGTTTTATTGTTATTAAAAAAAGTATTTGATATTATTTGATCCGTTTTGTGCATAATCCATCTAAATGCATTTGATTAACTCAATATCTTATTTTCTTTTTTAATAATTGAACAAACATAATTGAAACGTCTTTTTTTTTCTGAAGAAATTTTTGGTGGCAAAATAGAAATTTAATGTCTAGTTACGTTATATTTTTATACGGTTACTATAACCACTTAAATTTATTTAAATCCCTATAAACAACGTATTTGGGTAAAAGTTTAATTAAAAAAATGAAAATTTGTTTGCAAGGAACTTTTTAAATGCCAACTGTCAAAAATACTGTTAGCTATAACTTTAAAATTAATTATTATTTTCGTCTATTACTTTGTGCACGGACTTCTATTAATGATACAAATAGTCTGTTAAAATTTGAAAATGATGCAATAAAAATTTTACTTTTCAGTTTTGATCGTCCTGAGCCCCTTTAAATTCAAAGACTTGAAAAAAGTATATTACCCCTAATTATAACGAATTCACGACATACACTATTATTATATAAGGGTAGCACAAATTGAAAGTGCACACGTTAAAAGAAGATAATACCTTTATTGAAAATCAAAAAAATCATAATGGGCGTCGAAACATATGTCTCATCATTTAGGTAGCAGGTCAATGCCTTCGCTGTAGTAATATTGTGGCTGATTTTGATAGAATTTCTGCACAGCTTCCTTCACTTCGCATTACAGAGGACTTGTTTCCATAGGATCGACCCTATGGAAACATGTCCTCTGTCCTCTTAAGTGGCTCAGAGATGTGAAAGAAACAGAGTGATAAATCTGGAATGTACGTCGGAGGCTCCAACACATTCTAACGGAAATTTTATAAGATCGTTTGTGTTTCTCTAGAGAGTGGGTATTTTCATGGAGAAGGATCACTTTTTGTGTGAGAAGGCCTGGTTGTTTGCTTTGATTGCTGTTCTTAGTTTCTTCAGAGTACTGCAGTATTGGGTTGAATTGATAGCGCTTCTTTGGGGGAGGAAATCAAGCGTTGTTTCGATCTGGACACCTCCATGCATATCTCGACTCAATTTTCTATTGCAAACAGCTTTTGCTATGGAAAGCTATAAGCAAAGCAGACCCCCTACTGTTCTGTAGTGCTACAATATAGCTGCAGTCGATCTGACTCAATCTCACAAGTCCCACTTTTTATAAGGGCAATCCTTATATATTCTTTCTAACTCAAATCGTGCACTCATTTCTATGATGGCTACAACAGATTACGAACACAAAAGTTTCAGCCAATGCTAAGGATCATTTCTTTCGAATTCACTCTACACTGGTTGGCATGCACGCACCCCTCTCACCCCTCGACAGACTTAAAAGCCTTGTTTCGGGAATCACCTTCATTTGACAAACAAAACACCTACTCTAACAACGTTATGGCTAGATATGAAGAACTCAAATTCGAAAATAAAAAAATCAAATTCATAAATAAATGTTTGTTTATTCAGAGAAAGCAAGTTTTTGCGTCTAATTCCGCAACTAGTTAGCTGTAATTAATTTGCATAATTACGGACAACCTTTTTAACCATTAGGATGGGTATCTAGTACGCAAAAATTCGACCATTAAAAGGAAAGTTATTAAGGGTCATACGTTATCATTTTCTTAGTTAACTGTACATAAGTAAAATTGAATTATTTAAAACGTTAAGTTTAATTGGGACAATCCATCATTCAATATGGTTCAATTTTTAAATTTTGTTAAAGTTAAAGAAACCTTGGACAATAATATAGTTCAGGACAGATTATATGGTTCAACCATTGAGGAATTTATTAAAAGAGAGAAGATGCTGTAGTTCGCACTAGAGCTGCACAATGAGCTATTGGCGACGGTCTAGGAAACATCCCTGAGGATGATCCGAAGACATGCCATCACAATTTTGATCCTCTGCAGAGAGAAGAATAAACGTAAATAAATGTTTATCATTGAAAGTTTATGTACTGAAAGCTGATACATGTCTTGTAAGAGACAAAAATATAAAAGATAATCTACATTAAAACACACAAGTGAAAACTATAAAAATATAATTTGTTAAACAAAACGAACTTTATTGTTACAGGTATTTATTGGACATCAGTTAGCTTTAAAGAACGGGAATCGAAAGCACGTAGCAGTAAATTTATTTTAGGAGAATCTGACAAAAAACCTATAAATCAAGTACCGAGTTTATCGGCTTTTCTATTTTTCACAGACGAAAGCAGTCGTGGTTGATTCTCGATGTTTTCGAACGAATTGAATTATTAAATAATTTTGTAAGCAAAGTTTAATAACTAAATTTTTTGAGCCCTTTAAAGTAAACGAATCCTCTGACAAAAACAGATTAAGATTTTATACAAATTAAAAACAATACAAATTCAGAAAATTGTTGCTACAAAATGGTAAACAGAGTACAACAACATTCAAAATCGGTTAAAATGATCAATAACTTTATAAGCAATATTTTTTACCTGTAAGGCTATTGCCCATGTCATCATAGCGTGATGGCTTTCAGCTGTTAAAAGGTGCTCTTTTCCTTCTGAGCTGCAATAGTTATAAATACATAATATAAAGTAATATTAATACTGATTATGTACAAAATCAATATTAAATTATGTTTTCATTAACTGGAAAATGATTTACTTTGTTGACCATGACAATTTACAATTACTGCGTAACAATTCATGGCAGATTAAAAGCAAATAAGTAGTTCAGAAACTTGAAATATCAAATCATACAAAATATAGATATTTTAAAGTTCGTGCTTTGAAAAGATATTGAAACATTTACCATGAACATGTTGATAGGAGATACTGATGAAGATATTGAACATGAAAGAATTACATTAGATCAACGACCACTTACCATTGATTATTTGCTTTCAATTGTTGGAAATATGTCTTTTAACGCCTTCAAATTAAATTCCCTACTATTTTTATATCACATGCAAGTTACCTTCGACGAAATGAAAATAGCTCTCAATGATTTCAATTTAATTGTTTTATATATTATTACCAAATGAATCTAGTGTTATGTAAAAAAAAACGACACGTTTTGTGACTTTTCTATTAGCAATAAATTTAATTTATTAAATTATATTTGTTGTGCCTTTTTTTAATAGTTTATTTTACAAATAAAAGAAATAATAACTTCAAGGCACAAATTTTTCTTATCAGAATTGTTTCAATAATTTTATTTTCATATGAAAAGCTGTTTTGATGTATCTAAAACATAAAAGTTGCTGTAAAGAAATCCACTTTTCAACAAACCAAATGTGCAGTACATAAACGAGATTTAAGTAACATTTGCTTGTTAAACACTATTTACGAGTGATAACAAGCTATTGTTTTCGAGTTTTCTTTAGTTATTGTTTTTATTTTTTATTTTTAAATCATGAAATCAGGCAATTAACTGCTTATAAAAATATGTTTTCTTCCAACTCGATTTGCTTTGGAATGAAAATCACTTATTATTTTTTAACACGTTTTACGATTTAATTATTTTTTACATCGATCAAAGATTTATTCGAAGAGTTATTTTGTAAAGAGTTCATGTAAAAAAAAATCGTGAGTAATAATAAAACTACAGTTGATCAAACTGTATAAAAATAGCCTGCATCTTAACTTCTCAACATTTCTGTGTAATTGTAACTGTTAGTTTTATGTCTTGTTAGTTTTATCTTTTTAAGTTAGAAGTGGTCCTAAATAAGAGATATCTCTATTTAGAGATATTTCTACTTAGAGCCTATAACTACTGGTGGGTAAAAGCCACCGTGTTCTCTTTTTAGAAATTTTGTAGTGGAGTGAACAACAAATATATTTAAAATTTATTGCAAACTTAATATGATGTCAAGTTTAACCATATTAATTAAGCTCTTATAATTTATTTTCTTACAGTATGGTTTAACTTGAACTTTAAAAATAATTCAGTTAAAAACCTTACTAAGGTATCTCACTAGTGCAAAAACATGATTTAACTATTCTTATCATTTTTTTTAACATTTTTTATGTATTAATCGACTTTTCACAAAGCGCAAAAATTTGTTATAAGAGTAGTTTTGGAGAGAGATCAGATGAATAAAATCATGAGTAATAATAAAACTGCAATTGGTCGAACTGTATGAAAATATTATACATCTTAACTTCTCAACTCATCATTTCAGTATATCATGATTTGTAAATGTAAGTATTATCTCTTGTTAAAGATAGAAGTGGTCCTAAATGAGAAATATATCTTTTTAGAGAATTTATGTAGTGTAGGTAAAATCCACCGCATTATGCTCTTAGAAATATTGGAGCGGAGCTTCTTGAGTGAAAATCGACCAAGTGAAAGAGTTCTATGGAAATCACTCAAGTTTGAGTGAAAAAAATTTCACTCAACCTTATGTGATGAAAATGTTTCCTTAACTCGAAACCTCATCGTAGTGCATTGTATGAGACTGTTAACTAGAATGACGAAACTAGAATGAAGACAACACTATCGATAATAAAGTGGTGGTAAAAACCGACCGGCCTGTATGGTGATCAATGAGTTGACCTCGCCCGAGGTAGATTCCAGGTTTGATTCAGTACATGGGTGTAATTTATAGCTCTGCACTATCTATCCTTATTTGTTGTCCTTCTTGTGACATTGATCCACCTACATGTTACCCGCGATAAAATGTTTGCTAGAAAAGTTACATACATTATGCGCTACGAGTTTTAAATTTTTTTTTTTGGAAAAAAATAAAATTACGAATTATTTCTTTAATTTTTGCGAAGTTCTTTTCTTCGAAAAAGTGACTATAGCCATTACATCACTTTGACGAAAGTTTCGTTTGAAGCATGTACCTGGAAACGATTTCGTCAAAAACGAAGAAAGTTTCGTGATATTTGAACATCCATCTTTTGCAGAGTTTTTCTTGGAAGTACAAAGAGAACAGTTTTGCTGTGACATATGCATTTTAATTTATGGTAAAATTTAATTTTAGCCATTTATAAAATTAAAAAGCAAAGTTAATATTTTCTCTTCTATTATACCACCTTACTCAGTAGAGAACATAAAATCTTTGTCATGAACCTCCATCTTAACCTGTTGGTTAACAAGCACTTTATTTCTCTTCATGTTTCGTTTATTGTCTATAATTCATTCATAAAAGATCTGCGCTATGTCATTTTAGGTTTACCTTTTTTTCGCCCACCTTGGGGTGTCCAGTTTAGCTAAGTTTTTAGTTTGAACTCGTTTTTACTTACTTTTCTAGTTTTATGTTAGTGTGTGCCATTTGCTTTCGCTCATTTATATCTCTATTGGTTTTTGCTTACTTATATTGAATCATTCATTGTTAGATATTTAGTGAAACTTTTTTATACTTAGAATTATTCTGATACATTTCTTGCTAAGAGCCAGTAACCTATTTGTATTTTCTTTTCAAGTTGTACCAGGTTTCTTATCAGTATAAAAGTACTGATTTAACATTTGAGTTGAATATTCTTATTTTTCTTTCGTTTTATATAGTTCTGTATGCCCAAAACTCATTTAGAATATCGAAAGCACTGCTTGATTCATTCAACCTGCTCTTCAACCTTCTTCTGCCGTTTATAATTCATCCAAAGTACATATTATGTTTTGGGTTGATTTTCAGAATTATTGTTTTGTTTTTGTTAAATTATTTTATCTATTATTATCTATCTGGTCAAAATTTTCCGGATACTCAACGTTATGGAGTCGAAAAGTTCTACGTTACGCACGTTACGTTAGAGTCCTACGTAGGCCATACGTTAATAAGATGTTGACCCGTCTTTTGCATTGATAGCAGCATGCACTAATATGGAGAGACTTTTTAGAAATTTTTGATATGAGGCCACTGGAACTGATGACTAGCGTGTTCATAACAGCTCGAGTGACAGCCGGAAGTGAGGATGATTGATAAAACTGTAATATGCATTCGTTCTAACGGTATAAGGAATTTAGTTCAGGAATCTGAGAGTCCAGTTTTGGGACACTTATTTCGTTAAAAAATAGCAGCTCAAGTCTCGATGTGTGAAAAGAGTAGTTATTCTGCTCGAGAAAAAATGGGACTTCCCCGTATTATTACCATAGAGTAGGGAGAACAGCATTGTCCAAAATGTCTACATACATCTCATTGTTCTTGTTTCTAACCACTGGAACTAAAGAACTCAAGTAAAATCATGAAACAAGCCCCCACACAATCGTGCTCCACTGGCTATACCCATTTCTTAAGGTGGGTGTTAGGAAACTTTTGACCAGAGGGTATATCACTACACTGAGAAAAAAAGTATGTTGTTATCGTTTATCCCCCTTGGCTATTCTTCTGGGCAAAACCAAGTCCAGGAGATCATGTCTCACAATTAAATTAGAAAATACACCCCCCTTATTCAACAGCTGCCCCACAGATTTACCAATATAATCTTAAATAAAAGAGGGAGAAGTGATGGCAGAACAGGCTAAGTCTTTTAGTTTCCGTAAGTAATTAGACTCTCAATGTGACTAGTCCTAGATAGAGTGGTTAGAACAAGTCTTAAACAGGAGCACTATAATGACAACCCAGAAAAATGAATATTCAAAACAACCGGAACATACCTGTAAAATTTACCTTGTTTCGGTCTCTTTGAAAACACCGAAATAGTTCGGTAATTATTACCGAAGCGCTTTGCTAAAATTAACATTAAAATAGATATTTTTAATAGGTGATAAAATTTGGTAATTTTTGCATGCTTTAGAGCATGACATAAATATAATTTATTAAGTGAAATTTTTCTTTCAGTTTTTTATTTTTTACTAAATGTGCTGTAATAAGATCTATAATTTAGAAAACCTGAACTTCCAGTTAACTGTTGTCAAATGAACGAAAAAAATGTCAAATGAATAGTTTAACTACTGTATATTTTGGTTTTATTAACTAAAATTATAGTATTTTTTTTCAACCAGAATTGTCAATAACCTAGAGCATGATAATTTTCCCAGAATTTCTCTCTCCGTGTAGAAATAAAAGTATGTGACTAATTTTTATCGTTTCTTTCTTATAAAATACAAAGCTTAGCGAGTTAATATCAGCAAAGATTCGTTACAAATAAGCATAATATATTAATCATTGAGTTGTATGAAAAAAAGATTTGAACTCTTAAAATGGTTTTATATTTACTTTTCTTGTGAATTTTGTTTAAATACTTCATCGAAAAGAAAAATAAATGCTGATTAAGTTGATGAACTTCTTTTAAAAAAAATTTTTATTGTGAAAAAAGTAATCCTTTTAAAAAAAGTACCTTATTAGCATTTTCAAATAAAATATTCAAACAATCTTATCTTGCAGAATAAAAGAAATAAAAAAAAATATTTATAAGCTTTTTTAACTTAAGTGGTGTATTCTCCATTTATGTGGAAATAAGTGATGTGTTCATTAAAATTTCATGCTTAAATTGTCGCTTGTTGGAACCAGTACTTGTTTTAAATTACTTTTTAGTTTTTACAGCAGGCAGAGAAAAATGTGGCATTTTTAATTTTTAAGCACAATTTTTATCAGTTTGATAAGAATGTGAAATCACTGATCGTATATGAAATATTGATCTTCTATAACACTTTCCCTCCATATAATATTTAGAAATTAGTTTAAGAAATAATATCTCATAAAAAACATTTTATGCTCATAAAAGTCTTAAACTGATCTGAAAGTTACATATTTTTAAAGGATTAAATATATATATTTTTAAACTTTTAAATTGTTTCTGAATATGGAGTTTTGAGTTTTTATCAATTTTATTTTTGCTGTAACCGCTTAATTGTGTGCATGACATCAGATGTAAGCAGAAGAGTTCAAAAGAAAAAATATTAATAACCTCTAAGCAACAGAAATATGCTTGGTTTTCTTAATTTCTTTTTTTGTAAATTATTTGTTTTACTGCTGCTATTGTATCTAACATTCTATTTTAGTCTCTTGTGTCTTTTTTTTTCAAAGAGACAAATTTCAGGGGGAACGGAATAAATTTTTTAAGGTTATTTAGTGCTTTAAGTGTGAGTGATATTAATAGAAAGTTTTATTATCGTATAGTTGTTTAAAAAATCAAAAGACAAATTATATAATGTGTACAGCGTGGAACATGAGCGTAAGCAAACAGAATTCTTTTTATTACATACATGTTAACTGCATAATTTCACTTTTTCAAAAAAAAAAAAAATTGTTTTGTGTTCAGATTTAAAATTTGTTGTGAAGCAATCATTGGAGTTGGTAAGAGTTAGTAACTCTTTTTCAATTAAATCATATTCGATGAACATTGCAGAATTGGGTCAAGTGGTTTCAAGTACTATTACATCTCACTGTTTTTCATTTAATATAAATCGGAAGAAACAATTATTATAATCCAAATTCACTTATTTATGTGAAAAAATTACTATTACATATTGTTTTTAAATAATAATACAACACCGGTTCCTGATCTGCAACCGGCTTAGGAATTGTAATCTTAGCGACCTAACGTTATTATACCATTGAGAAATAATAAGTACTTTCAATGAAAAAAAAATAAATAAAATTATCAACTTTTAATGGGTCCCCTCCCATATTGGCTCAATCGGTAACGGAATTGCTGATAATCTGGCCAAGACAGTCTCTGCTGAAATCCTGCATGGCAATGCCAGCTTAAATTTCAAAGAAATCTCCCCAATCAAAAGGATGGAACTATATTCCCGTAGGAGAGTTTCATCTGATCATCCTTGGTATTTCGGAAAAAGTCCTCGATGGTGTCATCAGCTCAATTATGGTAGAATAACTGGCAGCAGTCTGTCAGTCCGATTAACCGTAAAGTTTACAGTAAAGAATATTTTTTACCTTTACGGTAAAAGAAATATAACTAGACATAGCAGCTAGGCTTTTCGTTAGGTAATGGTAATTGGAGAGTGTACTGGGCGAAAATTGGAGAATGTAGGACACCGGAAACTCTTCATGGGAAAGAAGTGGAGGAAATATCGCGGTGTCAACACTGAGAATCGAACACCAGTTCTATAGGTTAAGAGACTGATGGAGTAGCCCTCTCTGCTATATTATGTACGCAGTTGCAAGAAACTAAGAGGTTTCATTATGTGAACTTAGTTGGTGCGATAAAATTCTGGTTATTTAAACTGTATTAGGTGAAAGCAGTTAATAAACGGTTTTTCTCACAGTTAAGTTTGATTACCATTTATATTTAATATCTGATTACCATTTATGCTTATTTATGGTTATTTGACTGTTTTGTTTGAATATGGTAAAATAACAATGAAATAAATTGTTATTTAACCATTTTTTCCCAGAAATTTCTAACAATGTATTTGACGTAATAAAAAAATAATAAGTGAGAATTAATTTTACTTGTTAAGAAAATATAAGTTTTAGATTATATAACACATAGCCCCGATTGGAAACTGTTTTCATCTCTCTTAAATCTTTATATTTTTAAAAATTTCGATATATATGCTAAGATTTACGTCTGTCGAAATCTAATTCCTCTCTCCTTTTTTTTTATCTATTCTTTTTTTGCAACTCTTGATAACAAGTCAAGCGCAAGCTTATTTATTGAAAATCACCAGAGGATTAATTCTTTTTTACAAAAATGGATAAATAATTATTATTTAGTGGAAAAAATGCTAAAAAGAGCGCGAAATTGCAATAACTTTCAAACCAGTCGGAATTTCGAAAAAAAATGTTTTTTTGCTAAATTCGTAATTTGAAATGGTCATTTTTGGCTCGTCAAATGTCAACTCTGCAGTTACATTTCAACGTGCAGCGGATTACCAAACATGTTTTTTTTCACTTTAAGTTTAATGGACGATAACTCTAGAAATAATAATACAGTTGTAAATCTTTTCATTCCATCGAACTACTTGTACATTTTTCGACACACCTTCGTAATTTCAAGTGTAATTTCAGTGCTGAATACTGAAATTGCGATACATTTCGATCAAATTGGAATTTCGACAAAAAAAATTGTGTTTTGTTCATAAGCAAATATGATCCTCCCTGAATGTCAAATTTCTATTCTATTGGCTAGTTGAGCTGCCCGCATGATGTTTTTCTCTACAATTTTAACAGTAAATTTTGCTCGAGCTAATTAACGAATAATAAATTATATTATTCCATCGATATCCTGTTTTAAATTTTCTACTCACCTTAGAAATTTTAAATTTTAAGTGTCATAGCTCTTGCTCAGCAAAACAAAATGTAGCGTTAAGTTAAATACCGGAAATAGACCGGAATGGCCCTCACGATTTCTTAACACAGAAATATATTTAATTTTAAATTTCTTTTTTTAGTGTTAAATTATATAGGTAAATTAAATACATATTTTTAATAAGTTTTTCATTAAGCAAAATAGTTATTTCATACAAAATTAATAATTTTTTTCCAATTAATTTTAATTAAAATAAATTCCATAGTTAGTTTTAACTACATCGTTAGATCAGAAATTTCATATCATTAAATTAACATTCAGTGTGAAATTGTTTTAAAATATACTATTTTTTTAAAATTTTTTATAGATTAATAAATTTTTTCTATATATTTAGTGTTAAAATAATTTAGAATTCGTTTATAATATCCTGTATACTCGTAATTCAATTTTTATTTTTATTACCACTTCCTACATATTTAATTTATTCCTTTTGAAGCATTTACACAAGATTCAGAAATTCTTATATGCAATTTAGTTTTTTTTTAAAAATTATATTCCCGCTTTCTCTAAATTTTCTGTTTAAAATAAATCGGAATTCTATTCTATAACTCATTTAGGAGGGTTCAATTCTACAATGGTCATTGTAATAAATTTCAATCTACTACTCCGTTATTTGGATGGACTCATCACACAAGTTCGGACTTTAATCTGTATCGGTGTTTCATCATTACCTCGAGTTCATTCGCAATAACGTAATTAAAACTAGAGTTATAGGTAACTCTGGTGCTTGTTGGTTGTTAAAAGTGCTGTCCAAAAATTTGTGCAGAATTTTAAGTTACAAAATATTTTGGTGCAATTTGTTCTATTTTACAAAATTTGTTTAAATTGGCAAAAACTTTACCGCTTTTGCATAAACTCTCTAAAATAATTTAAATAAATTTATAGGAAGATAATAAATGTTGAATTATCCATAAAGGCTTCCTTTATGCATTTTTAAAATTCTTATCGAAAATGGGGTACATTAATGTTTAAGCGAGACAAAACCAAAACCGATATTCAAATCTAACGAATCAATGCTGACAAAGGGTGGGACTGAGTATACTAACTGTTCAAAAGTATCCGGATACCCACCCAAATCATAGTGTGGGACAACTTTTCATGGTTAAGTCTGGGCCCTCTCATCCCCGTGATTAGAAACATGAACTTTGCATGAGGATCCATTCAAGACTATGCTCCTCTCTAAACTCTTTGGCAATATTTTTTGAAAGACCAACCAACTTTATACACATAAAACTTTTCTTTTCAGACAACCCGTTGTAAAAAAATGGATACTCAAGTATCACGAAAATTTCTTCGTTTTTGACGCAACTTCTGGTGTATGCTACGGCCAAAAAATTTCGTTAAAGTGAAGAAGTTATCATGTTTTTGAGGAAATGAATTTCGTCAAAAATGAAGATAAAATTCGTCATTCAAATTTTTTTCTGGAACTCTTTTGTTGTTCACTTTTTTGTGGGCACCATATGGATGCTTGACTGAGTGTAAGCAATAACAATCATCCAAAGACCAAAAAAATTTAGGAAGTATCCTGTGTATCCCTCCGTTTATGTTATGTTTACGAGGCTATATGTGAACATGCTTAATATTCTAGGAAGTTTTATGTGATTTGTGTTTAAATTTAGGCGTAATTTCACCATTCATTAGAGTTTTTTGTAATTTATAAATTCTAACAGGTCAACCTAAAAAAAATTTAACAAAATTAATATCACAACATAACATGTAAGGTTAGCCATGTTTTGAGTGTTATCCCTTATTTGTCTGGATTTGTGCATAATAGCACCGTTTGTTATTTTTTGGGTAGTACCATAGCAAGTTTTCGGAGTCTTCCGATCTCATTTGTTGTTTGTTTTGTTGATAGTCAAATTGAAAAAACGTGTTATATTAGAAACACTACAAATATAATACTTTAGGATGGTGCGTTTTTTCAAGTTTAGGTGTAAAAATCAGTCGGAAGTAGTAACCCGGACGTCATACGACGAATTTCAACCCCTCTAGCACCATCTGCGCTTAGCTTTACACGACCAACCATCCATAGGTAGATAAATGTCGCCCCAATAACACAAGGAAAGACAGAGCAGAGAGAGAAATTATATCCGAACCTGGACTTAAACCATGTGATCTTTCTGGTATAACGTCAACTCTTTGACCACCTTACAGGCCTGTTGGCTTATTTCGTCATTCTACTTTCAATTGCCTAGTTTTCAATTTGGTTAAGAAAATTCTATTTGGCATTGCAATGAGATTCCAAGATATGAAGAAACATTTTTGTCATATATTTGAGAATTCGCTTTTTGTCACAAATCACGTGATTTCGTGACGAAATGATTCTCAAAATTGTCAAAATACAAATTAATGATTGCTGAATCGTCTAAACTTAAGAGTTTTATTTCTGAGAGTGCTTCTTGAGAAAATAAATATTATAGTATTCAATAGATTTTGATTTTATTCAGACAAATAATCAAGGAAAAGGCATTTCTCTTTTTATAATCCCTTCATTCTTTGCCTTCGAGCACAAATATATTGAAATACGATGCAAATCGGAAGACAATTTTTTTTAGGAAATTCAAAAATCTAAAAGTAAATTGTTTATTTAAAGTGAATAAAGGTATAAAACCTTTTTGTTGAAAAGAAAATTACATTTCGTTTTTTTTCGTTACGTTATTACGTGCTATGACTGTGTCATGACAAAGTGATGGAAAATAATGTATAAATAGATCAAAAAATATTCTCAAATATCATTTTGTACTTCAAGCCCACCGCAGGGTGAAATTTTCCTCTTAATGTAATAATATTTGTAGTTCAATTTGTACCTTTGTATTATAATTTTGATTTTGTTTACTCCAAAGAATAAATTCTAATTTATAATCCAAAAAAAGACTCTATACAATTTTCTCTAATCTTTACCACCGATATTTTTAATTCAAAATGATAGGATAAATGATTTTAACAGAGGTTCCGTTCAATAAATAATAAACTGAGAAAGTATAATTTTTTATTAAAAAATTTGCATTACTTATTTGAATATAATTAAAGGAATTTAATCAAATCAAAATATTTCGGACCCCTTAAGATGGTTTTTACTGACTTATTTAAAAAGTATTTTCGATTGTTTAATTTGCATAGAGTGATTATACATTTCGTCTTTAATACATTTTGAACATAAGCTTATAGTCCTGAAACTAATTTTTATGCGAATAAATATTTTTTTTTTAAACAGAAACACATTTTTAAAAATTCAACAAATGAATTTATACATTTATTGACGCTAGATTATTTAGTTAGACATAAATTGATATGGCAATTCTTAAAAAATCCAGAGAATTCTTTAAAAAATATCATTTGCAATCAATAAAATGTATTAGTCGAATTTTCCTCAATTACAATATTACAAAAATAAAGCAGTTTATATTTTCTAAGTACAATGGCATTAATGACATGTTTGGAATTTTTTTCAATAAAATTGAGGTCAAAGCTTTTAAAGTACGGATGTTTGGTTTATAATAGTTGCGTTGTTTATGTAAAATTAATGCATTGTTTCTTTAACTGAAACTATTGAAGGGCAGTTTTTATGTATAAATAATTTATTTGAAAATAAATAAATTTTTGTGGTGAAGAATATAGATTATATTAGTTTTGATGAAAATCTTTTTAATAATATCGCAATATAATTAACCTGATATTTTTTTGTTCAAAAAACTAACCTTTTTATCTCTATAGTAGCTATTTTAACTTTATTATAATTTCTCTATCTTTAAATTATAATTATAAAATTCATTAATTAATATATAATAAATTAATTACTGTATAATAAATTAATTAATATATAATAAAAAAATTAATATATAAATTTTGTGTCTATGTTTTTCATTTACATTTCAGAACTTAATTTTTTATTGAAACGGTTTTATCGCTTAATTTTTGTTCCTTTTATTATATATTTGGAGTTTTATTTTTTTGCAATTTTACCGGTGATATTTTACATTTTTTCAACTCGTTTTCGCTATATTTTTGTGAGACTCAGCGTCATGTAAATTGGAAAAAAATTGGGATAGTTTTAACACTTAAGAATATAATTTTAAGAATTTGTTTCTGTTTGTACACTGTAAAAACTGTGGTGTAATATTTATTGAATTTAAGGTTGAAAAACTGTAAAAATATTGTGTCATTTCTATTTAACACTGAATCGAACGTTGATGTACACTTTACCGCGTTTAGTTAAAAGTAAACTTCAACAAAAAGAAAGTAGAAAGCATGGTATATTATTACCATGCGTTTGATCTTGGTATAAACCAAGATCAAATGCATTTACTCCATTCATGAATTATTTCCACCAGTTTCGGCGTACGTTTAGAAACCGTCAAATAAGCCATAGTTTTTTGTTTGCAATCAAGCAGAGAAAAATGAAAGTTTGATTTCACCTTGCACGAAAAAGGCATGTATGTTCTTAGATATTTACTGTTGTTTATGTGAAACTATACATTGTTTTACTCTCGATTGTTAAAATTTCTAATTTTGATGAAAAACTATTAGAAAAACAGGAAATTTCTTTTACATAATCTTTGTTTATTTAATTTTAAAAAATTTGTTGAATAGGGGATTTTTGACATCGAAATGCGTAGAAGTTCATTATAAAATTAATATAAATTATTTATAAAAAAAATAATAAATACTAATTATGTTTACTTTTAAACTAACGAAACTTTCCAGCTGATGTGTACTTTAGGTGTAATGGTTAGATTATTACCAAAACGGTCTGAGACTCAAATCCCAGCTGGGGCATTTGAAATTTTGGAATACTTAGGACTTTCTTTTCTAAGAAGTTTATAACTATTTAATATGTTTTATTCATTTATATATTGTTATTTTTGAATTTAAAAATAAGGTGTTTAAAAATGAATGTTTATTTTTAAAAACAAAATAATGAATAGATATTTCATTTTTTAGTCCTAATCTATGATTATTGAAAACAATGTTCTGTCATGCAAAATTTTTTAAAGGACAAACTGAATTTTTTATTTATTTTGTAGTATACTATATCAAAATAAAGATACTTAAATTGAAGAGATCCATTCATAACTCAAATCAAACCCTTTATACCTCATTCTTTTTTCAATATTTTTTCTTAATTGTAATCCTAATCCCAATGCATTACTAATTAATTTTGCATTTTAATGAAATAGTTTTCTAATAAGCACTGAATAGTTTTCTTTCCAATTTATTCTTTCTTTCCTTCTTTCTCGAGTAAGTATGATAATATACTTTAGTTTTAATTTTTCTGCTTAAATTTAGTAAAAACTCAAATTATGTATTATAAAATAAAAAAAGAATCAGTTAATTTATTGACAAAATATAAATTACAATTTCTGTTTATAAAATTGATATATTTTAATTAAAAAAATAAAATAAAATTACAATATTTTTCGTTTTTAAAAATTTAAATTTTTTACAAATATATTTTTAATTTAGTAAAAAAATAATTTAAAATTTGAGTAAAACATATTAAATAACTAACAACCGGCTTAGAAAATTAAACTAGAGTTAAAGTTCAACCATTCCAGCCAGGATATGAACCCTGGAGCTCTCCAAGGTGGACAACACAACCATTATGCGACGAACGCATATCACCTAGAAAGTTTTAATTGTCCAAAAGCAAAGGAATTGAAACTTTAATGGGGTATATTCTACCCTAGTGAAATCTCAGGTGTCTAATTTGTACCCTATCAAAGGTTTTTAACAATGCTTTGTTTGTATAAACCAAATAAAATGAATTCCAAAATAATTGTTTTTTCTTATTTCATAAATTTCTGAAAATTTTTTAAGAAAAGTTTTGAATTGTACCCTTATAGATACTTTACTGATTTCCCTAATAAAGTACCCGTAGAAGCTTTTATTATGACGCTTTTGTCAATATAATTTTGCACACAATGTTGCATTTCCTTTTTCTTATTGTCTTTTTTATTAAATATAATTTCGAAACACATTTTAGTAGGTCCCTTTAATAAAGAATAAAAATAAATATTTTAGCTAAAAGCAACTGTTATGCTTGCATTGTCTTTAAAACGGTTTTATGTTTTAACAAATTCCCATATGGCAGATTCAAAATTCCCATGATACCAAAACAAATGCTATTTCTTTCACAAATCGCATTTCTCAGCCAGTTTTCAAAGTGCCAATGAATGCATTACTTTTCTTGAATATGTCATTCCCTGTGGATTTTATAAAATCAATGCTACGGCTTTTTTAGGAGACATTGAAAACAATTCAGTTTGCTTTCTATTCAAAATGAATAAATAAGTAAATAAATGAATTAAATTTTGAGAGGATTATTTTTAATATAGAAATTTTCCTAAATATATTTAATTTTTGAAATTTAATCAACTGGTGGTTTAGTAAATGGCCGAAATTAGGAGATTGTTTTACTTTAATATACTAATTCCCTTTATAATAACATAGAAAAACAAGTTTAACTATGTGGAGAAGACTTCAGATTATTCAGAAGACTTCAGTCTTTTTTCGTTCAGAACCTGTCAGTGGGTTAAATAACGCTTCTCTTCTCTATATATAAAAGCGAAAGTCTGTTTGGATGTAAGTTTGCTAATAACTCGAAAGCAGGAGCACTGATTGAGATCATGTTTCTTTCAGCAGTTTATACATTTTCAAGGGTTGGTTAATAAATACCTGCTTCATGTGGTTCGGCCACAGTATCGAATATAAAAAATCCAATGATAAAAGCCATTGTTAGTGTAGTCACTTCGAAAAGTGCCAACTCGAAATCGCGTGAATACGAATCGTAATGCGGTATTTGCTTATAAAATGCAGTTAATGTGGGGACTTGACGATCGCCCATGTGAATTGCAGACAGGAACACCACCAAACTAGTAAGAAGTCCAGTTCTTCGAATATTTAATAACGCGGGGAACTGCTCGTTGTGGCATGTTATATCAGAAAAACAACTTACAGGGTAAGCAACATACTTAGCAGAGCACCATATGTATTAAGATCCAACGCGTGCGCATAAAAAGTAAAGTGACAGCCATGAGGTACGTTATCTGTGAAACGGTTGTTGGACAACTCTACATGCATTCCTGGGTACGCTGCTTTCCAGCAGCCACCAGATTTATTCTTTCCTTTTATGTCAAAATGAGTTAGGAGATTTAATTATCATAAATTTATATAAATTTATATAAATGTATTCGCAACGAATATCTTAATTAATAGTACAGTACTGTTTATCAATCGTGGAAAAATGCAGAAAGAATGCGTGTGTTTTTAGAAAAATACTATAAAAATAAAAAGAGAAAAAATTTATCACCGCAACCTTTCCCTAACTCTAATAGTGGTTGGGAGCAGTTAAGGGTGGTAACCTGTTTAAAGAACTTCTTCTGCTGTGAATCTAAATGCTGTTTTTTTCTTTCCTTTAGAGTAAACAGGGATCATACTAAACCTTGGGGAACTGGTTTACATTATGTCTATGTAAACTAGCCTTCTCCATCTATGTATATTATTTGTCGTAACTTCCAGTTTGGACACCCACTGATACTCGGAGTGTGTGACGTCAGATTCATAACTTCCCATCCGTCGCTTTTAGCTCGGCCAGGTGTTGAATCGTGGAAGCAAAGGTATTTTAAAAGTTAGGCGATCATAAATGACGGCTGGATTAAATTTTCTACGTCAAATTTAAATATTTAGATGCAAATTACGACTAACGACCACTTATTTTTAAGAGTACCTTGAAGGCAGGCGATATTTAAAGTCACAAAGGCACAATGACGTATGTTTTCAGATTAAATTACCATTATTTATTGTTTTTAAATTCTTAACTTATAAAATATAGGAATTGCCGCAATCTATAAATATTTTCCCAATAATTCTGTTTGGAGAGCGGTCGAGAGTGGATTTTGCATATTTTGCCGTTTTAAAGGGATTATATCTTTAAACTTTTATTTCTCAAGCACTATTCAATTGGTTTCTTTTAATTTTTTGCTTTTAATTTAAATTTACGTAGTGTAAAATGATATAAAAAACTTTTAAAACTTGCATTTCCAAAATGTTTCGATTACTAGAAAATTAAATAGTAAAAAAAATAATAAAGCATAAAAATTGTTTATCGTTTTATTGTTTCTCAAGCACTATTCTCAAGCACTTTTATTTCTCAAGCACTTTTATTTCTCAAGCACTATTCAATTGGTTTCTTTTAATTTTTTGCTTTTAATTTAAATTTACGTAGTGTAAAATGATATAAAAAACTTTTAAAACTTGCATTTCCAAAATGTTTCGATTACTAGAAAATTAAATAGTAAAAAAAATAATAAAGCATAAAAATTGTTTATCGTTTTATTGTTTCTCAAGCACTATTCTCAAGCACTTTTATTTCTCAAGCACTATTCTCAAGCACTTTTATTTCTCAAGCACTATTCAATTGGTTTCTTTTAATTTTTTGCTTTTAATTTAAATTTACGTAGTGTAAAATGATATAAAAAACTTTTAAAACTTGCATTTCCAAAATGTTTCGATTACTAGAAAATTAAATAGTAAAAAAAATAATAAAGCATAAAAATTGTTTATCGTTTTATTGTTTATCGAAAAAAAATTGTTGATAAAATATCGAATTATCGAATTAAAATATAAATGAGTTTTTCAATTTCGTGTAAAATGTTTGGGATTTACATTAGGCATTCAAGTAAAATGACAAAATACGCAGTAAGTCAAATTAATATTAAGAGTCTAAACTTTATATCATCTTCTTGACCAGATTATCGGAAACATATTTACCTGATTGTGGCTACCCCTCTTATTTTAAGATTTCTGAGTGCTAATCCATGCCAATGTTTATTTAAAGAGACTCAGCTTTTGCTTCTGATTTCAGAATTTTAAGCATTGTCTGCATCAAAATATTCGCATATTTAAGTTTAGAGTCTTGAACCATTAAGACCACATTTTGAGTTTGACTATTAGTGAGACTTAATATATAGCCTGACTACTAGTTCAGAAGTTATTAAGCTGTTCACTTGCCTGTTTTGCGCGTTGTACACATATTGCACTTATTTCCGGCATGCTCCAATTATATTCTTTAAAGATCGAATTATTGAATTATAAGAATTAATTATATTATTTAAAGAATGTTATTTCTCTAAGCATAATAATAATTAATGAAATGCACATTTCAAATTGCATTTTATTACGATAAATGATACATTGAATTAAAGGATCTTTGTTACATTTATAGCTCGGGAAAGAAGTTATTAATAATAGACATATAGTAATTGAATTATTTTTGTTCAAGAATAAAAAGTTTTAAGGCATTTATTTATTTATATTTGGTTTTTAAAAACCCATAACTAAAAATTTTTAAAATTCAATCTTATCTTTTTTTAAGAAATTTATGTTAAAAATCCAAATAAATAAATAATTTACATT
Organism: Parasteatoda lunata; assembly: GCA_949128135.1. Lineage (NCBI taxonomy): Eukaryota > Metazoa > Arthropoda > Arachnida > Araneae > Theridiidae > Parasteatoda > Parasteatoda lunata. Next base: position 31,898,685 of record OX421973.1, on the reverse strand, counting down.
TGTAACTTGGTATATTATTTTGATCTATTTATATTTTAGTCTGAATTTAAGAACCTTATTTGCATTATTTTGGTTTTTGTATTCAAATAACAATTATAAAAACATTTCTATCCTGATTTGTAGAATTCTTAGATGAAGTGTTTGACTTAACAGCTTTGTATAATAGTTCAAATAAATATGTATTAATTTTCTGTTATTAAAATTTTATTGTTAGTTGTAATTAAAAATTTTTAGTGATATTTTTGTTCAAACAATTATAAATATTTGTCATAGTTTCTTTACTTAGATCAAAAAGTTCCTTTCTTCTGTCAACCTAAGGGTTAGACAACTTTAAACTAACCGGAGTTGGAATCAAAAATTTTTTTTTAACTCTGAAGTTTTTTGACTCAGACACAAACTTTATGGCCATGGTTATATCAACCATTAAAATATACAGCTTTAACCATTTAAGGTTCCAAACTTATATTGTTTAGAGTTTTGAAAGCTGAAGAAGATAAAACTGTTTGATAAAATATATTTTGAAAAAAAAAAAAAAAAAAAAACTCTACCAGATAAATTAGAAATAATACTTAATATCTTTTGTTTGACATTCGAAATTTTTGTTTGTTAAAAGTTTCGTAAAAAATATTCTTTTCGTATGTTATCTTTAATACATTCTGTAGTTTTCGGAACAACTTAAAATGTATGTCTTCAAAGAATTTAGATTTTTTTCGGTAAATTTTTAATTCTGTATCGCTGAAAACAGCCATGTTTTTTATTGTTTGTTTTTAACAAGACAAAAAATTACAACCCTTAAAAATTTTTAAGAATTAAACTTTTTTTTTGGTACACAACTCAATAAGTATGTGTGTTAATTAAGAATGTTTTTTTTCCAAATTTGGTGATAATTGAGTTTGCATTTTTTCAGCTAAAAAAAAAAAGTAGCAACTTATAACCACACAATGTTTTTTTTCTTTCTAATCCAGATGATTTACACATTTCTTTCATTCTCTTTTTTTTTTTTTTTTCTTTTTACTGAAGTAAAAATGGTTTCAATGGAAATGTAATAAAAAAGGAAGGAGAAAAATCCGAAAAGAACTAAGAAGTTGCTGATATACAGTAGGGTCTTTTTAGAACAGCATCCATTGATTCCAATTGAAAAATACACTTCTTGAATAAAAAACTTCCTTACATGATGGTTAGAGGTTTTGGTAGGTTTTTATACAAATATAACAAAATGTTTTAGCCTGTGTGAAGTTCAAATGTCAATAGTTATGACTCTTAATAAAAAATAGAATTGGTACAAATTATGTATTTACAAACCTCATTAAACTTTGCGGAGATGAAATGCTCAACAGTGAAGAAAATTCATTTATTTAAAAAATTATTACATATTAGCATGTATTTTTGTTAATTTTACTTTAAAAAAACTTGCTTTCATATTACTTAGTGCTTCATGATGTTATATTTTCATTCTAGAGATGCCTTTTTATCTTTTAACTCTGGTAAATATTTTACGGTTTAAGTGGCACGTAAATTTTATTTTTGTTTCACTTGGCGGTGTCTTTACATTATTAGATAATGAAAAGATAGCATTACTCGGCACCAAAAATGCTATCAAGTGGCCATTTGAATTGATCACGAGGTCAATTTGTTAAAAATTTCTGACAACATCTATGCATTTTCACGATAATGTTAGACTTGTTACGCAAGTTTTCAATTATAACTTTTTTTTTTTTAAATTCCGTTCGGCGTTAAATTATCTATTTATAAAAAAAGGTTTCAAACACATGAGTAAAAAGATAAGCACAAGGTTTCAAACTGTTTTCAATAAACAAATTTGGGGATCGTCTACGTGTAACGCAAACTACCAACGTGGTTATTTGTTAACTAATTTCACGAATTTTTTCAAAGGTACACAAAACAAATTCTGGCAAAACTTCCGTACCTATACTAAAAACTACCTATGCTCAAAAATAAAGTGATAAGCTGGTGACCTACATTGATTACTTTAGTTGATATTTCCAATAACTGTAAAAAA